>CM014089.1:33099849-33122349 GCA_004119915.2 Collichthys lucidus | reverse complement strand
AAGAAGAATAGCGACCCGAAACATTCCCGAAAGGATGGCCCGTTAACCGCAGCAATTGCCGTCATATTTGGCGAGGATTACAGCACACAGAGCGCAACATGCGTGACTGAATTGACTCAGTACTGCCAGGATACATGCCCACCACTCCACACCGACCCGATGACATGGTGGAAAGACAATAAACAGAAATACCCTCGCCTGGCAAAGTTGGCCAGCGCCTACCTGTGTGTGCCAGCAACGTCCGTGCCATCGGAACGTGTGTTCTCCGCAGCCGGTCTGATTGTCAATAGGCTACGTACCCGTCTCCATCCCGACCACGTCGACATGTTAATTTTTCTAAACAAAAATATGTCTTAGGTTTATTCTACTCTGTTCGAGTGCTTTCAATATCGGTGGGTCTGTCGATTTTCGAATCGAATATCGAATAGTGTTTAGCGAATTTCGAATAGTGTTTTTGATCAAAAGTCACATCCCTAGTTGAGAGCAGACGCGGCAAGCACCAACGAACTCCCGGGTGTCCCTTTCCATGGAGGGCCACCAGAAACGCTGCTGAAGCAGGGCTAAAGTGCGTCTCACCCCAGGGTGGCAAGCCAGACGAGAAGAGTGCCCCCACTGGAGGACCTCAGAGCGGAGACTGTCTGGGACAAACAATCGACTGTCTGGACAAGCACTAGGAGCAGGGTGTTCAGTGTGGGAGCGTTTTACCTTATCCTCCACCTCCCAGGTTACTGCCCCAATGATGCATGCAGGTGAGAGAATACCCTCAGGCTGGGATGGGGAATCCTCTGACTGGAACTGGCGGGACAGCGCATCGGGCTTGACATTCCTTGAGCCTGGTCTATATGAGAGAGAGAACATGAAACGGTTGAAGAAAAGGGCCCACCTAGCTTGACGAGAGTTCAGCCTCTTGGCTGACCGGATGTATTCAAGGTTTTTGTGGTCTGTCCAGACCACAAATGGTTGCTCTGCCCCCTCCAGCCAGTGCCTCCATTCCTCCAGCGCGAGCTTGACTGCCAACAGCTCCCGGTTTCCGATGTCATAATTCTTCTCGGCTGGGGTCAGTTTCCGAGAAAAGAAAGCACATGGGTGGACCTTTTGGTCCTCGGCTGACCGCTGAGAAAGCACTGCTCCAACACCGGTGTCTGAGGCATCAGCCTCCACGATAAACTGGCGAGCAGGATCTGGGAAGACGAGAATAGGAGCAGAGGTGAAACGTGCCTTTAACTCACCAAAGGCTGCTTCAGCCATGGAGGTCCACTGGAAGGGCTTCTTGAGGGAGGTGAGAGCAGTGAGTGAAGCTGCCACTGAACTGTAGTTTCTGATGAACCTACGGTAGAAGTTGGCAAATCCCAGGAAACGTTGAAGCTCCTTACGTGTGGACGGAGTTGGCCAGTCAGTAACTGCCTTGGTCTTTGCTGGGTCTATCCGGATGTTGCCAGCGTTGATGATGAAACCCAGGAAGGATACTTCTGAGACGTGAAACTCATATTTTTCTGCTTTAACAAAGAGCTGGTTCTCCCAGAGCCTCTGGAGGACTTGCCGTACATGCACCACATGCTCCTGCTTGGACTTAGAAAAGATGAGAATGTCGTCCAGGTAGACAAAGACTGACACATTGAGCAGATCCCGCAGAACATCATTGACCAAACTCTGGAAGACTGCAGGAGCATTAGTGAGGCCAAATGGCATGACTAAATATTCGTAATGACCACTAGGAGTATTGAACGCTGTCTTCCACTCATCACCCTCCTTGATTCTCACCAAATGGTAAGCATTACGAAGGTCGAGTTTGGAGAAAATGGTAGCCCCCTGTAGCAGCTCAAAAGCAGAGGAGATTAATGGAAGAGGGTACCTGTTCTTGATGGTAATGTTGTTAAGTCCTCTATAGTCAATGCAAGGGCGCAGGGTCTTGTCCTTCTTATCATCAAAAAAAAATCCTGCTTCAGCGGTAGACGATGATGGTCGTATTATACCTGCTGCCAAGGAGTCATTGATGTATTTCTCCATTGTCTTGGTCTCAGGAACTGACAAAGAGAAGAGTCGTCCTCTAGGGGGGGATGTACCTGGGAGGAGGTCAATGGCACAATCATAAGGGCGATGCGGCGGCAAAGAGGTGGCCCGGGCTTTATTAAACACCTCTTTCAGATCCAGGTATTCCTTAGGAACTTCTGACAGATCTGGAAACTCAGAGGGAACAGTCAAACCAGAGGCAGATGACAGGGCAGACTTCAAACAGACAGCATGACAACGAGTATTCCACTGCAGTATGGTTCCTGTAGACCAGTCAATATGTGGGTTGTGTCTCTTAAGCCAAGGAAAGCCCAAAATGAGCGGTTGTTGTGGTGCACTGATCAGGTGATAAGAAAGTGTCTCGGTGTGATTACCTGAGATGGTCATTTGCAGAGGAGTAGATCGATGTGTAACCCGGAAGAGGAGACTACCATCCAAGGCTGAGGCATCGATAGGTTTTTCCAGAACCACCTGACCAAGACCCAGCTGAGAAGCAAGAGTCGTGTCCAAAAAGTTCTCATCTGCACCTGAGTCAACAAGGGCTGAGACAGTTAGATAATTTCCACAGCAGAACAGTTGAGCCGGGATCAGGGACCGGGAGGGCTTCTCAGATTTCATTGTCCGGCTCACCAGCGCCCTCTGGAAGACTGGTGGGCCATGTCTCTTTACTGGACACGACGAGGCAAAATGGCCGCCCTGACCACAGTACAGACACCTGTTCTCCTTAATGCGACGCTGTCTCTCAGCTGTAGACAGGCGTGTCCTGCCCAGCTGCATAGGCTCTGGAGCGTCACGAGGAACATTGGGGTGCAACTCAGGACGACCCGGGGAATGAGCTGATCAAGGAAGATGGGACCTGAAATGACAGGAGAGTAGTTAAAGAGACAAGGGACAAAATAAAGAAAAACAGGGTGTGACTATGTTACATTATTAGTCTGGAAGAACAAAGAAAAAATTGATTTGTAAGAATGTGTGTGACCCTCCACTTGATCCTGTGAGGTCACCTGAGGTCTTTGTTTACAGTACGTTGTTTTAGTCCTCACCTTTAGCTCAAATTGACTCAGATCAATCAATCATTACCCTTGTGTGTGTGTGTGTGTGTGTGTGTGTGTGTGTGTGTGTGTGTGTGTGTGTGTGTGTGTTTCTCTCACAGGTTACAACATGATCCACTTCACGCCTCTGCAGACTCTAGGAGAGTCCAGGTCCTGTTACTCTTTGGCGGACCAGCTGACCTTTAACCCTGAGTTCAGCCCAGAGGGTGAGAGCTACAACTGGGAAGATGTGGGGGCTCTGGTGGAGAAAGTGAGGACAGAATGGAACATGCTGTGTATTACAGACGTGGTGTATAATCATACTGGTGAGTGACTGTGTGCATCTCTTTATATCTGTACAGTGTGTATTCCAAATCCGGTCTGAAATACAGTGAGAGTCTATAAGCACATTGTTAAGTGTGTGGAGTGTAAGTGGGCCACTTAAATAGCAGTTACAACACCTGAACATGATACACAGGTAATATATTAAAGTTTAACACAGGGCTTAACACAGGGTCAACAATACAATGAAATGTGCTGTACGAGAGAAACCGGTCAGCTCAGCATTAACAGCACTACACAAAAGAATAAAAAAAAGAAAGCTTAAGCAAAATACAAAACTATCAAATTCTAGGTAGAAAGGAATAATATAGAAATATAAAATATATTAAAACATGATATGAAAACTATGTATAAGTGTTCTACACATATAAACAAGTATTGAGAAGAGGTGATCCTGAGAATGCAGGGCAGTAGACCATGGGCCATTAACCTTATTCTATACTGGACTGGTATAATGGTCACACCATTACATACCTTGGTCCACTTCTTCATCCGCTTCCTGGTTTCCCTCCCAGAGCTACCTACCACCCCTCAACCCATGACCACCTTTCGACGCAATCTCCGCAACTTGTCTGCCGCCCACTTCGCCTCAGTCGTTGCTGCTGCCCTTCCCCTTCCAACAGTTTCTTTCCACTAGATGTCGATGCAGCCACTGAATATCTCAGTTCCACACTAACCACATGCCTAGATACCCTGTGTCCTATTTTCAGCAAACCTGCACCATCCACTTAGCCCTACCCATGGTTGACTGATGCCATTCGCTCGTCACGTACAGCACTCAGAGCTGCTGAACGGAAATGGCACAAATCCTACAACCCTGCCGACCTAGGAGCCTTCCAATCTCTCCTAGCGTCATTCTCCTCATCTGTCACGACTGCTAAAATGGAGTTATACAACAAGAAAATCAGCAGCACAACTGACTCACTGATCATTAATAACCGACCCACCACCTGCCCGCTAGACCCCATCCCCTCTAAACTCCTACAAGATATCACTCCTACAGTAGTCACACCGATCACATCCGTGATTAATGCCTCAATGTCCTCGGGCGTATTTCCACCTGCCTTCAAAAAAGCCAGAGTTACCCCACTGCTGAAAAAGACTACGCTTAACCCTGCCTTGGTTGAAAATTATCGGCCGGTGTCACTGCTTCCCTTCCTCTCAAAAACCATTGAGAGGGCGGTCTCTAAACAAAACACTGCCTTCCTCGCCCATCACCACCTACTTGACCCAAATCAGTCGGGTTTCAGAAGTGGCCACTCCACTGAGACAGCTTTACTATCTGTCATAGAAGCCCTAAAAACAGCAAGAACACGAGGGCAATCATCTGTACTCTTCCTTCTTGACTTATCGGCTGCATTCGATACAGTCAATCATGACATACTCCTAGCTACACTCGCCAACATGGGCATCAGAGGCACTGCCCACTCCTGGCTCGAGTCCTACCTCGCTGGACGCTCCTTTAATGTGTCTTAGCAAGGTCGTCTGTCATCGACTCATACCCTCTCCACGAGGGTGCCGCAGGGGTCTGTGCTGGGCCCCCTTCTGTTTGCCATCTACACCACCTCGTTGTTCCATGTTATCCGCTCACACGGCTTCTCCTACCACTGCTATGCAGATGACACACAGCTATACCAGCTGGACCATCTACAGCTTAATCTGTCAAAAACCAAACTTCTGGTCATCCCTGCCCATGAGTCAATCCGCCATGACATCTACTTGTAAATTGGCACTGTCACTATTACCCCTAACCATGCTGCTAAAAACCTGCTTGTGCAATCAAATCTTTGCAAATGGTCCAGAATGCTGCAGCGAGACTGGTTTTTAACCAACCCAAAAGGACACACGTCACCCCACTCTTTAGCGACCTGCACTGGCTGCCTATAGCAGCCAGAGTTAAACACAAAGCTCTGACGCTAGCCTACATAACTATCTCAGGATCTGCCCCTGGCTATCTCAACGTCTTACTAAAGGCTCATGTCCCGACCAGGGCGTTATGCTCTGCTCATTCAAACCGTCTAGTTGTACCATCGCCTCCCGCAAAGCGAGGTCACTCTAAACTATTCTTTGTGGTTGTCCCCAAATGGTGGAATGACCTACCAACGGCTGCAAGAACTGCAACATCCCTTCAAGAAACCTGTTTGGCTTTTTAAACCTTTGAGAATTGACTCCATCTTAGGTGTCACTTCAGTTATTTGTTCGTACACTGTACATATAACACACCACTCTGCATGCGAGTGTGGTGCATTTTATTCAACCTTCAGAATATATTATCTCTCAGTCTCCCCTTTTTTTTCCTTACACACACATTTTCAAGTATCCGTTGTGTGTGTGAGCAGCATGCTAAACTAGGACCTGACTTCATTGAGTAAAGAGCCCACTGGCATGAAGCCATGAAGCAGAGTTACTGGCCCTTAATGGAAACAATAAGGAGAGAAATGTGATCTCTGTGAATGAAGCACTACACATGCACATTTAGTAAATTTGTGTAAATGATGGACATCATAGGAATAAAACAGACATACATTTAAAGCCAGGTTCTTCTGCTATTCCCCAGTACCTTGCAGAATGAAGAAAGCTTCCAGATGAACTTGTTTGGGTTCAGTATGCTGATTAAAATGCTTGAAATGGAATGTATTTTTTGAATACAAACTGAACATACTAACATGAAGGTAAAAAGACACCGCAGCAATGTACTGTATGTGCTGTCTTATGTTAGCATCATGTACTCATGTACCCCTCGACCCCATCTTCCCATTCCCAGAAAAGGTCAGTAAAGGGCAGTAAAATGAGCCAGATTAAAAGGTTGAACACTGACTTGATTTACTGTCCAAGTGTCACTCTATCTATAGAATATTTAGCTATCTATAGGGGCCTGTTTTTTCTGAGCTCTCTGAGGTGCAACAGACTCCCCAAAAAACTTCTACCACTGCACTATTGAGAGAATCCTGACATACTTAAAATGGCTGAGTGGATCATTGACTCTCCACTCTCAAACCTGAAAGTCTTCTACTCAAGCTGTCTCCTCAGACGGGCCACTGACATAATGAGGGACCCCTTACACCTCTCAACCCGAAGTGCAATACCTGACTGCTGCTGATAACGCAATAAGTGCAATAACTGTCAATATCGACATATTGATGTGTACATGTATATACTTATATTATGACTATGACTATATTTTTATACGTTTAATTCTTCTTCTTTTAATTTATCTATATATGCTGTAAAGTGAAGTGGAGTGAAGCCAAACCAAATTTTTTTTTGTCTTTTTCTGGCTCATCCTCAATATCATTGTACCTAATGCAGTTTAATCACATGGAACTAAATGATGATGATTCTGTCTTTGTCTTTTTCTGCTTAGCTGCTAACAGTGTGTGGATCAAAGAACATCCAGAGTGCGGTTACAACCTGGTGAACTCACCTCACCTGCGACCAGCCTGGGTCTTAGATAGAGCTATCCTCCATTTAACCACCAGAGTAGCAGAGGGACGCTACAAATCTAAAGGACTACCTGCTGACATTACCAATGAGAGCCATCTGAATGTGAGTAAACACAGTTCAGCTGGGCACAACTCAACAGACAGTAAACAGAGAGGACTTTATATACCCTGATGAAGATGTTTTTGTACTTAAATCAAACCAAACTTTATTAACAGTGGCTGAATTTAAGAAAACCGTTGTTGAAGTGTTTCCTGCATTAGGAAATGTAGCTTCCAGCCAGCCTTATACTAACGGAGCTACATTAAAAACATAGGAACAAGTGAACAACACAGCTGAGGGATGATCTATGAAGCAGCTTCCACACAAAAAAGAAGGCATTTGCATCATTTGACCCTTCTTACTCAGAAAAAGGGCCAGATTTGCACATTTTTTACAGCTGATTTTAAATCTGTTCCTCCAGAGCAGGTTAGGTGTGCAGCATGAGTTACCATGGTGATCTAAAGAGAGACATTTTTGTGATAGCGATAACTCTGTGCACCTCACTAGCACATGTATCTGTATCTCCATCTCTCTCTTCCTCTCCATCTCTTTCACTCTCATATTGTGTTAATGTGTGTGTTTCAGGCCCTCCGTAGAGTGTTGTGGGAAGATGTGTATCCTGAGATCAAGCTGTGGGAGTTCTTCCAGATCAAAGTGGACAGTTCTGTGGAACAGTTCAGAACTCTACTCCAAAAAGGTCTGTACTGCAGATCAGAAGTATTACTGCAAAACACCTTTATTTTGTAGGTTGCAGACCTTCAGAGGTGTGTCAAGATTCCAGTAGCACCTTCGATTACCACACAGGATGTTTAGGCACAGAACTGTGTGTAGGTGGCCTACGTTCAGCTTCACTCAAAGGCCAAAACACAGTCACTGAAATGAGGTCTGCAAAACTACTACTACTACTACTAAAGAAGGACTAAAAATAAAATAAAAGTAAATCAAAAAATAGTCTGAAAAACATGGCTGTAACCGTCTTTTTATGGGCAAACCTTTACACAATAAGGAACTTTTATTTGAATGAGATACAACAGTTCCATACTGTATGCAGCCAGTATTCTACAATTGATGAGTATGCAATGATAACCTTTCTACATGTTTCATATCAACAGCAACACAGATTGGTGTGGCTGTACTCATCAGTTAGAACGCTGCTAGTGTGCTAATAAACACAAAGACATTTGCTTTTGCTTTGAATATCATTTGTGTGAATGTGTTTCTAGGTACCGAGCCAGATCGTAGTAAGACTGGAGGGAAGAAGGGCCTGAAGATCATTCAGGACCCACATTACTGTCGTTATGGCAACACAGTGGACATGGACTCTGCTCTGGAAACATTTGTACCTCACAGGTCAGACTCAAAACTTCAAGTGACTGTTGTTGTTCAAAGGCTCTGTGTTTTGTAAGACATAACGTGTTTTTAGTGGTTCTTTGAGTTCGTTCGTCTTCTCCCGCCTATCCGTTTTTGACCGGTCGCGGGGGCAGCAGCTTCAGCAGGGAGGCCCAGACTTCCCTCTCCCCGGCCACTTCGTCCAGCTCTCCCAGGGGGACCCCAAGGCGTTTCCAGGCCACCCGAGAGACATAGTCCCTTCAGCATGGCCTGGGTCTTCCCCGGGGCCGCCTCCCGGAGGGACGTGCCTGGGACATCTCACCAGGGAGACATCCAGGAGGCATCCTCACGAGTTCCTCTCGATGCGGAGGAGCAACGGTTCTACTCTGAGCTCCTCGCGGAGCTTCTCACCCTATCTCTAACGGAGAGCCCAGCCACCCTGCGAAGGAAGCTCATTTCGGCCGCTTGTATTCGCGATTTCATTCTTTCGGTCACCACCCAAAGCTCGTGAACATAGGTGAGGGTAGGAACGTAGATCGACTGGTAAATCGAGAGCTTCGCCTTTTAGCTTAGCTCCTTCTTCACCACGATGGACCGGTGCAGAGTCTGCATCACTGCAGAAGCTGCACCAAACCGCCGGTCGATCTCCTGTTCCATCTTTCCCTCACTTGCTCTCACCAACCACTGAAAGTCAGTCCATGATTTGTCCGGTGGCTTCTTGCCTGGTAACTTTCTCCTTTACCCTCCTTAGCTTCCTTTGTCAATGTTCTCTTTGGTCACTTTGCCTCTGCTAAAAATGTCCAAGCCCAATTACATTGCCTGCTTGCTCAGCTCCGGTTCTAGCATGACACTGGCTACTCTCCTTTCTGCATTGCCTTCACCTAAAAACCTCCTAGCAGTCCAAAACACCTGTGGTACAAAAACACTCTCCGGTGCTCTGAGCTCACAGCTTGGGCAGTCTGGCTAACAAACTGAGTTAACTTTAGCTAGCATTAGCTAACAGCAGCTCCATTTCACACATTTAAAATATGTTATTTTATGGTAGAAATGTTACATTAATGGTGCATTAAAATACTAAACTAGACCTCCATCCCCAGTTAGTAATCCTGACCTGGCAGGCCCTTCATATTCTGTTTCTGTGTATGTACCACTGCAGATTTAAGAGTGGTGGTATTTTTTGCTTCATGTTACCTCTCTCCCTCCACAGCTCCTCCCCACAGCATATCGAGGACTGCTGTGGTTGGCTGAGACAGAAGCTTAACGAGTTGAATGAAGAGCAGCACCACATCATACACCAGCATCAGGAGCAGGCAAGTGTAATGTAGCACTAGGGAGAGTTACTGCTGATGGCACCTATATTAATAATAATTAGAATGCAATGCAGCAGCATAATATGACCGTGCACTAAAGGGACATGCAACATGTGTGAACTGCCATGTGTGAGTGCACATGTGAGGCAGATGGTGTCAAACCTGACACCCGTTGGTGGTGCTCTCATTCAAGGAGAGATTCTGACATAGATACCAGGAATTTTTAAATGCCTCATGCCATTTCTGCTTTAGGTTCATTTATTATCATTATATTACATGAGATTGTGCATTTATCGTCATTATTGACACAATAGTGCAACAGTTAGTGTCAAACAATTACCAACTTCAGAAAAATATCTCGTTAAAAGATTCACATTTTAAGGCAATTTGCCTTCAACATAAACATTTTTTGCTTGTCTGACTAATACCTTGAGAACCGTCAGTCACAGCAGTAGACTCCTATATGTAATGGAACATGTTTATTACTCCAGCAAGTAGTCCAAGCCAAGCTTTACTGCAGTATTTTATACATCTCTGGTCTAGTCCCAGCCAACAAATGTCAAAGCTTTTCAAAGGAGACTGTGGAGTTTCCCAAACTGAATAAATACCACGTACAGTTTACACACTAAACTGCTTTGCTAGTCCAGTCGTGTAGTGACTAAGATATCTGCTTAAAAAGAGATTTCCATGAACTTTAAGCTAGTAGCGCCATGTCAGTGCATAGCTGATGGAGGATGTGATCAAACATTTCCAATAATTCCTCAATATTATGAAGTCCCAAAGGTCAAAATGTATTGAACAAACATTTACAACATGTTTGTATCTAATAAAATATTCAGCTTCTGTCCATATTAGTTGAACTTTAGTTGAAAGACTTAACTCACTGAACTGTTTGATCTTTGACGTGCTGCTTACAAACGAGATGCACACCTGTATTAAAATGACCATAAAGTACAGTCTTCTCAATAAAGAAAGAAACAGGTTATACATTTCCAGGATGTAATAATGTGGAGTAAAATCTTTAGTGATGAGTCAGGTAAAATGCCTAGTTGACCAATCAGATTGCTTGGTTGGAACAACTTGCTGTATATTCTTGTATACTAACTCCCGAAATAGCACACTGCCCACATTAGAACATAGTGTATTCTGCATAGGATTAGCATTCAGTGTGGAATCAGGGGCACAGCGAGGGTTCATCAGTCACTGTTTTTTATGTTCTTTTTCTATTCTCAAGGCTGCCAACTGCATTGTGGGAAATATAGTGTATGAGCGTTTGGCTGACCACGGCCCCAAGCTTGGTCCCGTTAACAGGAAAAACCCTCTTGTTACCAGGTAATGAATTTAAAAATGTGTGTTGAATATGAAAAACGGGACTGATATGGTGTCTGGTGGTGGAGACTTCCTTCATAAATGTGTGTCAGGTCAGATTTAATAAAAAATTGAAATACCAGCGGGAGAAAAAACCCTGCCATTAGTCTTGGATTCTTCCGAACTTCATTCTTTATTAAAGTAGTTGCACAAATCAAATTTTTCTCAACAACTTTTATGCAACAATCCAGTTACTCAAAACATCTTCCTCCTTCGTGAATTGTAGTAGATGAGATGGATGATGCAGATACAAAGTAATGCCAGAACATGGATATGCATAATAATTCATGGTGTGTGATAGAGGGCTGAGTGTCAGTCATCTCAGTGTTTTCATCTTCTGTCTCAGGTATTTCACCTTCCCATATCAGGACATGACTCTAGAGCAGGAGCTGCAGCTGCTTGACCAGCCAGACAAGACATGTAATTTCCTGGCTTACAACGGCTGGGTGATGGGCGACGATCCACTGCGTAATTTTGCAGAGCCAGGTAACATATATAAAACTTCTTAGGATCAAGGAAAAAAAGTTTTAGGGCGATACATAAATATACTGCAAATAAGGGGAAGAGGAGAGCCTCACTGCTTCCTCTGTCCATCACGCTTTATCCTCTTGCATGTTTAATGTTTGCAAAATGAATGTTTCATCAGTATGTGCATTTGTCAAAATTATGTTGGACTCCATACTTTTCTCTGGACCTCTGCCCAATGTGACCAGTGATGACCACTGGCTGTCGAGGTGTTGTCCAGCAAACGATGTGGGCTTCATAGATAATTGGACACCTTTCTGGGGAAAACCTGGTCTGATTAGGAGAGATGGCATCCATCCCACTTTGGATGGAGCAGCTCTCATATCTAGAAATTACTTAATTAATTAATTAATAAATCCTAAACCTAAACTAAATTATAATTCATTTGAAAGACTTGTTCTTAGCCTTACTCACCCAACCTGGAAAACATTGCAGCCAATTTTATTTGTTACAGTATATCGAGCTCCAGGTCCTTATTCTGGATTTTGTATTGTAATTATCTATCAAAAAAATAAAAGCTTGAAAAGGACAAAAAAATTATCTTAAAAAAAAAAAAGTTTATATATGCTTCCTTTAGGGAACATTATTCACTCCAATCACTCCATTAATTTTCATTGTTATGTTGTTATAACTATGGGCTGAAATATATGCCACCAAAAACTGAATTTGAATAAATATATATATATATATATATATATATATATATATATATATATTTATATTTATATTAATATTTATATTTGAATTGCTTAACTTGAATCACTGCACTGTGGCTCAGAGGCAGAGCGGGTCGTCCACTAATCAGATGATCGGCGGCAAGACACTGAACCCCAAATTGCTCCCGAAGGCTGTGCCATCGGTGTGCGAATGTGTATGAATGGCTAGGTCCTTAAACTGATGAGCAGTTGGCACCTTGCATGGTAGCCAATGCCATCAGTGTATGAATGTGTGTGAATGAGATATGTAGTGTAGAGCGCTTTGAGTGGTCGGAAGACTAGAAAGGCGCTATATAAGTACAGTCCATTTACCATTTACCATTTACTGAACATTCAGTCACAATTCAAATAAACACCCAGGTAGTTGAGGCAGAGCAATCGAGCACAGATACACAGGACGCCCTTTTCGGCCAATCAGCGCCTGCGCGTGTGTGTGTGTGTGTGTTTGTGCGTGCGAGCTTGATTGCTCTGCCTCAACTACCCAGATGTTTGACACAGAAAATTGAAATTGAATTGTGAGAACTGAATTTGAATTGAACAATACAAATTCAAATTATGTGATCAGTTAACTAAACTCCAAACATGCCTTAAGGATATAAAAAAATTGGATGACCTACAATTTTCTGATGTTAAATTCAGACAAAACTGAAGTTCTTGTAATTGGACTCAAACACCTCAGAAACTCTCTTTCTAGAGACTTAGTTACTTTAGATGGGATCACCCCGGCCTCCAGCTCCACTGTAAAGAATCTTGGAGTTGTTTTTGATCAGGATTTGTCCTTTAATGTCCATATAATACACATTTCGGGGACTGCATTCTTCCACTTACGTAACATCGCTAAAATCAGACGCATTGTCTCTCAAGCAGATGCAGAAAAACTAGTCCACGCATTTGTTACTTCAAGGCTGGACTATTGTAACTCTTTGTTATCAGGCTGCTCTAATAAGTCTCTTAGGACTTTGCAGTTAATTCAGAATGCTGCACGTGTTCTGACAGGAACCAAGATCAGAGATCACATCTCTCCCATTTTGGCTTCCTTGCCTATTAAATCTAGAATAGAATTTAAAATTCTTCTCCTTACTTACAAATCTCTTCATGGTCAGGCACCATCTTATCTAAAAGAGCTCATAATACCTTACTACCCCTCTAGAACACTGCGCTCTCAGGACGCTGGGTTCCTTGTGGTTCCTATAGTTTCCAAAAGTAGATTGGGAGCCAGAGCTTTCTGCTATCAGGCTCCTCTTCTGTGGAACAAACTACCATTCTGGCGTTTTGGGTCTTACTAACTAAACTTCTTCCCTGTTCTCTCTCATATAGCAGGTTCTCTGTCTCTGTCATTATTGTTACCATATCTCCATTACAGTTTATAGTTAGTTAATGATTTGCTGCCGCTGTGCATCTGTAGCTCTTCCTGAGGTTTTTTCGACCTTTTTTCCCTGTTAAAGGTTTTTTGTGGGCAAGTTTTTTCCACACTGGAACCGAGGGTGTCACTTCCTGTACAGATTATAAAGCCCTCAGAGGAAAATGTACTTTGTGAATTTGAGCTATGCAATAAAATTTGATCTGGTTTGATTTGATTTGACGTCACCTGGGCAGGGTTCCCACGGGTGCTTGAATTCCTTGAAAATGGTTGAATTTCAATTCAGTGTTTTCAAGGTTGTGAAAATGCTTGAATTTTTTGTGAAGTGCTTGAAAATACTTGAAATCTGTGTGATGTCTATCTCAATAAACCAAGAGAAAACAAAAATGTTTCCTAAGCGGCTATGCGCTTGATCTGATGCCTTTACATGCAGAACTCAGTTATCATACTCGCTTGGTGTTCTGCCGAGAAATAACAGTAGACTACTATCGACACCTGTTGGTCACTGTTATTGCGCTATGGTAGTTACACAATACACCGCTCACAAGCTGACAATACAAGCCAATTCACAATTAGTTAAAAATTAAAACAGTCAATCTACCACCATATGAAATAATGCTAATTAGACCCATATTATTATGCCATACAGGGGCACCGCTGCGCTTCCCATGACCATCATGGCAAACACAACTAGTAGGCTACCTATTTAAAGTTGCTGGAAAAATGAAAAAATCTGGTGCTTGAAGGTGCTTGAATTTGTTCATGAAAAAGGTGTGGGAACCCTGCCTGGGATGGGACAGAGATGTGAGAGTCTCAATGCAACATACACTATTTTAAGGTTATATATTGAACTGTCTGCACTGATGAAATTGTGACTCACTGTATCTGTGCTACTTATAGGCTCTAACGTGTACCTTCGTCGAGAGCTGATATGCTGGGGTGACAGTGTTAAACTCCGCTATGGCAAGGAGCCTGAGGACTGCCCCTACCTGTGGGCCCACATGAGGAAATACACAGAAATCACAGCCAAATATTTCCATGGAGTCAGACTGGATAACTGCCACTCTACACCATTACATGTAGCTGAGGTATTGTCATTTATTATATACTTGTGCTTAAATACACTGAGCAACCAGAGAAAGTGTTGCAATATAATCAATATAATAAATGCCACCTTTGTTAAACTCAAACAATTTATTAATAATTGCTCATATGTTGCCAAAAAGGTTGTTAATTAACGTCATTATTAACACAACAGTGATGCGGTCAGGACCAAGGCACTTGCGAGGTGGCTTTGTATATGAATACCACCAAGTTTCAATCGAATGCAGGCTTATGCACAATGTAACAAAATTAACCCCCTGAAAAGGTCTATAAAGCGGTCTCAACACAACTCCAGTTTTAAGGAACATTGAACATCTGGGGTTGTATTTATTGTAGACTGGTTGTTCCATCATGCAGGTATTTCTATTTTTCTGTATAACAAGAATATAAGGTGAAAATACACATTGTTAATAACCAACTCCATGGTAAATGTACTGGGCAACTGTCTTAAGTGGATGTAACATTTGTAGATTTCTTATACCTCATGGTGTAACATGTTAAAGAGCTTTCTGGAAAAAAAACACACTGTTGCTCACTATGGCCACATTCTTATGACAGACCTACAGGAAACAGTATGTGCAGCAACTGACAGACATGCTCATGCCAAGAGTAAATTCAGGCATAAGCACAGAGAGGACACTGGCTGGTCTAAATTCCATATTTAGAATTAATGTGAGAAGAAATAGTCAAAATAAATAAATAGTGTGAAAAGAAAATGTAATTTCATTGCAGCCTGGTCTTATGTCTTCGTGTGTGTAAAGCATACTGTACCTAACCTAACCTAACCGCAGACTCCTTTCTCTCCCTGTCTGTAACACTCATGTATTGTCTTGTCCAGGCCATGTTAGATGCAGCCAGGTCGGTCAGACACAATCTGTATGTGATAGCTGAACTGTTTACAGGCAGCGAGCTCATTGACAATGTGTTTGTTAACCGGCTAGGAATTAGCAGTCTTATAAGAGGTACATCTCTTGTGCATGAACTAACTTTGTGTTTTTGTTTCCTTCTTCTCATTTCACTGCATTCTTCGGTATTCTTCTTCTTCATACCTAAACCCCCTCTTTACTCCCATTCTCTGTGTTCATGGACTGTATGACTGCATGTTGTGGTTACTTTGAGGCCTGTTATCACTAACTGGCTGTATCATCTTTACATGAACTCCTCCTCCTTCTCTATCTATTTCCCATCTTCCTCTTTGCCCCCTCATCCATCATGACCTCTTGTCCTGTCTGCATTGGTTTGGGTGTGTTGCCTTGCTGTGGTTAACTAGTTCATGCTGGACGTGGCCAGAACACTTTGTCCTAACCTGTATGTGGTGGCTGAACTGTTCACTGGCAGCGAGGAGATGGATAATATCTTCGCAACCAAGCTAGGGATCACATCGCTCATACGAGGTACAGTCATGTTCATGTTTAAAATGCACACACACTACATACAATAGTTCTAGGATACTTTGTATTTATTTTGGATTGTTATGGTTGTTGTTGTTTTTGTCATTATTGCTATTATCATTGTTATTATACTCTTGTTATTACTTATTAACTATTGTCAACTATTGTTGTTACTTTCACAGAAATACATTTCACTATAGTTGTTCTTTTATGATTATATAAGACAAATAAGTTGAATTGAATATGAATATACAGTACATTCAACAAGGTAGGTATTTATGTTGCTTGTGCATGTTCTACTGATCTACAATGGCATGATTTTTCACAGTGATGTACATCACAGAGAAGGCACACATCATCACACAGCAGTAACTGACACAAATACATGAAGTACAACAGCACACACTAACAGTAAGCAGAACACAGTGACTCCCTAAGAAATGCAGGTAATAAATGTTGTGGAGAAATTGCTGAAGTCAAAGGTCAATGGTGAAGTCAGGAGTGAAGAAAGTGTTCAGGAGCCTCTGATGTCTTATAGATACTTATTAGATACATTTTTAAAGTTCATCAGAAGTGCCTGAGTCGGTCGAATATTCTGCCCAAATCATCCTAATGGATACGCTTTAAGTCCGAAGATAACACCACAAATACTACACGCCCCAAATGAGACAAAGAGAATGCTTTTACCAAGAACAGTGTCATTGTCAATTGCATATTCTAGTCTGGAGACACAGATGTCTGTTTACGTCAATTGGAACATCAGTGGACAGCTATCTATTATGTCTAAAAAGGCAGTAATAGTCTCCTACCTCAAGGCCCACCATGTGACCTCGTGTAACCTAAGGATAGAAAATTCTATAACAATAAATAGTAATAATAATGAATAGATTGGAAACTTACCTTAGTGTTACTTTTCACTATCTGTCCATCAGGAAACTCTGTAAATCGCCTCAGTACCATGTTCTGTCATTAAACTAGCCTCATAACATTTAATGACATCTTTATAGTCAGTCCAAACAGAGTTGCTTCAGTCGAGGTGAAGAAATTTTTTCATAACACAGTTATAACAGTCTCATGGCAGACCAAGCAGCTACCTCTGTTGCTGTGAAGTGAAGCCTTTACCAAAGTGCTAAAAACAACTGCAGTCCACTTGAGGCTGGCTCTAGAAGTGAGTCAGTCTCCATAAGTCCCCATGTCCAAATGTCCAACTTCACAGCAGAAATAAACATGTTTACAGCCTGGTACAAAAAACAGTTTTGGTCTCTGTAGCTAATTTCCCCGTTCATGACAACTGTACTGAGGGTGAATTTATATACAACTCACCTGTTCAGATCATATTAAGGCTTAAAGTTATGCAGAATTAAGAGCATGGACGCTGACTGACAGGTGGATGCTGTTACAGATGGCTTGTTTGAGCAACCAGGTGTCATTATTACGGATATTCTATATACTGCCATTGGTCAAAACCAACAACATATAATAGTTTAATATAATGTTAACACATAAAGCTGAATAGTTTCTTTAAGTTTGATAATTAGACCTGCTATGGCATGTTTATGACAGTTTGACATGTTTATGGCAGATTATGTTTGGTCACTTTTATCTTGGTTAATGTCAAGTTGCTATAATAAGCTTTGTCATGTATCATCGACTGTATATCAAACAGTGTTAACTTTACATTAAAACTGACATAATTATAGATAGACCGATAATAGAACGAATGACACTTGAAAACAGTTGTAAACACTCATAAAGACTCCTTTATGTCCATGACAGGTGTAATGTCATGCACACTATGAGCAAAAGACTGCTGTGACCTCAAACCAGTCCTCCAATCATTCAGCGAGTCCTGTGACCTGTATGGAAGCATCTAATTCATAAGTTTCTTTCCTTTAGTTTGTCACCTGTCTGTATATCTTGATACAGTTCCCAAATACAAATACAGGCCTACACAGTGGAACAGAATAAGTTTGGTTCGGCCCCCGACATAATCCTACACTATTATATCATACGCAGTATTTACTGCAGCTTGTGCTGTCCAGCAGCTCTCAGAGACAGAACACCTGCATGGCCAGATTGGAATGTGGCCCAGCTTGAATGTGTGAACCCACAGTGCTGCAGCAGTACTGATTGTGTTGTGATAACTGCCCCCTCTCTCACGAACGTCTTCTGTCCACAGAGGCCATGTCAGCTGGCGACAGCCATGAAGAAGGCAGATTGGTCTACCGTTATGGAGGCGAGCCAGTCGGAGCTTTTGTTCAGCCAAGTCTCCGTCCACTGATGCCCTCCATCGCCCACGCCATGTTCCTGGATGTAACCCACGACAACGAGTGTCCCATACAGGTGGATCTCTGTTATGGTCAAGTTAGGGTGCTGTTAATAGACTAAAGATGCTGTAAACCATTTCTGTTAGTATGTATAATCTTTGAATTTTACCTTAAAAAAACAGCAACTGTATGTTTGTGGCTTTTACTCATCTAATTCAATTCACACACTTTCTGTGATTTATAAAATACCACCTACTGAAGTCCTCATGCTGTTGCTGTTTTACCTGCTTACAGAAGTACAAATACTGGACCAAATTTGACCAATAGGTTAAACTAGCCACATGTGAGCTCATGACTGCTGCCTCTCTTTGTCAAACAGCTGCGTTCAGCACTTGACTCCCTCCCCAGCTCTGCTATAGTCTCAATGGCCTGCTGTGCTACTGGATCCACCAGAGGATACGATGAATTAGTGCCTCATCAGGTTATTTACACTTACACTTTAACTTATAGGTTTGGATTTTTTCACGCCATTATTCAAACCTCATTCTATTATTTTCTGCTCACTGAAATGTATTTTCTAAAACTGAAATGTATTTGAACTGAATTAATAACACTTATGTACACTTCCCCCTTACTACTACTTTTACATAGAAATGTGACAAATGAGTAGGGTACAATTTACACGATATACGTTATATAGCTTTTGTGTGTGTGTGTGTGTGTGTGTGTGTGTGTGTGTGTGTGTGTGTGTGTGTGTGTGTGTGTGTGTGTGTGTGTGTGTGTGTGTGTGTGTGTGTGTGTGTGTAGATCTCTGTGGTGAAGGAGGAGCGTTTTTACCCCAAGTGGAACCCCTCAGCAGCCCCAATGTCCACTGCTGAGGTTGGATTCCAGAGTGGCATTGTAGCTGGGAAACTGGCACTCAACAAGCTGCACCAGGAACTGGCTGCCCAGGGATTCATACAGGTAGCATGATGTAGTTTGTGCATGTGGGTGTGTGAGCTCACACTAAAAGTAGTTTGATCTCATCCTTCTGTTTTAAAAATAAGAAGGGCTTCCTTTCCTAAAGATGCTTCTCAGTGAACAGCTTGTCCAAGTCTAATCTCAAATGGTCTTCCTCTCCAGGTGTATGTAGACCAAGTCGATGCAGATATTGTTGCAGTTACTCGCCACTGTCCCAGCACACACCAGTCTGTGGTTTCAGTGTGCCGCACAGCCTTCTGGAACCCCAAAACCCATCAGTACGGCACTAACGTCCCACCAATGTTCATACCTGGTATGTGGCTGTCTTTGTAGGATTCTTTTTCACACTATATGAAGATTATGTCAAAGAACCAGGCTTCTACTGCTGAATATTTCTGTATGTCTCTCTGTTTCAAGGGAAGATAGAGGAAGTGATACTAGAGGCAAGGACCGTGGAAAGGAATGCTGGGAGTTATACGCGGGATGACAAGTACATCAACGGCATGCTAGAATACACTGTGGAAATCAAAGAACATATACCAGTAAATATTAGACATTATTGAAGTTCTCTGTATGAATGGAATTATTATTATTATTAAATATGTTATTAATAAATATTAATAACATGATGAAAATATGTATATGTAGTTACAGGAGAGTACGTTGGTGAAGCAAGCTGGAGTGACATCTAAAGGTCGATCAGAGTTTGTGCAGGAAATCACCTTTCAGAAGCTAACACCTGGCAGTGTTATCGCCTTTAGGTAATCCACACGCGCACACACACACACACACACACACACACACACACACACACACACCTTCAGCACAACTATCAAACCAGTACAATTTACATAATCATTTAATGGTATATTACCATGGTTTGCTTAAAGCTAATCTATTAGCAGCACACATTTTGTCATTTTCACAAAGTTTTCTCTCACTCTTTCTCTCTCTCTCCTTCTCACAGGGTTAGTTTAGACCCCAAGGCCCAGAGGTTGGTGGGGGTGCTGAGGTATTATCTGTCCCAGTTCAGCCCAAAGTACAGGAGAGGCAGTGTAGCAGAGGAGAACTCACCAGATGCACTGCAGAACCCCCTGGCACAGTGAGTATACACATTACCCCTGCCCTGATGAGACTTTTGTTTATGTTGGTCACAATAAAGATAATACAGTTGTTAACTTGTGATTTACCTGTAGAGACTTCACCATCCCACAAAAATGAAATTACTCTGAACAGTTAGTCAACTATAGGGGGCAGACACGACTTTAAACGTCACATTATGTTAAGTGTCGTAAAGTATTACTGCATATGAAGTAATCTGTATAAAGCCTTTCTCCTGTATTTCAAAGCCTTCTCCCAGCATCCTCCTTGTTTCCCATTTAAAAAGTTTGACTGAAGAGTTTCCTATCTGCTGTGTAAATGGACATGTGTTGACATGATGATATGAAAACTTAGTTTGGTCATCTGATGTGACCCTGCAGCTCTGTGATTTATGTGTAGTCTGGAGTGACAAACAGACGATGTAAACACTCTCCTCTGTGAAACAAGACCTCTGTAGCCCTCCTCGTCTCTGCTGGAGGCAATCTCTGGTCTAGTATCGATTTTATTTTTATTTTTTTATTAAACTGTCCATCATGAGCCTGAGAGTGTTGAAACCTGTCAGGAAGAAAGAAGAAGAATTGCAGGTAAATGTTTCTAAAAAAAGAAAATAAAACACCTAGTACACAGGCAGTTGGTAAAAACATAAAACAACCTGGAGACTGGGTGTACACAGGTGAGCCGTGTTCAGTTTCACATTTGGTAAATCAAAGTAATAGTTCTGCAGGATGGTTCACTAAGCAGCAGTATAAAGATCATAGAGGCCTTTGTTCTCTGAGCTACATGTCTGTAATATTTACACAGGTTGATGTCGACGCTGACGTTAGCGGACCTGAATGTGCTGCTGTTCCGCTGCAACTCAGAAGAACAAGAAGACGGTGGTGGCTGTTACAGTATCCCCGGGTGGGAGACCCTCAAATATGCTGGACTACAAGGTAGTTACATGGCATAGCAGTTACATGTGCATGTTTGTAGTTTATTAAGCATACACAGTGTACCACTAATGGTGGTCACATAACAGAGCACTAAAATGAGCTAGCTACTCCAACAGTACACACACACACACACACTCACAAGTATCTTAGTACCATAATGACAGCGTTGAGCAGAAACACATTGGTGTGAGTCCCTGCGATACCACAGGCTTTTTATTGGATCGTGTGGAGTGTTTCCTCCTGTTTGCAGCACACTGGGTCACACACAGATCCTCTGCGACTGTTTGTACAGTACTGCTGCTTGACTATAGCTGATGATGCATCTTATATCTTACTTGGGGTGTGGCAACATTCCATTCATAAAAGCAGCTTGACAGCAGCTGAAGTCTGACCAAACCTTTTGACAGGCTTGTTGTCTGTTGTCTTGGTGCTCATATTTGATGTTGCTGACAGGACTGTAAGTGGAGTTGTTGTGTGACTGCAGGTCTGATGTCAGTGTTGGCCGACATCCGTCCCAACAATGACCTGGGCCATCCTCTGTGTGCTAACCTCAGACAAGGGGACTGGCTGATCGACTATGTGTCCAACAGACTGATAAACAGAGAGGGACCGCTGGCACAGGTGAGGCTTCCACAACAGACCCACCTACTGTTCTGCTGCACCATCAGAAGGATGCCAACATTCTCTGACCTTCATATCTATGTATATCTTTCTGTCATAGTAACATAAGAAGATAACAAAATATTTATACTAGAGTACTTAGTTCCAGTTCCTGTTAACATCTTTTGCTTCATAGTAAGTATCCACAGTCCTGAAGCTGATCCTGCCACTGAGCTGTGGCTCAGAGGTAGAGCGGGTCGTCCGCTAATCAGATCTGCGGAACCATCCCTGGCTCCTCCAGTCTGCACGTAAAAATGTCCTTGGGCAAGATACTGAACCCCAAATTGCTCCCAAAGGCTGTGCACCTTGCATGGCAGCCAATGCCATCAGTGTATGAATGTGTGTGAATGGGTGTGTTACGATTTGTTTGAATTGTTACGACCCGACAGGGCAAAACTAAGCCTAGGGGAATTTAGGGAGGTAACAATTAAAGTAAAGACCAAAAAACAAAGGAATTAACCAAGGACCGACTGAAAGCGCAGGGATTTATTTAATAACACAAGTTGAACAAAGTGAAGGCTTCTTCAAATGTCACGATGACTGCCAGGAACGATCACACGCCACACGCAATGAACCACTTGCTGCGGGAACACACCCCCACTGAGACACCC
>CM014089.1:32737349-33094849 GCA_004119915.2 Collichthys lucidus | reverse complement strand
CAAAAGTTGGCTTAGAAAAGTCACTGTGTGCACATGAGCACTGGAGTCCTGTCGCTGTCGCTGCTGTTCCATCACAGCATTCAGTCTCTGCCTGGACTGTATGTCTATCTGTATACCATGTGTACCATGTCAGAACACACTGTAGTGAAGCTGAGATACTGTTACTTTACTGATGCAACAATGAAACCACTCACAATATTGAGCAGTATTAAAGGATGTGATGGAGAATTAGTAGTGTGCCCCCTACACACACCCACACCCACACACACACCCACACACACACACACACACTGTGACATGCATATGTGTAGCTGCCATTTAATCAGTGTGTCAGTGATGGTGTGTATTCTGAGTGTAGTGTTACAGTTGCCATAGACTGATAATAAATAAACTGTTAAATGAATCGACTGCTGCCTCCTGTTGTCTCTGTTCAGTCAAACAGCTGAATCCACAGAGGGGAAAGAAGAAAAAGTCAAAGGAAATAAAAGTTGTGCTAACATTAGATTCATATGTTCTGTACACAAGTATATAATTACATACTTCAGTACAACTTTAGTACAGACTGAAGTATGTAACTACTTTATACAGTCTCTGACACAAAGTCAGAGACTGTATAAAGCATAAAACCCACAGGTGAGGAAAGAATGACGGGGATTCGTTGTTCTTGGTACTTCCTGTTGGCGTTTATGGCGTTTATGACGTCAGCAGTATTATGCATCTGTCATCAGTTTGATGAGGTTAACCAATCATTAGTCAGTAGCACCCTAACATGAGTCAAGTTCTGTTTAAAAATAATTGCATCACTTGTTAGTGATTTTTAAATCTGATGGTGACATGGTGAAGGTCAGGGCCAGTCTTCTATTTCTTTAAATATTTATGTAATATTCTGATTCTTAGTCTAGTGCTTCAGCAGCCCTGCAATAAACTGGACTAATCCAGGGTGTACACAGATTATGGATGGATGGTTCAGCAGCGGGTACTTCTGTAATGCTTGCAGTTGGGTGAACAGGCTGTGGTGGCTGGTGACTTTCAGTATCCTTTGGGCTGTGATGGCACCTCACTCTCCTCACTGATGCCATAGATGTTCGGTAGATGAGTATCAATGATTTCATATAAAAACCTGTAATAACGCTGAAAAAACAACTAACCTCTAAAATCAATATTGTCATTTTTCATTTCATGATTTGGTGAATTCAACTTGTTGGTTATAGAATTTCTATCAAATTTTTCTGGAGGACATTTCCAGATGTGCTCTCCTGCAGACCGAGAGAGCGCTGGAGTAAACTGCTGTCAATAAGATACAAAGAAACAGCGGAGCCTGGCGTGTGCATCGTCCCCAGCTGTGTGCAGGCTCAGGACAAGAAACAGAAACAGGGAAAAAGAGAGGCTGTCCAAACATGGAAATGAAGCAGGTTTTATTAAAGTGAGGTCTTTACCAGCAGGACAACATCTATGTGAACACACACACTACACACTGACTCTACCGTAGTATCACTATAGTTTATTATAGTTTCTCCATCATGCTGGGAAGAACAGGGTGAGGTGAGGAGGATTCAACACTAAATGCCACTAAATCCTACACACTGCTCCTCTACATGAGAAGAAAACAAATCAAAGTTTGTTCTTGGTCTTGGCGCCAGATGGAGACATAATGTCAAAGAGGAAATCATTTTACTCATTAACACCGTGTTTAATGTTTGAATCCAGATTTCATTGGTTCCCCTTAAAGATTAAAGATCAGTTTAGTGGGTCCATGAAAATGTGTTTTAGTATCTATATGCAATGTAATCTATATGTTGCACTGTGCAGATCAGGGCAGCGTTGTTCAAAACATGCTGTGTGCTTTTTGATCTGATCCTTGTTCACACTGAGGGACATGTTCGTGAAACGTCCCTTGCCTCAGTGTTGTTGTTTCATATCAGGTGATCGCCAAATGTGTGTGTGTGTGTGTGTGTGTGTGTGTGTGTGTGTGTGTGTGTGTGTGTGTGTGTGTGTGTGTGTGTGTGTGTGTGTGTGTCAGCAGTAGGCAGACAGACTCAGCAGACTGATGAGGAGCACAGCTGAAGATGGAAAGACCTAAAGAGAGAGAGAGAGAACAAAGCACGCCATCAGTGCTGCTTAGTCAGCAGAGTTTTGACACAGCACAAAAACAGTCAGTCAGTCAGTACTCACTCCATCTGCAGAGTGTCGACCACTGTTCAGCTCCAGAGTGCTGCTGTTCAGTTGAACCCAGAATGTTCTGTAGTTCTGGACCAGAGTGGCACTGCCCGGTCCACAAAGACAACAAGAACATGACAAAGGAGTGAGTGATGAGGTAACAGGTATGATAGAACCAGAGCTGATCCACACACTGCTGTGACAGAGTGAAGCTATTTCAGAGCATGTTTCATTCAGATGTTTACTTTCACAAGGGTGAGATCGACTGACATCGTCTACCTGAAATAGATATCTCCATGGTTACTGTTGCTAGGTGCCTCCCAGGTTAGCTGAATTTTCTTCCTCTTGGCTCCTGAAGCTTGACTGACAGCTGAGTTCTGCACACAAACACATTCATACGAATGGGTTATCACAGAGATGATGCCTTTGAGAGGCGTTTCTGTCACAACGGGAAACATTCACACTTACCTCCATGTTGTTGCAGTGCAGTACAGTGAACAGGGTGGTGTCGAGGTTGATGAACTTTCCTACAGGCCACATCACAGCTGGAAGCAGAAACCAACAAGTTGGTTCCATACTGCATCCCTAAACTGTCTTTGTTAGGTCAGCAGTATTCTTTTCCACTACAGAAGCTTTGCATGATTCACAGTTGTAAACATTTATCCTATATTAACCCTATGCAGCCCCCAGTTCATCTTAAACAAGCTGTTTTATGACTTTTGTCTCTGAAAGGCCCCACTTTATTCTGATTGACCAACTTGTAGAAGCCTGGAACAGGGGCCATGTGGGACTGCTGGGGGTGTGGCTGAGGGTGGTGACTGTATAGTTATGACATCACGACCTTATGGAAGTCCTGATGGTTGGTTTTAACAGTTTGGTGCATTTCTCTGTGGTTTGACACTCTCAGAGTATTCACACCTAGACCTGCTTTCTATTCAAACACATGGACACCTCACGTTCTGCGACGTGGACCTTTAAAGATTTGTTTTACCATGTTCCTTCCTGCTCCTGGCCTGTAACAGGAAACCCTGGAACTCCGTGGAGCTGTTCTTCACCACCTCCACCGTCACTACAAGTAGAGAAATAAGGAGGTGAGAGAAGGGAGGGATGCATCTTGAAATGACAGAGAGTGACTGCAGCAGCAGCAGAAGGAAAGTTAGAGATGAGAAGAAGGGCAAGAGGATGGAAGAGAAGTGGAATAATTCAGAGAAAAGGAGAAGGGAACGGTAAAAGAATTAAACAACGTAGTCAATGTTACACTAGCTACTGCTCCAAATAATTCTTCCTTTGGCAGGAAACCTTCAGCACTGTGCAGGAAACTATCATCTCACTTCTTTAGACTGTTCAGTGCAAAGAGAAACAAGGTTAAAGAGAACGCTGTACCACACCAACAACTACCAACACGTGTCAGAGTCAAACTACTGCAGCAGCAATCCTCTCTTAAAAGGTTAAACCAACTGCCTAGATGGACACAAGTGTGTTTGTGCGTGTGTGTGTGTGTGTGTCAGAAATGTCTTCTGCTGTTCCTGTTTCGTTTTTTAACCCTGTCTTTTTAATAATCACTTCAAGAGTCAGTTGATGATCATATAGCATTAATCAGTGTATCAGTAAATACTGAATTTCCTCTAAAATCATTTTTAGATTTTTTTTATCATATTATACTTTTATTTTATTTTATCTAGCTATTTTTACACTATACCATAATGCATTTTAATGGGTTTTATTTTATTTCTTTTTATTTCTATTTTATTTTATTTTATTTTAGTTCAGTGTGTTTTCAAGCTGCTGCCTCCTCACTGCAAGATATTGAGATGGTGCTTCCTCACTTTACACAGTTTGCAGTGCCTTGTTTATAACAGGGTGGAGGTATTGAGGTGGAGGGTTGGGAGAGGGTGGGGGTGTCTTGGTTTTATTGTGTGAAGCACTGTGTGTTACATGTGTTGTATGAAAAGTGCTGTACAAATAAAGTCTCACTGATTGATAATAAGTGTCATAATACCAGAAAAGTGTGAATATTATCAGATCCTGAAAACATGTCAGTGTTTTATTTATGTTTACATACATGAAACACATTTCTTCACATATGTATAGAAATAGTAGATATGAGACAGTAAACTTTTAGAAAGGTATAATCATAAATAAAATGTATTAAAGAGGCCAACATCATGTAATATGTTGTATTACATAGCATGTTTATTAATGTTACATTCTACACTGTTCTTCAAGCCTTTTTATTCCAATGATAAGAAGTTTTATTGTCCTTGCATATTGGAAGTGTGTGTCCTGTTAATGTGACCGTTATAGATCACACACCAGGTGAATGTGAATATTCCTTTTCTGGTTTCACATCAAACATGTCACAGTAAAGTATTAATATGTGACATATCCCCTGTGACCTGTCAGTGTTTGTTGTAGCAGGCATTACCTCCCTGCAGCAGCTCATTCATTACAGTAATGTTATGTGAACGTTGCAGCACTGACGCACCTGAAATGACTCCACCTGGCCTGTAGGTGGCACTTGATGGAGATAGAGTGAATGGTGGGCTGCTGGTGGAGGGGCTGAAGGGTGGATGTACAGGCATCATGTTGCCACAAGAGAAGGCCACCGAGCCGTTGGGGAAGCACACACAATCCTCCACGCAGCATACACACATCAATGCTAAGAGCAGCGTGGTGGCTTTAGGAGGCATCTGAAAGACAGCAGACAGTGAGGAATGATCACTTATCAAGCTGACTGCACCTGAAGAGAAGATGATGGCAGATGGAGAAAACAATAATGCAACACCCCACCTGGACTCTAAAGAGCAGGTGCAACAGCAACAAATGCTTCAGTGATAGTGCAGTAAACTGCACGAGGGAAAGTTAAAGCAGAAATCTGGGATAGTTTTTTCTTTTTTTTACAGATTTTTTTTACACAAAAAAACAACAATATGTCATCACTAAGTCTGTCCCTCAATCCTCTCCTGTCAGCGTCTCTCAGCTTGAAACACGATGGTTCCCACTGAAGATAGAAACCAACACAAAGACTGAAGATAGTTCTTTTCTTGCAGTCACAGATAAATCCACATGTGGAGCTGTGCTGAGTGTTTGTGTCTGCAGAGAACTTCTTTCTTTCCTATTTAAATCTGTCATGATTCACTACATTCACACACACCCGTCTCTTCTGTATGTTGTGCAGGCTCTGTTTGGATTCACTTTAATTGTTGATTGTATTCTTGAAGTTACCTGCCCGGGACAACTGAAGTCTTGTTATTAATATACTGTACTACTCAAATAAATAAATCTAGAGTGAAATCTTTGAAGATGAGGTGATGTGTTCAGGTTCTTACCTTCTCTCCAGGCTGCAGACACACTCACAGGTTGATCAGGAATCCTTGATTGTTTCTGAAACTCTTCAGCATTACAAAATGAAACAAAGTCACCCGGTCCTCCTCTTTAACCCAAAGACTCAAAGTGCCTGTTGAGACCAGCTCAGACAAGTAATTGCCATGCGTTCATGTGTGTGATTTGGTTTCACCAAGGAGTCATCCATTGGGATCTCACCTCTTGTAACCATGACAATACTAACCTTTGTGGTGAGAGGGGCGAGGATTCCAAACAACAACATGTCAATTATGACCCTCACACACGCACACAGCAGAGGAAACAGGTCGGAGGGCGGTGTAATTAGTACCCACAGTTCCACTCTGGAGGGTCCTTCACTTAGTGTCTCCACTATTTACTTCCCCACACAGCCCCAGTTTGAATCACCACTGATGTTTCCTTTTGGTTTTCAGGTGAACCTTGTTATCAATAGTCTTTCTCTGTATTCTTAAACGTGGTGACAGGTTAGGAGGAATCAGAGGTCAGACACAGATGCTTGTCAAAAACAGCTGATCTTTTATTCTTTATGTGTGATACAGTAAGCAAAAACAACAGCAGCTCTGTGGGCAACAACAGGTAAACAACAGTGAGACCGACAGTGACAGTCAAGTGCACACAGTGTATGGGATAGATGAGAATTTGGCTCGGACAGTGTTCACTGGCAGCCATGTTGGTGTCGTACCACACTCGTGCTCCTCAGATGTTTCTGGGTTTGGACTAGTTTTCTATTTTCCAGCCAGTGATGCATTTTTATTTAGTTTATCTGAAATGTTTACAGGTAGATGACCAGGTGTGCTACATTTTCCACGTCTGAGAGAAACTGTTCAGAAGTCGTCTGGATTTGTCGTGAGGAAAACTTAATTATTGTAGAGGAATGCTCCAACATGTTTTGCAATGTTTGTGTCAGCTTTCCTAGAGACAGAAAATATGTTTAAATTTGTGTGTTGACTTACTCATTTAGCACACCGTAAAGACTGACTTTGTAAGAGCAAACATCTGAAGTAGAATGCTGGATTATTTAGAGGTTTACCTTGATACTGTGTGCAGACATCAAAGATTCATCAGAGTCACCTGCCATTTGTTCATCTTATTGTTTGTTGTGTGTGCTGAACAATGAGAAGAGTCATCCAGAGATTCTGCGTAAAGCCAAGGCACTCAGCTCCAGGACATGATTTCAAGTGAAATGTGCTTTGTAGTTTTTTCATTCTTGTAGGATGTAGCTATGCTAGCAGTTTCCTACTGCCACCAGTCTTTGTGCGTAGCTGGGCTAACCCTCCTAACATCCTGGTCAAATGTGAAGACTAGATTAGATTAGATTCAACTTTAATGTCATTGCAAAGTAACAAATACTTAGACAAAGAAATGCAGTTTAAAGTCTGTGTAAAGGCAAATCCAAGATTCTTTCAAAATACATAAATATGTTGGGAAAAAAAACATGTGAAAAGACTTTGAAAGATATATTACTGAAATGTGGAGTTAGTTAGTTTTCAGCCCAGGATTTTGTGGGCGGTCCTTAAAGGGTGGCTCAATGACACACTGACACACCACCCAGAGCAGAGAGCTAGATTTGAATTCATCTCACTTAGTGTTTCAAATCATGTTAAGTCATTTTCTGAACTCCTCTGACACATTTCAATCACTTCAAAATGGCTGCTTGACTGCTCCCATGAGTGGGCGTGGGCTCAGAATTCATTTTTACCTGATTTTCAGAATCACTTTTTATTCGCCAGGTAGGTGAACACACACAAAGAATTTACTTCCAGTTACACATTGACACCTGATTTCATAAACTTATTGATATTTTTAATCATTACAATTTGGCTGGGTGGTTAATAACACTTTCTTCTTTGGTCTGACAAACACACATTTATTCTGACTTTACACTTTAGACTTTAAACTGTGCATCTAAAACACTGATTGATTTATGATGGCTGCTTTGACTTTTCACTTGAGGTGCTGATCTGGTGTTGTATGCGTATGTGGTAGGAGTAAATAGAACCACTGTTATATTTCAGTGTTATTGATTATTATATAAGCACTTTGACTTCTTTATTCTGCTGCTGTGTGCGTTTAGTTTAATTACCATAAACTGTTACCTCTCTTGATGCTCCATCCACACTCAGCTAGATGTATTAAAGAACTTCTTTTTTAGGAGAAGTGCCACAGTTTGTTATTTTGTGGGCAAAATGGAGCCTTGACACGGATCAGCTAACCATAATGAAGAAGTGATCAGTTGTTTTGGTACAATCAGTCTAAGGCAGGAGGGCTATGTTGTGTAAATTCATATTTCAAATGGCAGAAATAAAAGAGCACAGTTACATATCAGCATGGCACCAGTGGTACAACCTGACCAAACTTTGTACTTTAAACAGGACTGGACCAAGGCTGAGGGGGCTCAGTCACAGTTTTGTCCCTGGTCCAGGCCATCCTTGTGTGCTGCCACAGAAACAAGCTGCCAGAGGGCTTTCACGTGCTCTGCATGAACCCTCTTTAGTGGAACTTAGCACCATATGAGGGAATTATAGATATTACGGATGGGGAGCATCAGCTTTAAAATGGGGTGGGAGTGATGGACAAAATGGTGAAAAAGACAAAATAATGAATAAAGAAGAAATAAGGAAAAAGAGGAAGGGTGTTTATCAAAAGATTATTCTGGATTTGACGGGATGGATGAACAGAAAGCCCAGTATGTCCTTAAGCTAGTCTATCTTCACATTTCTGGGGAGGTGGTGGTCAGAGAATACATTTAGTAGCAGGGTAAGCGGTCACGGCCTTTCGTCACTTGGAGTAGGCTAACCCATGAAGCGGTTTAGAGCGGTTTGATGCAGTGAGTACTTCAGACAGACGTCCAGCTGTAAAATATTGCTACAGAGCAGGAGCTGTACTGATGACTCTACAAGGAAGCGCTAGCAGTAAGTCTGAATGGTTGTCTTTAGTAATGCTGATACTACACACAAGAACAGATTTACTTTAAGGAGGGGCACAGAACCAAGACTAAAGGGGATACCGTTGACAGGTAGAAGGTGAAGACAGTGACCACAGATTGACATCAGTGACAGGGGGAAGAGTTACAAGCTTAAAATGAATGTCTGAAGGCCTTACATCGCTAGCAGCAGGCTGTTGTGTAGCACCAATATGAATGTAATGTGACCTTTGGTACCAGTGGTTTGTGTTAAGGGGGTTGAGGTGAGAGGTTATAGTGTCAGGGTCTTGGTGCCCTACAGGACTGGCAGCAGGCCTTTCTGTAGTACCAATGGGAGCACAGTTTCACCTTCAGGACCAGGGCACAGTTGGCTGTTGGTTTGTCTTGACAGGAGTCATCTAATGCTACTGATGCTGCGGGGGCTGCTGCTGAATAAACACACACCAAAAAAAAATGTAAATAGCGGTACAGTACGTATCAAAAACAAAATAGACAGATAAACGCTCCATTGAATTCATCAGGACACTGCAGGGAAACACTATCTCACATGACGCATTTATCCTCCTCTGATGGGGCTGAAAGTGTGCTGAAATATTGCATCATACGCACACTCTGTTTGTTTTTGTACCTGGTGCTTCTGTCGGACAGCTCTGGATTTCACAGCTCTGTCTGGCTTCTGGCTTGAGGGAAGAGTCGCAGCTGTGGCCCCTGGTTACCAGCTCCTCCCCCTGGTAACACTTCACTTCTCGAACCTGGACACCACTCCCGCAGGTCTTGCTGCACTGAGGGGCACGAGGGGACAGGACGTCTTTATTTTTCTCTACACAATGTTACTGATGATCAAATACAGCTGAAGATTTGACACTTTCATAATATTTGAACAATTAGTCAGTATGTATGTATGCAGACAGAACGACAGACAGACAGACAGTTACCTGAGACCAGGATGTGGTGAACCACTTAGAGCAGGGTCTCTGGAAGCAGGAAGAGCTGGTCTCTGGTTTGTTGGTTTGGTCACAGTTGCTGTCTGGAAACTCTTTGAACACACCGCCTTCCAGCCCGGCACACACCACCTGACGCTGCCGCACACCGCGCCCACACGTGGCATTGCACTGACACACACATACACAATAAACACACACAGCCAAGACTTAAACTTCTATCTCTGTCCCCCATAAAGCGCACCTCTTGTAGAATTTCTTTCTTTAAACGTTTACCTGTTGCCATTCCTGTTCCACCCAGTGGGGGGCGCAGTCTCTGTCGCCACAGGGATAGATGGCCAGTGGGCGCAGTGATTGGTCGCACTGCTCCTCTGACATCACTATCCCACCTGAAGAACGACACATCACTGCACGCACCATCCTTCCCTCACCGCACACACCTGAGCACTACACACACACACACACACACACACACACACACACACACACACACACACACACACACACACACACACACACACACACACACACACACACACACACACACACACACACACACACACTTTTACTGGAATCTACATTAAAAATATAAACTCATTAAATATTAAATGTGTTTGAACTCACAGGTCCCCAGTCAGAAACTGTCCATCTTCTGTCACAAGGCGGGCCTTCACATTCCTGCTCTTCTATTGGCTGTGAGGACTTGTTGCACAGTCTTATTTCCATGGAGCAACGAACCTCTCGAGTACGAACACCACGAGAGCCGCAACGAGCCGAACACTAACACCCACAGACACACACATTCAGCGTGTACACATACACATGCAGATCAGGTCACTGGATGAATATTCCAGCAGTCTGAATTCAGGAAAAAATGATTGATCTGGTATTCATGGTTTGGGTAGTAGCTGATACTAACAGGAGACCATAAAGGTGCTCATGATGAATACATGAGGAACACAGTCAGAGAGAGATGACTGATCAACATGTAAATCACTACCCGTTTAGTTTGAAAGTTCTCAGGAATTCAAATCGACTGAGGATCGTTTTCCCATGAGGTTTATTTATTCAACCCTCACCTACCACCACGAACCACAGTGAGGGTTGGTGTTCTGCAGTATCATATTCCCACTCCTTTAAATGTAAGTGGTGCAGACACCTTGTGAGATTCCTCTTTGTGAACATCCTGGGGGAATCCAGACTGGGAAGAGCCACCATATGGTGGAGGGACTAAACATCCCAGTTGGCTTCAGAGCTCTTAGAAACTCCAGGAGGAGCAGGAAAATCTCATTTGGGCTGTTCAGCCATTCATGAATGGATGGATGCCAGGATAGTTGTGATGTTTTTATTTCAAACTCAGCTCAGTATCATGGTGTTTTATTCTAGTTACTGAAAGAAATTCAACAAATTTAACTTTTTTTCTTTATTAATAAAGTTTTGTTTTGATTCTGATAGTGAAAGCACAACCCACACTGGCAGCTCATGGACCACCAACTTCAAACTTTAAACCTGATTCTTGTTATAAAAATAACCTCTGCCCCCCCCATCACAAACACTGCACTGTGGCTTGCTGTATTACCTCTGACCACTCAGACACCTCCCACTGTGGTCCGCAGCTCTGGCCAACGCAGACTTTTCTATTGGCTGGTTTGTGAAGGTCATGTGACAGACACAGCGAGTCGTAGACAGAGGAGTCAAGGCCAGGCGACAGCATCTTCCAGCAGCGCACTGTACGATACTGGACGCCCTCACCGCATGTTCGAGAGCACTCGCTCCAACCGCTGGTCTCCCATCTGAGGACAGAGTGAGGAGATGGTGCAGTTCATGTTCTTCAGTTCTTCAGTGAAATAAAACCATTCAGTCACAGTAAGTCATTCCTTCTTCAGGCTGGTGCTTTAAATTTCTTGGGAATAATCTGCTTGCATACCACAATGTCTTTGTTTTTTTCCCCTGGTAATGTAGATTAATGAAAACACAGTTGGTATCATCTCATCAACAGCATGTAAAGGGATATACATTTCAAGGCCTTTAAGAGCTTTGATTTGAGATAAAAGTCCCCAAATCTTGAATTATACTTTATTTATACTGGGTCAGTGAGTTAAACCAGTATGAACAGTACCTTGGAGGACATTCTTTTCCAGTGCAGAATTCATGTGTGGGCTCAGGTCTGGTCAGAGAGTCACAGTAACTGTCATCCACTTCGGTACCATCATACCGTACACAGAGGGCATAGCTAGTGGTGATACCTGGCAACACCCACAGGCAGTACAGAGTACAGACAGTTTAACAACAGACAAACCATGTGCACTACCGTGTGTTTAGAGCTGATATAAACCATAATTGACAAGGTGGAGACGAGGAGCACTGGTGCATTCTTTTCTCTGTTCCCACCTCATTGTGCTTAATCACACGAATACGACAAGAGTCCAAATGATTCATCAGTCTGCTGATTACTGCTGATTTATTGATCGATATAAGTCTGTCATAGATATATCATATCACTGTGCATGTTACCTGACATGTGCAGATATGACAACTTTATTAAAGAACATAATGCAGAAAAATATGGCTGCTACTCACCAAAAATAAAGAGAGTGTCCTCCATTTTAACATTACTAATCAGTTTAAGCCACACATGGTTTTGCAGTGTGAAGTGAGGTGTCCTGATATACAGTACCAGCCAGCCAGACACTAATATTTTCTATAACCACAGTAGAACAACGTTCACAAGCTGCTTTAACAGAAAACAAAAACAGAATGAATGTGGCTATTATCATATTAGTGTAATTGCATGTTGTACCTGTCGTACAGGTTGAGCTGCATGGAGCGTAAGCAGAAACCTTCCAGCGATACATGTCTGCCAGACTGATATCTGGGTCCAGACCCACATCAAAGTCATTGCTGCAGAGAGACAAAGACATACACACACAGACACACACACGCACACACACACGCGGTTATGTTATGTTAATTAAGTTATATTAAAATCTAAACCCAGAGGCAAGACTCTGTCATTAAAACATATATCATTTATGTGAAGTGAGATAAAGTATGAGCACATCAGGATTATCAAAGTGTGTGATATAATAAGCAGTGCAGACTGGAGCTGATGAACATGATCTGGCAGAAATGTGTGGTGACCTTCAAGCAAACATCGTCTCTCCAGCTGTTCCCTCATACCTCTCTGTGTTGGCTGCCTGGACTGCAGACACCTGTTGCAGTTGTACCAAGATGGCCGTGTGTGTGTCCAAGTGTGTGCCAATTTCTGATTCTTTGCGTGCAACAGAGTGTGTGTCAGTAACTGTGAGCATGTCTGAGTGTATTTCCAACTGTGAGCCTGTGTCCGCTTTTGTTTCTGCATGTGCTTCTGCTGGTGAATGTGAATCAGTGAGTGTGTGTTTAACAGAATGTGTGTTTGACTGTGTCTGGTTGAAATGCAGATCCTCCAGTAGCAGACAGGGGGCGTCTTCTGGCAGGGATGCAGGGTGAACACTCTGACTACCTGTGAGTGGATATCAACAGAGTTTTGACATGTATCAGTGAAAGTTAAGCCAAACATTTTGGATGATTTGGAATGGATTGGATTTTGTAAAAATTCTTAAACTCAGGATCTGGAGGCCATATTAAGGTCTTCCTCACACCAGTTACTAGTGATGCAGACTCTGCCTTAGAGAACTGTGTTATGGGTCTTCAAACTAAGCTCATTCTTCTCATACTCCCAGTTACTCTTCCCACTCCGATAAGCCTTTGCATGAACCCTCGGATTAACAAATCAATGGATGATGGAAAGGATGATGACTAAGAGTGTGCAACAAGCACTTCACTGATAACTCCTTAACTACATGCCGAAGAGAAAACTGTGCCAATAAGATAACACTTCAAAGTATTGAGTTGAGACAGCTAACATGCGTACAGCAAATGTTATTTCTGTGGTTTAGCTGGATTATATGCTGAACTTGTCAGATTTATCATCACTTGTATTTATACACTCAACTGTGTAAAAAACAACTTTATTTATATACAATACACACACAAAACTTTATTTATATACAATACACACACACACAAAACTTTTATTTATATATCACACACACACACACACACAAAACTTTATTTACCTACCTACCTACCATGAACTTCCTTTTTAACAGGCAGAAACTTCAAGCAGACCCAATCTCATTGGTAGACGGCCATCCAGTTAGATAAATAGAGAGATAAAGCAGCAGAAAAAACGAGAACTAACTATAAACTGTAAATTGTAATTGTTCTTTCCTACCTGGGAAAGAGAGCAGCAGAGTGTTGTCATCAGCAGTGGAAGGCTCATCGATTGAGTTGGAGGAGCTTCCTTAATGACAGAATAACAAATAGAGGCAATGAGACAAACACATAGATAATGATTTATGTGCTGTTTGGACAGTCTAATATAGAATATAAAAAAGCTCATTTATTACATGAAGACACATGAATGTCTGACTCACGGTAACCAGACGGGACTGGAGGTCCCTGCTCCTTGACATCATTATGGCTGAACACATGACTGGTGACGTCGGCTGGTCTGTACACCAACATGGCAGCAGGTGGTGGAGGGCTGGGGGTCCTGATCTCCCACACTAGTTCCTCCTCCTCCTCTTCCTCCTCCTCCTCCTCGTCTTCCTCCAGCTGGACGTCTGATTGGTCATCAGATTCCAGCTGAGTGTTGTAGTGACGAACAGGTGTCACACCCGCTCTGCTGTTATTGGTTGCTCTGAGTTGATCCCCACTCACATCCTCATTTACCTCATTGTAGGTGAGGTTAAGATGGGAGTGGGAGGGGCCTGATGTGATGCCCCCAGCGGCTGTGATCATGTCATGAGACGTGCGGGGGATGGTGAACTCGTAGGTGATGTGAGGGAGCTTCCCATTCAGGTTGTAGTACTTCATGTCCAAAGAAACGAAGAAAAAAAACACAGTTACCTACTTTTAACAGTTGTAGAATGAGACACAAATGTAGTGTGTGTGTGTGTGTGTGTGTGTGTGTGTGTTACCATAACATTCAGGCCCTGAAGTGTTGGTCCCTGGGCAATAATATACTCGAGCCCATCAGAAAACACATTGCTAGGGCGTCTGTATTTAAACACTGTTCCTGCCACGCGGAAGTTTTGAGGATTGTCAAACACAGTGTTTCCATTGAAGAAGAAATGACCAGCTTCATCTGAGAGGGCTAGATAGAAGAGGACACATGAGTACACATGAGGGAGTAAGACAATGATTCAAAACTGAACCCGGAAGACAATATAGTTACCAGTTTTTATTTTTATAACCCAGAGTTAGATCAAAATGATCTGTGTGCAGTCAAAAGTTGAAATATAGATCCAGATCATGTTTTCCAATAAAAACATTCTACTTTGTGCTTCAGTTGGCTTCGTGCTCTTTAGTTTATTGAACTTAAAGAAGTTGTAGGTTCTCACCCAGGATGTTCTCAGTCTTGTGTCTCTCTATGATCTGAATGTCAGAAGCTCCAGCTGGGATGTTGATGATAAACACGTAGCCTGATGACAAAAACACAGACTTTAAACACTTGTACATTGTTATGAAGCATCATCGGGCAGCATCGTGACAACACTGTGTACATCATCATCAAAATCAGAACATGTTTCAATAACGTAAAAACACCATCTCCACAGCAGCCTGTTCTAAACTGGACTGGATGAAATCTTAATTCAAAGCAGTTTTCTGATGGTTGATTCAAATGTTTATTCTTAGTGTAAAACTAAACATGAAGACGAGACTGAAATGTTCTGAAATTGGAAAAATGGACCAAATCTAGAAATAGCTGCTCCATTTTATAACAGTTGCTTTAAGAATCACCCAAAAGAACTTGAATTTAATCTGATGCTACATAATTAATACTTCTTACAATTCTGTCTACATGTGTGTCTGTGTGTGTGTTACCTAACTGTGTGAGTGCCTTCCTGTATGATCCAGCGATGCGCTGGCATGATGTCCCGTTGCCTCCACATACTCCACATCTGTCTACTGTCTTACTGCTGTACAGCTCCCCATCACAGCCTACAGGCTGGAGGACAAGAGACATTCAAACCAATCAAGAGAGTTAGGTTAGTCATCCAGCCAACGAACTGCTGTCATCAACTTGTTTTAATCAAAACATATTGTTTTGGGTTACCTGACATATTCCCTCGATACAAACGCCATGGTATTTGGCATCGCGGCAGAAAGTGCCATCGTGGGCGGGAACTAGCAGCTGTCGCTCGCCACTGATGGTTGTGCACTGCAGGTCACATGGCTTATTGGAGATGCTGATGTAATCAGCTACACAGGAAATTACATATTTAAAAATACATTTACTTTAATGACATCACACGTCAAGAAAATTCAATTAGTTACATGTATTTAGCAGTTGGGATTGCTTGAATGTAAAGCTGCCTAGTGCAGCTTTAACTGAAGGCCAGAGATGAGTAACTAACTAACTAACTTTCACATTTTCTGGATTTAGTAAGATTTAACAACAGTTATCAGAAGACACCTCATTAACTATTTAGCAACAGTTTAGTTCATTGTATTGAAGACCAATACCTGTATAAACAAAAAGGCAGACGAACAGAAGAATGACATTATACCTGGGTAAAGAGGTGTCCACTGGTAGTATCTTCTTCCAAAAGATTTAGAATTAAACTGGGAACACTGGTGCTGTTTGAAACTAACACTGGGACTGGGACAGGGCTAAAAACACAACAACACACAGTCAGTAAAGCAGCTTAAAGAGTTTCAGTGCTTTAATCCAGTTAACCTGTGTTCTTAGGTTACAGACTCAACAGAGAATGAATCACCATAGTTTCAACATCATCATAGCTTCATACCTGGTTTGGACAGAGCTGGTACTGTTTAGGAGAGCCAACACAATAGGAGCTGTTTACATTCTGGGTGGTGGAAAGCCTGGGACAGAGACCGGGTACAAGATAGGACAGAGATGTAACATGGTTATTATAGTGTAATACATGAATAACACAAAAGAGGCAGATGCTGATCTCACTGCATGATGCTTCTCCAGATGTCATGCCAACTGTTTTGTTCTATGAGAAACTACTTGCAGCTACAAGTGTGGTGTGTGACAATCAAGCAGGAACCTCCTGAACTGTACTGAGGGTGAATTTTTATAGAACTCACCTGTTCAAATTATATTAAGGCTAAAAGTTATGTAGAATTATGCAACGTGGCATTGATTGACAGGTAGGTGCTGTTACAAATGACACTGATGAGCACCCAGGCGTCATTCGTCCCACTTCAGATCCACTGATGATTCACATTTTTACCCATTTTTAGATTAGCCGCAAGGCGGAAGAGACAGGAGAATTTCTGGATAGAAAGATGATTCAGTAAGAGTCTGACTGTTAAACAGTTCATTGATGTGCCTGGTTGAAGTTCGCCTGTGATAGACAGTGACAGGCGAATGGTTCATCCAATCACCTGCGTGTATCTTATGAAAGTGCCTGCCTTTTTCCAAACAGTTTCCAACAATGGTTTGGCTTAACAAACCATCTGGTGCACTAGTTGAACAGCCAAAGTTTAGTTGGTGTTTGAACATGTAAGAAACCAGGGTGAAGAAAAGAACCGAGTGGTGCTCCCATCCACAACCCAACTTCTTCTGAAGAGTCTCTTCTCATATACATTCTGTCATGCCCACACAGAGCTTATGTGACATCTCACCCATTCCTGTTTCTGTGTAGATAAACTGTGATTCACCAACATTTAGTGCTCCCAATGAAAAGGGAGTTTGTTTCTGTAATAAGTAGCTAAAACAGCTGCCACTATGAGTAACAGTACTTACGGTATATACAGCTCCCAGACACTTGGCACAAATTAACACAACATATTTAAAGTGCTTCATACTGACTAATGCTAATGTTATCCCTGTCTCACATTTTACACACTAAACTCAATCTTCTTTTTGTTGTGGTAAATGTTTCTGAACTTGAGAGAGCAATGCTATTTTTCAAGTAGGAAGCATTTCTTTCAATTCTAAATCAATCAGTGCACAGTCTATATGACTATTTTCAGTTCAGTTATTACAAGTGTGGTTGATCCATTTACTGTTAACCTCTCAAAGTTTTCCAGTCTTGCACAGCACCCTGTCGACTCCACGGTCCCAATGTACACCCATTTACAGGGATGAATAAATGTATACACTCTGAGCTGTACAAATCAATATTTTCACATTGATAAATTAATGTGTCAAATGGGAATATTTATAAAACATGACATATGTCATAAAAGTGATGAACCCATCACAGATCATCATCAGCTGTTTGCTTGAGTTTTTTTAGCCTCAATGTGGCCACAAAGGCTCATCCAAGTCCTCAGCAGGCAGGCATTTACAGAGAAAAAAATATAAACCCACTATGCTCTAGCTTCCCAAATAGCAGATTCAGTGAGAGACTAGCTGGCTAACAGTATTTAGCAACTAAAGACAATTATTTTGTTGGTGGAGGCCAAAGCAGAGCTAAAAGAAGAATGAGTCAACTTAAATTGAATGCTAATGTTGCTCTGTAGTGTAAAGAGGAAACAACTGTAAAGGTGAGAACATGTTAATGATGTGTTTACACCATATTTGCTTCGTCAAAAAGTCTATTTATCCAAATTTGCTTTGCTCTTTTTTGCTTTTTTTTGACTGACAGATGGACAGAAAAGACAATATGTGATTTTCCAGATAACAAATATGTTTGTGTTCACTCACACTGCAAAAATTAAGAAATAAATCACAAAAGGTAATGGATGATTATGTAGGCATGGTATCACAAACTTGTTGAATGTAAAACTTTGTACAGTTCAAGAAAGTGCCTGTAGCACAGGGCCCAGGACACATTTCCCCACGAGGACAATAAAGTTTATCCATCTGTGAAAACAACTGCCACAGTAAAATGTTTGTCGATTGTTTGTCTATGTTGGTTGTGTGACCACACTGGTAAGTACATACATTCACGTCTTCAGGAAATGTAATTAACATAAGCTGACTCTGAAGAACAATCTGAATGTGGAGCTTTTTGTTCACTCAGCAGCAGCTGATGGAAACACATCTCATAGGCCTGAGGACTTCACCAGATTGCACATTTTGCAACAACACGACATATGCAACAGTCGTACCAAGAAAAGTCTGTCTAAGAGCACTGTAGTTTAACATGATTCTAATTCTGTTTCTGTGTTGCGAAGGACATACAGAAAGAACTCCAACATGGACCTAATGCATCTGTCTTTCATTACCATGTTAACTACACCCCCAACACACACACCTCCTCTGTAGATCTATCTGTGTCTCTCTGTCTTCAGCCCATCCTCCTACATCGTTTAGACGGTAAAGTAGGAGAGACAGCAGGAAGAGGTGAGCGGGAGGTCACTATGTGAGAGTGTCACATCTAATTGGTAGAAAGTGATGAGGGTAGGACATGAGAGGAAGGGGAGAGAGAGAAAATAAAAAGCAGGAGGAGAGCTGAAAAGGGGAGGGGGTGAACAGGATAGAGAGAAGAGGAGTGTGGAAGACAGAAAGGGAGAAAATAAAAAAAGAGGAAATAGGAGGAAGGGGGCAGACATGAGAGGAGAAAATGGGAAGGAGAGGAACAAAGACAGGAGAAAGAAAGGGGGAGGAGGGGAGAGACAGAAGGCCAGCAGTGAGGGCAGAGCAGCGTTAATCTTGGCTGACAGAAACTTCCGCAAGTCTGACAGGGGGAGGTCAAAGGTAACAAGATGGCTACAAACACACACATTCTGTCAGTGCTCTACCTAACTTCCAGCTGTATGCAGCCATGTTCTTGTGTGTGTACAGAACGTCGGGTTACTTAACGTAATCCCTGGTTCTTTGATAACAGAGTGAGGTGTTTCACTATGGGAATCGCTTCTGGCGAGACCATTACGGAAGCTCCAATGACACAACGTCTGTCTCTGACAGACAGGTCGACGTGTAGGGGAGGCCCCGCCCCCTCTATATACAACGGTCGACCGCCCCGTCCGGGCCATTCTTATCGGTTTCTTCCCTCATATATGCAAGGAGGGAATTGTTGGTGAAACACCTCACTCTGTTATCAAAGAACCAGGGATTACGTTAAGTAACCCGACGTTCTTTTTCTAACTTCGCTCGGTGTTTCACTATGGGAGATATAGACCACTCCCGGAATGCATAATCTCCCGAAGTCATCTGGCTCCTGACTGGGATGACATCAACCAGTTTCTGAAGCACCAGACTCGAGCACTGCGTGAGCTAGGGATGGACCTGAGACATCCAGCCTATAGAATCTCACGAAAGTGTGCGGAGAAGCCCAACTCGCCGCCGCACAAATGTCCTCCACCCTAACTCCTTTAAACAGAGCCCATGACGTAGCCATGCTCCTGGTGGAGTGAGCTTTCAAACCTGCAGGGGGCTGCTGGCCCCTGCACCTGTAAGCTAGCCCTATAGCATCCACAATCCAATGTGACAGTCTCTGTCGGGATAGTGGCTTCCCCTTGTGGGGCGTGGCCCAAGACACAAACAGCTGATCGGTTCTCCGAAAGCTGGCTGTCCTGTTTACATACACACTTAATGCACGCACAGGGCACAGTGTGTTCAATCTGCTCTCCTCCGCTGACCCAAACGGCGGAGGATGAAAAGCCTTCAATTCCACTGTGGGGCATCTGTAAGCAGATTCCACCACTTTAGGTATGAACGCCGGATTCGGCCGTAAACACACCTTAGACAAGCCCGGCGCAAACTGCAAGCAAACCGGGCGGATTGACAGCGCGTGTAAATCACTCACTCGCTTCGCAGTAGTCAAAGCGAGGAGGAGAGCGGTCTTAAGTGACAAAAACTTCAGACCCACCACCTCCAAAGGTTCAAATGGGTGTTGTGAGAGAGCGTCTAACACAACCGCCAAGTCCCATAATGGCACCATAGGCCTGGAAACTGGCAGTTTCCGGCGCACTCCGTTCATAAAGCGGCATACCAACGGATGCTGGCCCACCGGCTTATCCCCCAAGCCTATGTGGCATGCTGAAATAGCGGCCAGATACACCTTGATAGTGGAAAAGGCTTTACCCTTTTCCAGCAGGTCTTGGAGAAAACAGAGAATGTCTTTCACCGAGCACTGAAATGAGACAATACGTCTGGCCTCACACCACTCCTCAAACACTCGCCACTTACACCTGTATAATGAGCGAGTGGATGAAGCCCTCGCACACTGAATAGTGTCGATCACGTTCTGAGGCAATCCAGCAGTGCCCAAATTTAACCTCTCACGGGCCAGGCCCACAGAGCCACCTGCTCTGGATGGGGATGGTAAATCTCCCCCCCTGCCTGAGACAAGAGGTCCCTGCGCAGCGGCAGGGGCCAAGGTTGGCCTGATAGTAACTGAACTATCTCCGCTATCCAGTGTTTGGACGGCCACCGTGGGGCTATCAAAATCAGCGACAGGCCCTGATCTCTCACTCGGGTCAGTGTGGGGGAGATCAGACTGAGAGGAGGAAATGCGTACAGCAAGACGTTTGGCCATGGGTGCGCCAGCGCATCCACACCTAACGGCGCATCCTCCTCCGTTAATGAGAAATACAGCTGACAATGCGCGTTTTCTCGCGAGGCGAACAGATCTACGGCAGCCCGGCCGTACCTCTGCCACAGCTGGCTCACCACCTGGGGATGGAGTTTCCATTCCCCGAACAGAGGGTTTCCTCTTGACATGAGATCTGCGCCCCTGTTCAGTACTCCCGCTACGTGCGTCGCCCGCAGCGACCCGAGCCGAGAGACGCTCCACAGAATTATTTTCTGTGCCAGTTTGTGAAGCCGTGAAGAGCGCGTGCCTCCCTGACGGTTCACGTATGCCACCACCGTGGAGTTGTCGGACTTCACCAGCACATGCTGCCCTCTCAGGTGAGGGAGAAAATGTTTCAAGGCCAGAAACACTGCCATCAACTCGAGATAGTTTATATGCGCCTGAGCCAGCTCCGCTGACCAGGTGCCATTCACTGCTCTGCCCTTGAATGTCGCCCCCCAACCTGTCATGGACGCGTCCGTTGTTATGACAACCCTTGACGCCACCGTCCCCAGGCTGACACCCTGAGAGAAAATCGCCGGATTTCTCCACTGGTGGAGAGCTGCCGTGCACTCTGGCGAAACTGTCACCGAGCGAGAGAGGTGACGGCGGGGACACAGTCTTAACGATGCCACCCATCTCTGCACATCCCTCATCAGCAGGAGGCCCAGCCTCACTACTGAAATGACAGAAGCCATTAGCCCCAGCAGCCGTAGACACAGTCTGAACTGCACCGCTGTCCCCGGTTGAAACCGGGCCACACACCGACTGAACGACTGTAGCCTCTCCTCCGATAGCGTGGCACGATATCTGAGGGAGTCTATACTGACACCCAGATAGGAGATGCATTGTGCGGGAAGCACACGGCTTTTGGTCCAGTTTATTCTGAAACCCAGGCCGCTGAGGTGAGACGTCACAGTCTCCACATCCCTGAGTGCCTGCTCCCGTGAATGAGAGCATATCAGATAATCGTCTATGTACGAAAATATCCTGATACCTCTGCTCCTTAACGGAGACAGTGCTGCTTCCACACATTTGCTGAAAACGCGTGGAGCCAGCGAGAGACCAAACGGGAGCACTCGGTATTCGTAGGCTATGCCCCGGTGAGCAAACCTGAGGAATTTCCTGTGTGCAGGAAAAATCTCGATGTGAAAATATGCATCTGCCAGATCGATTGTGGCAAACCAGTCGCCGGGACGGATAGACTGACACAACACTTTTATTGTTAACATTCTGAACGTGTATTTTCTCAGATGACTGTTTAACACACGCAGATCCAGAATGGGACGCAGTGATCCCCCTTTCTTTGGGATGAGGAAGTAACGGGAGTAAAACCCCTGCTGACTCTCCTCGATCGGGACCACTCTGATTGCTCTTTTGATTAAAAGAGAATCAATTTCGTCCTGTAACACCCGTGCAGCTTCCCCCTCTGCTACTGGCATCAAAACACCGTTGAATCTCGGTGGTTTCGTAGCAAACTGAAGCCTGTATCCCCGGGAAACAGACATGACCCATGTGTTTACTGCGCATGCGCGCCAGTTCTCCACCTGAACCGCCAGAGGCCCTCTCTCCAGAGGGGCGATGGCGCCCACCGGTGGCCGGGAGGAGGTATGACCCTTCCTCCCTGGGCTGCCCGGTGTTTGATTCAGTATTTTTTGTATGAGACACACCGCCCTCGGCTCTTGGCCTGGCTGCGGGGCTGTCACTTTTATTTCTTTGAACATGGGAACATGAAAATGAGTGTTTGGTGACACCCAGGGGGACAGCTCTTGGCTGTAGTGAACAACAGGTGCTTGGTAACACTTGTTCGAACATGACAGTCTCTCTCCTCCGCCTTTCTGAACTAGCGGGGAGGGACCGTGGCTGCTGGCTCCAAAAACCCAAACCGGAGCCGCTGCTCTGAACTCCTCTCTTCTCCTCTTTGCCGGAGGAGGAACAGGAGATGAGGGGCATGTTGCGTCAGGCAGACCGCTTCTTCCCCTCCCTCTGGGGTTGGGCAGAGTTGCGTTTCGCCGCCGCCACTGCGGCGAAAGAGTGCTTGCCCCAGGGCTTGTTATTGCCCGCTCTCGGCTGCTGGTCGCCGCGACCGGCACCCGGTCTGTGACCCGGTCTCGCGTCCCCTTGTCTTCCTCTCGCTGCTGCGGCCGCAGCAGCGAATCCGGTGCGAGGTGGGGGCCGCGGGGTCTGTTTTCGAGGCAAACACAGCTCGAATGCCTCACCCTCCTGCCTTCTCTGTGTGCTGGTTTCACGCATTTTCTCCAGAGCTGGGCCGAAGAGACCCTTGGTGGGGTCGTACGCGGCGTCCATGATCTCCGCTTTTTGAGTGTCACCCAGCCCTGACAGGGAGAGCCACAGTGCTCTTTCTCCCGCGACTGCCAGGCCCATGACGCGGCCGCAGCCCTGCACAGCTCCGCGTGAGGAGCGCAGGAGGAGGTCGTTCACCACACAGATTTCGTCCCACAGCGTCGGGTTCGGGACCCCCGAATCCAACTGGCGGCCCATCTCCTCCAAAATCTCCGCTTGATAAGCCGACAACAGCGTGACGGCGTTTAGCGAGCAGACCGACTGCGCAGCATATTTGTACATACGCTGATACACACCTGCTGCTGTACGCTCCGTTTTACCGGGCAGGGAGATGCGCGAAGACGCTGAGATGGATCGGCGGCTCGGATGGAGGTGGTAGGCCAGTGAAGGCTCCACAGCCGGGGGTTCGGCCAGCCCCAGCTCCGCCATGCCATGCACTTCCAGCTTGGAGTAGCCCTGTGTGGTTACCTTGCTCTTGAACGGGCTCGACCAAAACCGACTCATCTCGGTCATGCAGGCCGGGACCGCTGGGAGCAGCTGCTTGGCTGGAGGGCGGGTCGGAGGGAGCCTCTTACCATCGTAGAGGTCCCTTGTCGCCCCCTCCATGTCCTGAGCCGCCGGCCAGGGAATATTCAGTTTAGCCGCGGCTCGTTTGCAAACCTCGTACAGGTTGTTATCCACTGGAGTGACTGCTTCGGTTGAGCTAGGAGGTCTGGATTGCGTGGGGAAGGTAGAGTCCTCCTCTCCTTCCTCCATGTCATCCAATTCGAGGATGTCAGAACCGGTCTCACCGTCTGCATCGTCGTCTCCCTCCCGCCTGAAGACCTCTTCAAATAGCGGGGGTATGGGCTCAGCCTCCTCCATCAAGTCCGCCCAGTCCCTCGGGGCTCGCGGCTGATGGGCAGTGTGGATCTCCTGAGCGGTATCTGAAGCGGCGAGGGACGGGTCCCTGCCGTCAGTACCTGTCACAGCCACTCTCAGTCTCCTCTCCAGGACCTTCATCGGCATGGTGCAGCAATGTGCGCAAACCTGTGGGTCCGCTAGCGCCGCCTGAGCGTGCTTAGCTCCCATGCACACGATACACATAGGGTGGGGGTCTCTGCCCGAAATCGTTGCTCCACATGACGTGGGGCAACGGCGGGAAGAGCCCTTCCCCTCCGTCTGCCCGGCTCCTATGACTGGGGCTGCGGGGACAGACATGCCAGTCTGGGGAGAAATGTGGTACTAGGGGTGAACCTAGTTTAAATTTTTTCTTGGGGTATATAGTTGGTGTGAGCCTAACTATAACCTGTCGTGTGGGGAATAGTTCGCCGTTACGCGTTAACTATGCTCCAAATGACGGTGGCACACAAGCTAATGTGAGCACTTAGCCCGAGCTCGAGTGAACGTAGCCCGAAGCTGGCAGGGCACCCGGTGGTTGAGCACCTGGTGACCCGTCGGGAAGCTCGCCACAACGCGGTCGCAATCCCACTGAAATAACCGTCAGCACAGTCCAGAGTCTGTTGGTGCCGCGCTAGGCAACGTTTCCCTTAACGGGACGTTTGATAGCAGTTAAGCTAGCAACCAACCTGACAGCCGGATGAACTGAGGGAGCTCTCGTAATTCCGCTGAGGAAGAAAGCGAGAATGGCCCGGACGGGGCGGTCGACCGTTGTATATAGAGGGGGCGGGGCCTCCCCTACACGTCGACCTGTCTGTCAGAGACAGACGTTGTGTCATTGGAGCTTCCGTAATGGTCTCGCCAGAAGCGATTCCCATAGTGAAACACCGAGCGAAGTTAGAAAAAGAACTGCACATGATGTCTGTTGTGTTTGTGTCTGTTGTGAGTTAAGGATGTTATTTTCAGCAAAAGTCCAAACTCCACTTATAGTCACATCTTAGTGGCAGTGTAAGTAAAAGCATAACAATATTATTTAATTTAACATATACTTTAAAGCACTTAAAGGCGCTGTGTGTCTGCTTTAGGGAGTTGTATTCACAGAATAAAATATTCAGAACTCACCTGAAAATAAAAATCATTTTGTTTTCGTTACCTCAGAATGAGAGTAAACCACCATGTTTTTACAGTAGCCCAGAGCAGACAAATGAAAGATTGCCTCTACATAAGGACATGTGCTTTTTTGCACATTTTCACGACCACCATAGTTTCCCCTTCAAGCTATTGGAAGAACAGGGTGATGTCATAAAGTTCTACGCCCATGTCCTTTAAGTAAATAGCAAAAAAAGTAGATCGTAATAAAGGTAGGCTGATGATTTCTCTCATAAAATCCACTTGAATGAAATTCAGTAAAATAAACTAACAGGATATCTGGGGTGACGTTATCAGTCATGATGTATATTGTGTTTTGACACTACAAAATCTCAACCCAACATTTCCTGCTCCATCCCTGCTGCTTTTAGTTTGGTTGAAGCTCAATCAATCCTAATTTCTTTTTTCACATGCTTCAATCAGTCTGTCACTATGTGGACTTGCAACTTAAGTGTCCCTATAGCCCTCAGTGTAATAATAAAAAAAGTATTTGTGTTTCGGGTGAAATTTATGGGAAACGTTCATGCTACAGTGAAATTATAACATGAAAGTAGGGCATTCAAGTAGAAGCAATCAATGGTCATTTCTTCATCTCAAACTATTGAAACAAAAGCTAACAACAGTGGTGTGTATACCACAACTAAAACTGTCAGTGTCTCAATAACTTGTCATGTATCCTTGACCATTGATTACAGCTCAACTACACATGTCATGCTGTTCACAAGTCGACTTATTCCAACCTGCTGATGACACTCTGTCACACTCAGTGCGCAGTGCTAACTTCCCTCTGAGTACTTCCTGTTTGAAGGCTCACACTGGCCAGGTACTGTTGATGGATTGTTGGGTGTCGTCTTGGTGTCTTGATGTCAGAATGTGAACAGCATGATTGAAGCAGAACATTTAGTGGAACATTCATGGATCACACACTTGCATGTTAAGCAATAAGGTGCACTCTGAAATTTCACCCCCCCCCACCCCCTCCAAAAAAATATAAATATATATATATATATATAATGCAAGCACATGCATTTTTATGTATGCTACCTCTGTATGAGACAATGTCTTTCCTGACTCCTCACTCCTCCTCCACAGCTCCTGGAACAAGAGGACCAACTGGACCACTCCCCCCACCACTGAAACACCTCCTCCTGCGGGAACATACACACAGTACAGTACAGTGTCAAAAAAAACCCAGAGTGGAGTGGTCACTTCTGATTGGTCAGTTACAGTGTTCTACATTCAAAAGACCCCAATAAAATCAATATTTATTAATCAAATGAATGATTTCTTTAGTAAGAAGCAGTGTAATCATCATGATAATGTAGAGTGAGCAGCTCCTTGTTGTGAAAATAAACAGGCTGATGATGTAGGACCCTGACACATCATAACCTAATCCTAAACTGGAGTATGTGACTGGTGGTGCTTGGTGGTCGTATGCCACCTGACAGAAAGTTGGACATATCTGTGGTTCCGTCCCTTGACAGATGGTAATGGCCCTATGTGTCACATATTCATTAGAGTCAGACACAAATCAGTCAGCTTCCTTTGACACCTCAAGTCTACTTCCAAACTCCATGATAAATAATAGCATGCATGGCATAAAGTAACTACTCTCTGCATTTTGTTCTACAACCTTGACTTGTAGAATGGTAAATAAATAAAGCTTGAACATTCACATTTCATTAAACAGCAGGTGTAACAGTGTAAACGTGTGATCGCAGTACCTTACTGCTCGTCTGTTTCACATTCTGACTCCCAAAGCTGTGTGACTGTAGATGGATGTTACGTTGCTCCACTCTCCCTTCACTTCTGTCCTGGCAGACACACAAGACACATGCACAGACACATACACATAAACATGGAACAGATTTACTGTGTGTTGGGGTGGATGCACTGATCAACATTTCAAAATTAGAAGTCTTGATAAACGAAATCTTTCATTCACCAGTGAACAGAACTCCATCCTAACTGTCTAAAAGTTCTATCTGTGGAGCACTACACTACAATGAGGTTAGCTTGTGTCACAGCATGTGTTGTGGTCACTCAGCACATGTACGCATACAAGGTCAGGCAGAACTATTTTGATCTCAGCTAAGAAGGACTTTGCAGAAAAGAGTTTGACAAGAACCGCCTCTGTTTATTTCAGCATGCCAACAAGACGTGACAGATTAATACCTAAACAGCATGGTGTACTGTGGGTGTTTGGAACTACCAATCAGGTCGTTACACATATTGTTCCCCATGGCACATGAAATTAGTGCTAATGTAAAATCGAAAATTGATACATCTGCCCCCACATTAAGCTAGAGGTGGGGTTTGCCATGTAGCAGAAGGGTGTGATTTGCTACAAGAGAAGTCCCTCAACTGACAAACACACACACAAAGACTCAAAGTCCCATTACTGTGTTGTCTCAACAGGGTCCTTAACAAGCCCACACAGGCTTCTTACTCTGTCAGATTACCCTATGGCTAATTCAACACATAAACAATGTATGTGTATGTGTGTGTGTGTGTGTGTGTGTGTGTGTGTGTCTGTGTGTGTGTGTGTGTGTGACAGTAATAATTTCTTCCTAGGGCATCAAACAGACATAAAAAAAAAGGATGGTGGCATGACACATTGCAAAGGAACCAGCTCATTCTCACAGTCCAGTGAGTGAATGAATGCTGAGCTTTGTGGTTTGAGGTAGAGTTGTCACGATACTAAAATGAGTAACCACGATACTATACCAGACAAAGTATCACGGTTCCGGGTAATACCGCGATACTGCGGCCTTTTTTTTTATTATTATTATCTTTATAAACTGCAATGTATTTGTACAAGTTAGTTTGAAACAACAACGTTTGTTTTTAAGCAAAATTAGTGTTGCCACTGACAAAGACACCACGGCAGACTCGCTGCTCGGGCCCGGTGCTTCTGCCACGGTGAGTGTGTTGTCTCGTGTCTGGGCGAGACAGAACTTTAGCTTGTTGTTTGTTTTGAAGCGAGTTTCTATCGAAGCGGAGCTGTCTTCATGGAGTTCATGCTTGCCGGCAGAAACACGCGAACAGCCAATCAGCTAACAGACGGGCGGACCCAGCGTGCAACAGCCTATCATATCCCAGGACGTCACCAGTAACAGGCAAACAGCCAATCATTCAGCAGCTGTGTAGTTCGGTTGCAGCGCATGCCATGTTTTTTTTTTACGAGTGAGTAGCATGCAGTGAGAAGCCGGGAGGAGAGCAGAGGCGGCCGCTATGTAGCGGAGACTGGCACCGGTAGTATAGTAATCCACGGTAGTACCGTCGTGTAAAATTTCTAGTATAGTAGCGACGGGTATGATTTGGTACCGCGGGGTACCGGGTATACCGTGGGTATCGTGCAACTCTAGTTTGAGGTCCAACCATGATGTGGGCATTTGGCAAAGACAAGGACACTATCCTGTGTACTTACACCTCTAATGAACTTAGCAATGAGCATTTATAACACAGTTTATAGAAATTCTGCAACATGAGATATGAAGTGTCAGCAGCCAGTATTATCTTATGACAGAGTTAGGATGATTACAGCAGCTATCTGCGATTTTTTTTGGAATTATTCTAGTCACTTATTTACATTTACATATAGTCCGACCCTATCATAACAAATACGTTGATACGGGCATACAGTATGTACAGAAATGATTAGGTAAGATAAAATGTGTCAATATTAGACCATACGCAAGTCTATTTTTCAATTGTTTATTATATTTATCTGGGTTAAATGCTAAATGGACTGTACTTATATAACACCTTTCTAGTCTTCCAACCACTCAAAGCACTTTACACTACATATCTCATTCACCCAATCTGGGGTTCAGTTTCTTGCCCAAGGACACTTCAACGTGCAGACTGGAGCAGCTGGGGATCGAACCGTCAATCATATGATTAGTGGCTGACCCGCTCTACCTCCTGAGCCACAGCCACTCAGTTGTTCGACTGTTTAATAATCAAATCTATGTTTTAAGAAGATATCAGGTAATATATTGTTATAAGATGTTTTTATGCAGGCATAGTGTCATGAATACAAATGTAAAAAAGGATGACTAACCTGAAATTTATATTATCAATTTACAGTATATCCCATATATGAATATGAATATGAACATGGTTCTTGTATGGTATGTCTGGTCGGGTGCAATATACCTGGAATCCTGCATGCAGTCCACACGGCTGTTAAAGTGTGCGTGCAGTGGAATTAACTAATTGATCTCTTCACATCTTGACAGGAAAATAACATTGACTGCTATTTCAAACTCAGCACTGCTACCACCATAAATTCAAACCTTTAAACAGAAAGCATGACCTCACTGTTGCTATGGTACATGTTTGTGTGTAAATTGTTTTAGCAATGTCTTTGCCAAAAAAGCAGTTTAGATGTCATGCCAGTTGTTGTGTTCTCTACACAACTTTCCTTTTTTTCACGGTTGCCAGAGATTTTATGTGTCTTCGGCTCAGCTTCACATTCAGAAAACTCTTTTAAGTTCACTGTACTGCATGAATTTCTCTTTAATTGGCAAGAATGAATGGATCGAATGATAAACGCAGTGCTAACCAGACAAATATGGGTTTTTTTATGAGCTATCTCTGGGGTTAATGTTCAGTCCATTCATTTGCGTAAAAAGCAGGCAGTGTTTATGGTTCAGAAGAAGAGCTGTGAGTGTTCGTGGTTACCACAGCTGAGAGAAAAGTGTCTGCAAACAATTGTTTGCACAGCCTTTGGTAATGCATCTGTTTAGAGTTTCAACCAGGAGACCCCGAGACACCCTGATAGGCTGGTCTGCTGCTGGCTGTCACCGTGTTGTCTTCCTTACTCGGGCGAATACGCAGAGCCTTTTGGTCAAGCTGCAGATCAATGTGTTAGTCAGTCAGCTAGCCCACCGTGAGCAGCGTGGCCAAATGGTCAGTCAGTGATGCAACTTTCTAACATTAAGGCAGAGATGTTGTCTACAGCACAATCAGTCAGACTAGAGTCACATGTTTACATCCTGATACGTGGTGTTCATTTCACAGACTAAAGCACTCAATCACTTTTGGCCACACGGAGAAAGACTAATTATTTCTTCCAACAACAAGGACTTGTGCAATTTAATTTGTTGCCTTCAGGGGGGATCAGTGAGGAGGAAATCAACAAAACATCAAAGTACTGAATGTGGACCACAACAAGAACCCAAACTATTGACTGCTGACAAAAATGTTCTGCAAGTTTTCTCATTCTTTGCAGGCGTCATGTGGAAACTGACTTAGAAGACCATAGCCAAATAAAACTTTACATTCTCCAACCTGCTAGATCTGCATCTGCAAACATCTGTCTGAATTCTAAAACAACCACACACACATTGCTTGTGTTCCATCCAGTGGACAGAGTGGTCAAGTTCAACAATGCTGCATGTTTTCCAGCTGAATGGAGCGTAAGTTAGTTTAAAGTATTTGAGTGTGGTTGTAAAGCTGCATCAGAACAGGTTTGTTTAGAGTGGTGGAGGCTCATTCTTCAGCTATCTCTGCTTTGGAGAAAGGGTCCACCAAACTCCATCTACAGCCCCATCACTGATGTCATTCAGCTGCCTGTTTATCGTCCAGTGTAAACACAGCGCAGACAGCCGTTTTACAGGTCGTTACAGTCCATTCCTTGACGCAACATGCATCCAAGCATCCCGCTGGCACTCACTCAACAAAGTATCAGCTTCTGGAGGAGGTTCGCGAGGGGAACAGTGACATTCCCGCATTTGGTAACAGTTAGCTTACCTTCACACACACAATTACACTTTGGTTAAATGCTTTCCGAAGCGCGAAACTGGACGTCCAGTTTCATTCAGACAGTATCGTTGCTGGGTTCACTGCAAGTTAACCGAAATGAAAAACGGCTCCGAGAATTCATTTAAGGTGAAAACTAAGACAGTGTCCGTGACGGTGAACACGGCGGAATCAAAGTGACAGAGTTGTGAGCAGACTCCCTCCGTCTCAGTCCCCCTTCAGGACTGTGCATGGAGCTGCGGGAGGTGAACAAACCAGCTAATCTGCGAGCTAATTACCTTAACGGGCCAGTTGTTGGTCAGCGGGAGAACCGGGAGGTGTAGCAGGAGAAAGGAGCAGACCGGGAGAGCTAAGCCTCCGTTACCGAACATGGTTCATTCATGTCATGGACCGACAACTCTACTCTACCCTTCCCTTCCCCTTCCCCTTCCCTTCCCCTCCCCTTACCTCCGCTCCCCTCCTCACCCCTCTCCCTCTGCCCTCCTTCCTCCACCCACTTCGACCCCCTTTTGATGTAGCTACGCCTTGCTCTCGCTCGCGCTCGCACCCGTGCGCACGCGCATATGCGCGCGCTCTACACCGTGCAGTGTGCTTCTTGGCGTCCTCGTGAGGTGTACGCTGTGTTTGTCACTTTGGGGTACTTTCTTTTTTATTGTTCTATTTCTTAGTATGGATATGATTGTATTTTTATTTATGGGTATTTTTCAGATCTATCTTGTGTATGCTGAGCTGCTATCTGTTTATGAAAAGAGTCGAACAGAGCAGAGATTACCCTTTTATCTGTTCACATGAGCGAAAAAATAAACAATTTTTATAAACGACTTTCTTTTCTTTTTATATTTTATGATCTTTAACCTTTATTTAATTTTATATAAGCTTATTTTAGTTTGTTACTCTGGTAATTTAGTGGGACTGACTCCCTGTGTGAATCATGTTTTATAGTATTAAATAAATGTATATTCAGATAAATAAAGTCAACCATAGCTATTACAATAAATAGATGGTGGAGAAGAATCTCATGATAGCAGCTAAAGATGTGCCCAGCAGCATTTATCGAAAGTTACAGGTGTCATCTAGCCAGCTGAACTATACAGGTTTCTAAAAACCTCAAAACTATTTTGCAGAACTTACATTTTCAAGTGTCTTGTGTACTGTGTGTGTCCGTTATAGTTCCAGTAAATTTCAAGCACACATTTGATGCTGTATCTGCTTACGGTGCCCTTTCTCCACTCCACACAGCTGTGAAGAAAACATACTATGCTGTTTAAATGCAACTGACCAAATGAATATCTTTTGGGTACTTACACCAATAATCTATTCCTAAGAGAGTTCTAACACATTTCTAGCAGAGCTCTGATGTCTTCTGGTAGTAACAATGTCAAACTACATCATAGTAGATATTAGAGTGGATGTTCAGCAAAGCTTGAATGAATGAAGGCCCTGATCTTGCATCTGTGGGGAAAATATAAAAGAGAAGAGAGAGGCGGAGAAGAGACTCAACATGTAAGAAGTTCGTGTTCAACCAGCCTCCATCTTCTCTACCCTCCCTTCTTTCTGATTTCAGTCTCAAACATGTGTCCTTACAATTGCCCATCACAGTTCAGGCTACATGTCACAAAATGTCTGCTGTGTTTGACAGTGGCTCTCTTCACCCATGCCATTACCAAACCATAGTGTGGTGACTTGGTTTACTTCTTATACATGTATCATTCACAGTCACTCGCATCATGAATGTGTTGGCACTATGATGCTTATTTTAGACATTTGACTTTTTTTGTTTGTTTGTTTTTTAATCAGGAGGGACCCCGGGCCCCTCTTCCAATAGCGCCTCAACTTCCCAGACTGCATCGCTTCTTACTGCACCGCCATATTGCCTTCGCCTAAACGCGCTGGCAGGATCGGCTCGTGCCCACAATTGTTAAATGTAAGTAGAGAAACAATCATATTTCATACAAGCTAGGACTAATGAGATGTTTGTCTGTATGTGTGTGTTGTGGCCGTTTGAATCTGAGTGTGCAGCTGTTCTAAGATCAGTCATAAGGCTCAGCATTGACACTGAGCTGTGAGGCTGGCGCTCGGCTCTGTGTCTGTTGTTGTTTTTCCCTCTGTCACAGCGACGAATTCCACTCACGACTCGTCCAATATTTCACATTTCACATATCAGCGTTTTCTACCGCCAGCTGTAATGTTCACACGGACACGAAGCAGCCGCCCCGTGTTCGGCTACAGAAATGCTACATCTGTTAGTTAGCTCCTAATGCTAGCGTTACGAAGAACGGCTAGCTTTTGTGTAGCTAGTTAGCATTAGCCGAGCCGTAGGTTTTCCGTGTGTGTGTGTGTGTGTGTGTGTGTGTGTGTGTGTGTGTGTGTGTGTGTGTGTGTGTGTGTGTGTGTGTGTGTGTGTGTGTGTGTGTGTGTGTGTGTGTGTGTGTGTGTGTGTGTGTCCTCCTCTCAGGCTTTGTTTGTGAATGATGTCTGACTTGTGTTCAAGACGTCTCCCGCTTCGTATCTGTCACGGTGGTTTAGTTTTTCTTGACATTTTGAAGTGAAGAGACAGGACAAGAGTTTGACCTGAGCCACCCCTGTGTGTCACATGTGTGCAGCATGCTCACACACACACACACACACACACACACACACACACACACACACAGCAAACATGAGATATTAATATTGGGGTTTCTGGTGTATCCGTGTGTCTCTCTTCTAAAGGCAGCACGGACAGCATGTCAGGCCAAACACTCAGCGTGGGTCACCCCTGGGTGACTTGAGGATATTTTGGTCGTGAATTTGAGTTATGCACTGTCCAAGGGAGTCAGGTGGCACTGACAAAAAAACATTCTTTCTATTGTCAGCTGAACTGAATTGAGGCTTTTAGATGATTCAAGACAGATGCTGGTCCTAGGTGCTCCGACTCTGGCTCAGTCATTTGGGAAATTTACCGGGACCCAGGATGATCCATATTTACTCCTGAACAATAAGAAATCTTTTATTGCAACATAGATCAATCTATCATATATTTAAGTTCAGGATTTCAAGTCTTGAATAAAGTCCCAGTCTTTCAAATGTCACATCACATGTCATGCCCTGCAGACTGACAGGACCGTGTACAGATGTGGACTATAATCTAATGCAGTGCGGTAGTCCTACATTAAAGCAGGGATGTCCCAACATGTTTGAGTCGCTCTCTAATAAATGTTATAAATAAATAAATGCCCATTTATCCCCATCATTAACAATCAGCTTCTCATGATTTGTGTTTCAGTGTTGCAGTGATGACTCAGACAGTTCAGACCAACGGGGTTCAACCCCTCAGTAAGACCTGGGAGCTGAGTCTGTATGAGCTACAGAGAACACCACAGGTAACAATACACAGCGTGTCAGATCCTACACCATGTTGATGTGTGTTTCCTGCAGACATACTTTATATCTCTCAGTTCATAATGATTCCTCTCTAATTGTTGTGAGCTTTCTCGGATGTACATGTATCTTTGTGTGTACTAATCTTCATCTCGATGTGTTTCGTACTGGCACAGGAGGCTATAACAGATGGACTGGAGATAGCAGTGTCGCCCAGGTCCTTGCACAGCGAGCTGATGTGCCCTATCTGTCTGGACATGTTGAAGAACACAATGACAACCAAAGAATGTCTGCACCGCTTCTGCGCTGATTGTATCATCACAGCTTTGAGATCTGGGTGAGTTTTGCCATGCAGTCCTCTCTGCCATTGAGTGCTATTCTGGTTTCTAGTGATCTTCATGGGGACAGCAGCTAATTCAGTAATGTGAATGTCAAAGCTGTAGAGAAGACAGAGAGGGAAGATGGAGGGTCGAACAAGACGTCCTTGTAGATCGCTGGCGGTGGATGCTAACATCAGCTGTATAATGGAACATTCATGATGTACAAACATGTCACTTTGATATAAATCTCTAAATAAAACAATCATTTAACAGCCGTGTGCTCATGATGGCAGAGACTGCACAATCCAACATGGCTGCAGAGAGAGAACAATCAGTCCATTATATAACCTAAATATTCATCTGTGTATTATTGTAGTGTGAAGGTATCTTTATGTTGAAAATCAATATCAGTACACGTAGTTGAATGTCTCGTCATGTCAGTTTGTCCTCCTACGAGCGTAATGCACAAAAAAGATATTGGAATGGTTTGATATCTATGTGTAACGTCATTTTGACCGTGCTAAACAGTTCTCACATATCCAGGTAAACGAGTGCTGCAGATCACTTGGATTTAAAGGAATCTCTTCATGGCCAATATGGACCACAGAAACAAACATCCACTACCTGTTTGATATGTGGACAAGTGAGCATCCTGTCCTTTAAATCAGTGTTTCTCAATCCTGGTCCTCTGGGACCACTGCCCTGCTTGTTTTAGATGTTTCCTGCTCCAACACACCTGATTCAAATGAGTGGCTCATTATCAGGCCACTCCAGAGCTTGATGACGGGCTGGTCATTTGAATCAGGTGTGGTGGAGGAGGAAACATCTAAAACATACACGGCAGTGGTCCCCGAGGACCAGGATTAAGAAACACTGCTTTAAATGATATAATCAGCTGTACACAACAAGACTGTTCAAGTAAGCTCTGCACACAAGCTTCTGTCATGGAGCAATCATGGCAAACAACATGTTATTATTATGTGTTTGTCATAACAGAAGCGTACCAGTTTAAGCGAGTACTTATTAGTCTGCAGCTCTCTTATTCCTGACATTTAAATGACGAAAACAATTGTTCTGATGCGGCTTGACAAAAAACTCTGCAAAGCTGCTGAGTAAATGCCCAACAAAAGGTTTGTCTGCATCATTCCTGCGTGGTCGCACAAAGTGTGCTCTATCCTGATGAAGCACCTGTGCGTGTTCAGGTTTGACTCTCAGCGCTTGTGTCTGCAGTGGATTATTAGATGTAAATGTAGCAGACAGAAATGTCCATTAATAACAGGGTTCCATTTAATTCTATTGGCAGTGTCATTGCAGTTGATGACATCAATAAATGTTTGAAAATTTTTGTCCTTCTTATCTTTGCAGTAATAAAGAGTGTCCCACCTGTCGTAAGAAGTTGGTGTCCAAGAGGTCACTGCGTCCAGATCCTAATTTTGATGCCCTGATAAGTGAGTAACCACACAAGGGTTCAGGAGGAGAACTGACTGCGCAGAGCCTCTGGAGTCACTGAAAACTGTTCCAACTTCACAAGACATGCCGTTTAAAGTGTCCCAGAATTTACTTTTACACTCATTTATCCCATTTCAGGCAAGATCTATCCCAGCCGTGACGAGTACGAAGCCCACCAGGAGAGAGTGTTGGCCCGAATTAGCAAACACAACAACCAGCAAGCCCTGTCCCACAGCATAGAAGAGGGGCTAAAGATCCAGGCTATGACCAGGTACACACACACACACACACACACACACACACACACACACACACACAGAGTCCAAATCCACTGAAATCACTGTGTGCTGCAATGACATGAATTTGCATTTGTTTGCGTCAGACTGCAGCGTGGGAAGAGACACACGGTGGAGAACGGTAGCGGAGCAGAGGACAACGGAGACTCCTCCCACTGTAGCAACGCTTCTGTCCACAGCAACCAGGTACGCTCTGATGTCATCAACATGTGTGCATGATGATGCCGTTACACCAGACTACACTAGCAGTTCTATGGTTAGAATCTGAATGGATTTTTATCCATATGTGTTGAAATTATTTCATTTCAGGAGGCAGGTCCAAGCATCAAGCGCACCAAGACAAGTGACGACAGCGGATTGGACATGGATAACGCTGCTGAGAACGGGGGCGGGGACTCTGTGATCGACGGCGGTGCCAGCGAAATTGAACTGGTGTTTAGGCCACATCCCACCCTGATGGAGAAGGACGACGGTCACAACAGGTACTGTGATGCACACACACACACACAGTCACACACACAGACAGTCACACGCACACACACAGAGCTTGAATTAAGCTTAATTCTGGTCTCACAAAAAAAGTCAGACATCTGTCTGCCGTGTTTCACTGCAGGTATATATTTACATTTGAATGGCAAACATAAAGAACATCTTTTTGCAGGCTAAACAGTTGAGCAATAAATGCTTTAATTAAATCTGAACACATTTAAATAATAACCATGTATAATACATCCACTTGTGCACAACAGTCCAGCTTTGAGCTGCTGTTTGGATCATTGTAACTGATAGATAGACTAAACAGAGTAAAAGATAGTTACATTTTAAAGATATTGTGGGAACATGTGAAAGTAAGTTGCACATAAAAGTTTCCCTCTCCAGTTGCTGTGTGTTGTATTTGCATGTTGTGTTTGCACTCCTGTAAGAAGAGCATCATGTCACAGAAGAAAGCACCTTCAAACACCAACAGTTTTGAAACAGAGTCCGTGTAGGACTGAGCACCAGAACACACCCATGTGTTCATCAACCGTTCCAGCACACTCATGTATGCACGCCTAAATGTTATGTATGTGTATCTGCAGTGTGGAGTTTGTCCCTCGCTACATTAAGACGTCCGGTAACGCCACGGTGGATCACCTGTCTAAATACCTGGCTGTCAGACTGGCTCTGGAGGAGCTGAGAAGAAACGCAGAGGCCAGTCCTGTTAATGTGGAGGCAGCTTCAGAGAAACAGTACACCATCTACATACCTACTGCTGGAAATCAGTTCACTGTGAGTACATACACAGACTTTTTTTTGATTCACAGAGGAAACCCACTGAAAAAAGATCCAGGCACTCTGGGTCCTTCTGGGCTCTAATTGTCTTCATCTTATAAATCATCTCCAATATTTACCGTGTCTTACCACATGTCTGCTCATGGAGCTTCTTAGGTTCACTCCGTTGATCCACTTTATGTAGTACGTTTAATATCTATATCTGTAACAGACGACCAGCCTGTCAAGGCAAATTTCAAAATTTCCTTCATCTCTGATGACATGGCATTTTCTGATTGAATACAGTAAATATCTGACATATTGTACCTTTTTTTTAAAATGATTTTCCATAAATGCATGTTGATTTGTTGATTATCGTCTGTCCCAAACTTTATGTTTCCTCCTGTCACGTGAGCGGCTCTGCAGTGCTTCATAATGATAAATTCATAATGATTTGTTGTGACACATTTTATCAAAGAATTGCAGCTCCTGCCGTTTGGATACTGCGCCTGGCCATATTGTGATTTGACTAATATTTTCATTCATTGCTCAACTGAACTGTAGCAAATCCACATCCCCACCGCTCCCTGGTTCACTGACATTAAGAAGATCATTTATTGTTGTATTTCCTGTTTAGGGCCACAATTGCTGCATGAAATATTACAGGAAGAACAAAACTTCTTTTAAAAAACATTCCAGTCATTTCATTCAAAACATTGTAGTTGAATTAATTATTCATTCAATTCATTAAAAAATATTTTAGAGATTCATCCAAGTACCACTATAGGAAGGTCGTGTACAAGCAGTACCACGGTTTGAGAACTAAGATAATGTCGTGTGCATACGTTTCCGTTCTCAGTGCATCAAACAGGCCAAAAAAATAACGGATAAAATCATTTGAATAAGACACTTAATAAAAAAAGAAAGAAGGGAAACAAACGAAACGGAACAGAGTGCCAGGTCCTCGTCTGACTTCCACTCTTCATCTGCCCCCTCCATCACTCTGCACTGACCAGGCTTTTCACTTCTGTTAAGGAATGGAATTCTAATTGGATCTCATGCAGTTTTATTCCATATTTATGTATTCTTTTTGTATTACTCCCCCCTTCAATAAATCCAGGAGACGTGTGTTTAGAAGTGACGAGGTGAACTGCAGACGTTGTCAGGGTGTTCATTCCTTCTTCTCTGTTCACAGGTCCTGAACGGTTCCTTCTCTCTGGAGCTGGTGAGCGAAAAGTACTGGAAGGTGAACAAACCCATGGAGCTCTACTTCGCTCCGACTAAAGAACACAAGTAGTCACAAAAACACATACATGCTTACACACACACACACACACACACACACACACACACACACACCAGTAGGAAGTAAACACATGGACTCTGCTACACCTGCACACACAGAACTGAGAGGAGAGGAATGTGTGTGTCTGAAGGAGATGAGAGGGCTTGTTAAACCCTCTAAAGGACTCTTGTACAAAGAAAAAAACCTTGTTTTATATTCTCTGTATCTTTCTGTGTCTCTTTCTATCTTTCTCTCAGTAGAAGGTAGCAGATCAGTACAGCAGCCAGCAGCTCAATTAAAACTCGAATGGACTGCTGACAGTGGTTGTAGAAAACCAGGGTCCATGCACAGTCTAAACTGAATGTGCTGTTATCCAGGTAAAACGTATTGTCTGTGTTTGTCTACAGCAGAGGCCCCCATACAGTCTGTGATCTGACTCTGTGACCGACACAATTTTCACAACTGACATGGGAGAAACACAAAGCATTTGCGTCTGTCCTAAACCTGGGTTCTCACTGTGAGAGCTTTAGAGACGAGAACCAGGAAATTTCCAGCCGTGTTGTGAGAATGGGACTGCTGCTGGAAAATGGCATAAAAAGATGCAGAATACACAGGCTGACATGGATAATGTAAACGCCCCATAGACACAGATACTGCATCAGTGTGTGCTGAGCGCCACAGTCAAATTTGATTGGTAGCTGAGAAATTGACCGTTAAATTTTACCACGACTGAGTTCTTGTTGTTGAACATGTAAAGGTCTAGTGTGTAGGATTGGGTGGCATCTAGAGGTTAAGCTGCTAATTCCAACCCCTTCACCTCACCTTCTCATTCTCTAAGGAGGAACTACAATGACTAATGTGAATGTGAGTCCATGAAGGAGGACTCACGCCATCTGTAGATATATAGCTTCATTCCCAGGTAAAACATAATGACTGTTATTTTCAGGGGATTATACACTAATGAAAACAGTTCTGAATATTCTATTCTGTAAATAGAGCCCCTTAGACCTGACACACTAGACTTAAAAAAAAAAGTTCTGTATTTATGTGGTTTGATTTTTTTTTTTTTTGTCCGGTTTCTCATTGCTCATCTGAACTGGTTATTCTTGGACCAGTCAGGCTGGATTATCCTTGTTAGTCAGTTGAAGCTTCTCACTGTAAATTCCATAAATCCAGGAGAACCAGCCTGACGTTTAGACCAGCGCTGTCCGCGCAGCTATAATATATGATTGATCTAAAAAGTTGTGATTACTTGGAATGAGCTACTGGTCATACCACAAACCACATGTATGCAGACAGTGAAACATTTGAACGGTATGGAGTCAGTGAATCACAGTGTACAGGGGCCACCTGTCAAACCATGACATCACACTGAGGACAGTTCTGACAGCAGCGTGTCCAGCTGAAGCAGGCCCGTGCGTTTTCTTTTCTCATCTCTTTGTTTTTTTTCCAGTAATGTTACAGCAGTCCTCTAAACTTTCTCTTCTTTGACGTGTTTGTAGTCTTTGAATAAAACTGGAGAGCGGTGAAGGTTGGAATGGTTGCAATTTGTGAAACTGAGTCACTCTGACTGGGAACAATGAACGCAGCTCTGGTCTTTACTTTGAGCTCTGCGCTGTCAGTGTGAATGCATGATAACAATCCAGCGCTCCATCAGCGGGGCTTATCTTACTTTCATTTGTATTATCCGGTCGGGGTTTCGTGTACAGCAGAGTCACTTGTGTCAGACTCATGGGGAACCCTGAATCTCATAGCTGTTGTCTTGATCTGTTGCCTGTAGGAACAAACTGTCTAATATCTGTGGCTGCTCTCTTTGGCTTGTCCTTTTATAAATGTCTTTTGTAACATAGAGAGGAAGGATTGTGTGTGCGTGTGTGTGATTGGAGGCGGGTGGGGTGGGTGGCGAGGGTATTTTTGAAGCACCATGGACAGTCAGACCATTCACAAACCCACTCCAACGCAGCACTGACTCACCACGGAAAAGTGATTGTCTCTGGAGTGTTTTCTCACCTTCACTTGTTCGACATAAAGAAGGGGCAGAGCACGAGACTCAAACTCTACAGCAATAGCACATCAGGGTACACTTGTTTTTGTCCTCTTTCTTTACGGGGGGGCCGGCTCGTGGTGAGGGTTTGGTTCAGATTGTTTCCGGCTCCATGTAGCTAACTGAGGGCTCCACAAACATTTGTGACAGTTTAAAGGCAACTTTGCTATTTTTCAACCTCCACTGAGTGACTGATGTGGACTATTGTTTGAACTCTGTTCAGTATTGAGCCAAAGTGCTGCAACATAAAATCCTTCAGAGCAGTTACGCACTGTCAATGTCTGTCTGATAAAACACTGTTGTTGAAGTGTCTGACAGCGTTATGGAAAGGTTTGCAAAGTTACAACCTATGTTACACAGCTGTTCAAAGCCGCCAGACTGAAGTGGTCTTCCCTCATAAAAAATCTATCCTACGTCTAGTGGAAATACACTGGCTGAGTTTGATGTGAAAATATCAGCCAAAATATTTTCACGTGTAACTCTGATAAGAGACACAGAAAGAAGACCAGGTGAGTCTTCTTTTGTCGCTGTGAGGTTTGTATGAAGTGTTCATATGTTATGAGGTCAATGGAATGCGGTGGCTCCAAACAGAATGACATCACATTGTGGTTACACAAAAAAAGATGTTGCTCTTGAACCAGTGGATGTGGCTCCATAATGTTTTCTGTTGACACAGAATGATGGTGAGCCTGTCAGCAGCGGAAACATTCGAGTGGACATGACATGATGGTGTGGTGAAGGATCATGCTGCAGTGTTCTCTCCAAACTGAACTTTGAAGAACTGTTGTCCCCACTTCAACACGAAAACATGAAAATGGTGTCCAGGTTGAAAAATCCTGAAGTTCTCCTTTCTGTGTGAGAGTCAGAGTGAGTGAATGTGTTTGTATAATGAAAAGATGTTTTTTGTTTTTTTAACCATAGCAGAGAAATGTAATGTTTGCATGTATGAAGCTCCTTTATGCTGACGAGCAGTATTTCAAATAGAATGCAAGTTGTTGTCGTCAAACGCTGTGTGGCTGCTGACGACCACCAGGGGGCCGATACACTAATCACGAGTGACTGACTGACTGAATGAATCGATGAGTGTGTTGATGCATCAGATGAAACGAGGCCTCAGCAGAACAATCTCAGTATGAGGTGTCAGCTCTGTCAGAAGCTGTAACCCTTTTCCTTTCTTGTCATTCCCACACAACATGTTCAGAGTGCAGTCCACATGGAACTCACTGATCTCATCCAGGACGTCAGGCCACTGTCAGCTGTGTTACACTGACGAGCACAGTGTTGTCACATTCCTGGATAAATGTTTCACCCCATTACATGCAGCCCAGTTTCTGCACCATCTTTTCCTAAACTAGAAACCAGCAGCAGCCGTCACTGATGACCCAAATAATCTGTCGCTTTGTCAAACTTTGTTCAGTTCTGTCTTTTAAAAAAGATCATACCTGGAATTTGAGATATGATTATTAGTTCTCGTTCTAGCCATTAATGTGCCAATGAACTCACAGGGGACAAAGCCAGGGGCTTGATGGGATTTCTAGCTTTAGGAAAGAGGCTGTGATGCAAACTAAACTGCCCAAACTAACAGGAGTGTGTCAGAGGGGAGGTGGACTGCTTCAGTCACAGCTCAGTGAGGCTTCAGCTCATTTGGTCTCTGTGTATCTGATTAGCTGTCTGTGTGTGTGAACCTGTATACTGCATCTTTCTGTTTGGACAATAAACCTGAATCTGTGTGTTCAACATGGAGCACTGAGTGCTGCTGCCTCTGTTCTTGTCATCAAACAGTGACTCTCTACCAGCTGTCAGTCTGTCTCTCTCCTGCCTCCTCACATTCAACTGCTGTTTATTCAGAGAGCTGACTGAGCGGTAATATAAAATCTAAATAATTCAAATAAAAAATAGAACAACAATAAAATGATGAAAAGTTCAAACAAATACTAGCAGGCGTGTCTGGCAAAACTGATTTATAGCCACAAAAAAAGTCAAATATGAAATAAACCAGGAAGGATGTAGTGCAACAATAAAACTACTAAAATGTCAAACATGTCTGAATCAGCCAGCGCATGAACTCTGTACACCTTTACCTACTGAACGCCTTTATACAGACATGTAACGTCCACACCTGGCTCTGCTGTTCCACCTTCAACAGCTGGACATAGTAAATCCATCCCCCTCTACAGCGGTCCCTTGATTCTATGAGAGCAGTATTGCTGCACTAACATGTCCTTGTTGCACTCTGACTGTTTCCCTTCTTGTCACTTTGGATAAAAGCGTCAGCTAAATGTAAATGAAAGAAGCTCTTTCTGCTCTTTTACTGTACAGACAAACTGGGTGAGTGAGGCATGCACCCAGCAACATGTATTCCGTGTCTAACACTGTAGCTTGTTTCATTTTGGATAATTGGTCTAATTTCAGTGACTCTGTACCAAAGCTCAGTATTGATCTAAGTTTTAATGCATAGAAATCAGAGCATGTTTGATAAATGTATTTATGCCAACCAGTAAACAAAAAGGAGGCGCTGTCTTCCTTTTCTTCACATTCTGGTCTAGTCCAGAGTGAGAAACAGAGAACTGTGGGGCTGCATCAGCACACTCTGTCACTGATAAATAGTTTACTTAATAATGATCCCTTTGTAAAAAGTTCCAGTCCCTGTTTGAAGTCAGAGTTCATCATATGTCTCACGTCAGGGTGCTGACCTCCACTAGGGGTCACCGAGGCTTCGATGGAGGTTACAAAGTGAGATCTGTGAGATGGAACTTAGACCTCACTTTTCATTCATTACTGTTAAGAAAACTAAATGAAATGTTTGTGTTAATCATTTAGATATATATTTAAGATGTCAAATTAGCATTTGGGCACAGTGAAGAGCTGAACACAAGCATATATGCATGATTGTTAATTCAAATCAAATACATGGCACAGACAGAATTGTTTCTAAAAAAATATCAGAAAAACTAAATATTCTCAATATTCACAGGAAATGATCTTAAAATTCATCCCAAACACAGTTATTGTTTCAGTTTGTATTTATTGTTCAGTTGCTCTGTTCTGTGATTGTTATGCAATATCAGTAAAATGTCAGTCACTTTACTCGGTGTGTAAATAACACACTCTCTCATCCATGAGGTCTCTGCAGTGTGCAGAATAGATCTGGAAGGTAAAGTCACCTGAAGTATATTAATTACTCTATTAATACAAAGTTAGCACTGTCATTAGTATCGATTAATCAATTAGATGTTTGCTCCATAAAATGGTTAAAAAATGTTGTTCAGTGTTTCCTGAAGATTAAATAATGTATGATTGATCCTCACTGATGAGAAGTAATAACCCTAACAACCTTTAACAGTTTCCTGTCATGGACGACTGAAGAAGCAGAAAATATTCCTGTGAAAAATGATTCAGATTATCTAGTGACATCCTAAAAATGTCTGAATCTCATATTCACTCCAAACATCAGACTGTGAATGATCTAAGCAGACACACAGATGTGTCCAGCTGCAGGTTTCTCATGCTTGTTAATGAATGAGACATCAGCTTCAGCTGAATGACAAAATTACTTTATTGCCTCAAGTACAGCTCTGGCTGTTCAAATAAAGACAGGCTGACGTTCAGGTTCAACACTTTATTTCAGATATAAAAAAATAATATAAGCAGTACAACCTGAGAGCCAGGTGACACAGAAATGTAGAAAAAAATAGAAAAAGAACAAAGAATGTTCAGAAAGATTGAATGATGAAGGGGAAAAGAACTCCAATCCCAGCATGCACGAGGCAAAAAGCAGGAAAACACCCCGGACAGGTCGCCACTCCAAAAACGACCTCTTCATGTCCTCAACCTGGAGGGAGAGGAGGAAGGAGGCTTCAGTGAGCCAGCAGGGGCATCAGAGCAGCTGTAAAGCAGTTTGAAAAGCAGCGCGGAGAGGATGTGTCCGAGTGAAGCGTCTCAAACGTGTCTGCTCTCTCTGCAGGGCTGCCAGACAGACGTTTAGAGGTGCCAGCACCTCCCTGTCTGCCTGCCAGCACTTCCAAATCCCAGAGGAGTGACTGAAAACTGTGAACGCAGAAAAACACTGAGAGGAAAGAAGTGCATCAAGGAGAGGCTCAGCCTTAGTATAAAAAGAAAGTGGAACCATGTCCAAGAAAGAAGACAGAGGAGAAGAAGAGGCTTGTCCCTGTCCTACTCCGCTGCTCTCTGAGTTTTGACTACCGTCTGTTAACAGATGGACTCTGCGGGCTCTGGGACCATCACACGGTCTTCCTGGCAGTAAGGACTCTAACTATGGAGCCGACTCCTCCTACTGCCAGAGCCTGTGGACACACAGACACACACACACACACAGATTAAAGGTGGGGTTTTACAGAGCTGCCGTAAATACATTCAGTCCTGGTACACACACCTTTTCGTGCCACTGCAGCAGCACCGCGCTGCTGTTGTCTGACGGCTTCTCGAAGCCTCTGTAGATGTATTTCATCAGCAGGTCCACCCCGGCTTTGTCCAGTGAGCTCACAGCCTTCTCTATGTCGCTGCTCTTAAAGCTGCTCAGCACTCTGACCACCAGCAGCTCTGCTCGATCCTGCACACACATAAGGGCACCTAGTTCAAATCAAATGGACTGCAGGAGAACAGTTCCACACACTGTGTGCATGTACAGGATCAACAACACTGTAAAGAGCTGGTGAGGAAAACATGACCACAACAATCAAACAGCAGATAGCCACTTCAGTCTGAACGTGAAAATGTAGATGATAAAAGAGCTGCTATGATATGATGGAAATATTCTCAGACAATCCAAAGCTCTCCTATGTGTTAAATCAGGAGAATGCTGGCTGTCATCCTCACACTCTGGGTCTCCGGGTGCAAAGCTGTCCACTCACTATTTTTGATCATAATAATGTAATCACAACAAATACACATGTAAAGCTGAACATATTTACCACAGACAGACACACACTCTGAAGCATGCTGCTTAAATATGTGAGCAGCGGCTTCACTCAACAGCAACACAACTTCAGAGTAGTCCACAAGTCTGAACGTTAAAACATGACCACAGCTGCTGCAGGGGTCTGCATCAAGACCCAACATTAAGCACTTATTAAAATTATGTTAGCATGCAGTAACTAGTATTTATGATGTGACCACTGAGGCTTTAATCATGTACATCTGTGAAATCTATGATCAATAAATATGATGCAGTGGTAGTGCATAGTTGATCATCTGTTCCTGGGCTTCAATAACAAATGCAGAACTTTCCCTTCACAGTGCTACTAATACTAATACCACTAATGATACTTCATTGTTACTTCATTACTCAGTACTACAGTGTCAGGTGCTTTTCACGGCTCTTTCCTAAAATAATTACTAAATACTTGTGACACATTATCACACATAATACTTATCATATCAAATTATACATCTTTTACCATCCGCCATTTCGGTTTAACGTGTCTGTTCACTTTTTTGACCCAGAGTGGGATTTCCTGTCTGTCTGAGGATCTTTGGGGCTGCTGTCAATCAGCTGACTGTGAGGATGATATAACATCCTGCTGGTGTCAGAGACTCAGAGAAGCTGGGTGAGAGTGCAGCACGCACCCCATCTGCTCTCAGGAAGTTATCTCCTTGTTAGTTTGGCTACATACTTTGCTTGTTTGTTTTCCTTGTGTTACTCTTGGTTGTTGTCACTTTTACTTATGCCTCACATTATTATATTCCTTGGTTTAAAGACGCAGTCAGAGTGACCTGCCTTTTCTTTTCATACACCCTTTCTCCTGGTGTTGGTTAGTGTAGGAGTTAGGAATGAGTAGTGTCTTTGTGTTAGTCTGTTCTTGGTGCAGGGTTTGTTTGCTTTGTTCTTTTTAGGCCAGGTTCACTCTTTGTGTAGTTATTGTATTTCAAAGCAGCAATAAAACTGGTTTATGATTATTTACAGGTGTTGTTACTTTCCCCACACCCTAGACAGACGTATCAACATTTCAAAGTAAAATCAGTTCATACATGCAGACTCCACTTTGATTTTCCACAGAAGTTTAGCTGAACAATCTGCTGAGATGAGACAATGATGAAAGAGAAGGTGAGAGATCTCCTCCATCACCGTCATCAGACAGCCCAACCGCACTGAAACAAGAACACTGGTACCTTGGCGTTCTGGTTCTTGGTGTTGATTGGAGGATTCTTTAACACAGCTTGGAGAGCTCCACTCATGTTGCCCTTGCAAAACAACAGTCAAGGACTACACAATTCACACAGGACACACACATATTCACTTGACTTTATATTTTCAAGTCAACAAGCACAAAGGAATGAGAGGAAGTGCATGCTGCCAGCAGCCAGAGAGAGGAAGATTCCTCATGCTGCAGCTCTGTGCTCACATGTAGATGTTTGTGTGTTAGAGGGATTCATGCTGAAGGCCGGGAAGCAGCTGTGCTCCTCCTTCAGTCTAACATGGTAAGACAACATGAACATAAACATGTCTGATGGGACATGAGGGAGTGGAACTCCACATCTTCACACAGAAACTCAGCATTGCTTCCAGAGCAACATGAACATGTCACACGCTCTGCTGCTTCTTCAAACAGAAGGCTCGTCCTCCGAGTCATTAGTTTGGATTCTTTCTAATCTGCTGCATTTCCAAGCAGTCAGGACAGTCAACACTGGGAGCCACCTGGGAACAGGCCGTGCATGAAGACTGCTGTTCTAAAGATAAACCTACAGCCAGCATGGTCCTGGTCTTCATCACCATTTCTATTCAATCCACACTTTGAATATGGAATGCTCAAAAACACCCAGCTCTGCATATGTAGTTTGAAAGGATGGAACTATTGAATGACACTGGTCAGTGTCACAATCAATGACTTCATCGTCACTATCAAATCAAATGTTCCATTCCACAGGTCAGATCAGATGGACGTGCAGTCAGAGAGAACCATGATGATCTGTGTTTGAACATGAGTCACGACACTAACGGTGAACACTGGGACTCGTGATGACCAAAGCTGCTGTGTTCCATGCTGGGAGAGAGCAGCAGCTCATCACGTTCATGTTACTTCAATGGCACAGCATTCACACAAAAACCTGCAGCACGCGCGCACACACACACACACGCGCACACACTTCCGTTACCTCTTGAGTTAGCGACCACACCCTCCGCGCGCTGACACCCGGAAACGTTCTGACAGCTATTGAGCGGAAACGTTCTGCTAATGTTCTGCACACGTTATGCTGAGTAAATGCCTCATGTGACACGATATAACATTTCAGACATATGTTTATGTATTAGCACATATGAATATAAATGCACGCGCTGCTTCCTTAGCCCTCGGCTAACGTCCTCACGTCACCTGACGTGTCCTAACCTGCTCGCGCTTCTCTTCTCTTGTGGCTCGCGCTCCTGTCTGAAAAGTGGCGCTAATGTTGCATGAGTTGGTTCATATTCATATTCATATTAAAGGATATTGTCTGAGCAGAGCGTCCACCTCTGCTTCGTCCGGACCTCCCGCGCTCTCTCCTCCGTCCTCTTCGTCCACAAACTTGTTCTCGTCGTATTCATCTACGTCTACTTTCCTGAAGCGGTCTGAGCCAGTGATTTTGGACATGTTGCTCAGATATTAAAGATAGATTATTAAAGATGAGGCTGAGGACAGCACACACTGCAGCAACACCGCTTTCTGTCTTCCTCACTTCCTCTGCTCCTGCTTCTTCGTCTGTAGAATGACTGGCTGATGGTAAACCAGCGCACTGCGTCATCAGCGCCACCTAAAGGACAGGACATGGAGAAAAAAATAAACTGATTTTGTTGATATTAGACGAATGTAATAAACACACACCATGATATTTGAAATTAGTGAGAGCTGATATGTCATATAACCATGAAAGACTAAGAAATGAACTTGCTAACAGCAAAACCTTAAACATTTAGGAACTAAATGATTGATTGATTTTCGGTGCAGCCGTCTCCCCTGGCTTAAAAAAACCCTGCACCATTCTTCACCAAATATCTCAAAATAACCAAACAGTAAAGAATCAGCATAATTAATATCCAAATCTTAAAGTTTGAGTACAGTAAGAATAAATATGTCTTCTGAGCTTCCTCTCATGCACTTGAGTGAGCCACAAACAGCTGTTTGTTTATGTGTTGTAAACTTAAAGTCTGTGTAAAGTCAGAACAAATATGTGTTCTGAGAAAGTGTTATTAACCACACAGCCAAATTGAAATGATTAAAAATGATAAAAGTTTATGAAATTAGGTATCAAAATTGAAAAAAATGAAAAGATTCAGGCTCTCCTCCCCTCAGTGAGGAGAAATACTTAACCCTTCCCTCTTTTTAACTCCCTGACCAGTGATTTTCATTCAGTCCCTAAGTACATTTAGCATTTACTGCAGTTATAAAGTATGTATGGAGTAAAGCATGATGATTTGTTATTTTAAATCATTTGAGGTAGAAAGCTGTAATTAAACCTTGTTAAGTGTTATTCAAATTAACTTTAAACATTTATTCCTTATCAATTGAAAAACATGTTTTTATCAAGTGTTCATTTCAGATTATTATTCCTTTTTGCATATGACATGCTAAGGGAACCTGTACTTCACCTACATGCAAACACACAGAGCCTTACTGTACAGACTGTATGTGGTAATGATGTCACATAACATTTTGTCTCCATCATGATTTCAGATTTCACAGACTTGATATTTGTTTTATCACATATGCATGATGCATAACTGCTGCCTCTGTTTCTAAATATCCTCATCTACAATCTATGTGTGGCCTCCAAAAGTTCAATGATGAATTCTTCACTACACGAGAAGTTCTGTCCATGTATGTTTTTGTCTCTGACTTTTTTCAAACCGTTTGACAAAATAACTCTTACTCATGGTCCACTTATCCACATCTCATCTTGTCAAACGGTGCAGGTGAATATATAAAATCTTAAATCCATGCTACATATATGCATCAACTGTGATCCTATGCTGTAGAATTTCAGCTATTTGCCAAATATTGTGTAAATCACTCCAAGATTTCTCAAAAAACAATGAATTTCTTTCAAATGTAACTCTTTTTTTCTTTTTTTACACAGTTTATGAGTCTGTTTGCACAAGCTACATGGAAGTGAAAGGTGACTTATTGTTCCTCCGTGCGATAGCAATGTATTTAACTCCAGCGAGTAACATTTGAATAAATCATGTTGTATCCCGCAAGAATACTGAGGTGTATCAATAATCTTGTCTTTTGCAAAACCCAGTAGTGCTCTAGTTTCACACAATTCCAAAACATGTGTGAGGGCACATTTTCCATGAATGATATTAAACAGATTGTGACAACTATTATAAGAGCATGAGCAATTACCAGTCTCTATTTTCTGTTATTAAAGCTCATACATCATACAGATGTTGTACATAAGCTGTAACATATAATACCTACACACTTACTGATTCCCCCTCTGGACCAAAACCACACTGTATATATTTTTTTATGAATGTGTGCTGATTTATTTACACAGTTAGTCTCCCGTGTCAAATGAATTCAATTGCCTCAAGTAAAAACATAATTTCTGTATGGGCTGAGCTTGAAACATGTGGACCTCCCACATAAATGAGATTTGATTTGATACAGAAATATCAAAAAAAAAAACGTGATCATACAACTGTTCTAAAATCTGTGTGACCACAAGAGGGCAGAAAAACAAAGCAAAGTTACCCAACACTCCTTTCACAGAGAGTTATCTGATCCACTGTCCCCTGAAAAACATTGATTAATGCAGCCTTAAATATTTATGACAACGACTGCAATCATTCACATTTGAAATGAGAACAGTCTGCAGTGAAATTGGATGGAAATGAAAAGACAAAGGAGTCAAACTGCACTTTCAACAGTCTATAACATGTGATGGTACCTGCAGTCTACAGTGCTGGGTGTCTCCACAGAGTGCAGAAAAGAAGGTCAGATTTGTGGTGGTGTTTAGTTACGTCTGCTACTTTCTGCAATGCTACAGCTGGTTGGCTGTTTTCAGTTTCCAAACCAGTTCTCCACCTACCAGGCTTTCATTAACAACCCTAACCGCCTCTGTTTGATGCGGTGGCAGTGTTTTGCCTTCTCTCCAACATCTGCACACTGTAAGCTTGAAGAAGACAGCTGATGAACTCCAGGAACAGTTCACTTCTTTTAAACTCACACCTTTCATAGCATCATATTGTTGCCACACAACCTTCTCCTGACCGATCCCATTGTATCTGTCTGCCTGGTTCTCTCCCTGTTCTTCTTTTGATAGAGACTGATTTTACCCATAAACCCTGCCTCTCTGCCTCTTTTGGGCTCTTCCCCTGTTCTTCTTCCATGTTAACTGCTAACCTCCATCCCTTCTCCATCTTTTCTCTCATTTGTGGGTCCCTCAAACAGTTTTTTGGCCATCCTTTCTTTGCTTTTTAAACCAAGACAAAAAGACAGAACAGATTTTTCGAATGTTACAGTTTCATTCATATTGTATTCTGAATTTCATTTTCGGTTGAAGCTGCAATAGGCAAAATTTGAACACACACAAAATCATCTTCATCCAGACCATAATCTCAGTTCTTCATGGCACACACACCACTGTCCATGCATTGACTGTTTTGACTGGTTATCTTATAATGCCAATTACTGACATGAGCACCATGAGGTTCGTGTAGAGTCAGGACATGTTCTCACAGCTTTTGTTCTCCAGGCTGTTGTTGGCAGAGGAGGGATGCAAAGCTGAAGATAGTGAGCTGGACTGTGTGAGAACATGCTGCTCCTGGCTCTGGCTGGTTGTTTTCATTAAGAGCACGAGGAGGTGCCATATTTGTCACACACCATCTGTCTCATGTTTTACTGTCAGGATATTGTGACAGTTTCAGCAGACATGGCAGAGTTACTTAGTTGAACACACACTGGAAGTTCAAGTTCAAGCTCCTCCTCTTGCTGAAATGAAGCAGAACCTGAAAATAAAAAGTCCTCCATGTTTTTTGTCTATATATTTTCTGGTTCCTCTTTCACGGGACTGCAAGGCCAGCATACAGTAAAGTTCTACAGCTGATACAGTATGCAGATTAACCAAAGAGCAGCAACATGATGAGAAGGAAGAGTTTTGGTCTGGATGGGATCATAACTTTCATCTGTTTTAAAGAATTGAAAGTCTCACACACTCAGCAGCACTGAGAAGGGAAAATATGAGCTGGATGGGACAAAGCTTGCTGTCTATATGTGGATGTTCTGAGGGACCCAGTGACTCACTCCTCCCTGTGGACGCTGCTACTGAATGAACTGTGTTTAAAAAAAGCTTCACACACGTATCCACATCTGCCCTCACTGCTAACAGAGCTTTATAACAAGTGTGGTTAGAAATATGTATCATGTCTGCAAATCTATTGATTCAGATGGAAGAAATGAATAGGCAGTGCTGGGCTGGAGGATGGGAATGAGCAGACTGGAACAGGAGAGGGATCACTGCTGGAGCAGCTCTCATGCACGGTGAGTCACACCCTGCTGATCTGTCTGTGAATCTACAGACACACCCAGCACCGACCTCTAACAATAATGAGGATGTGATGGTGCCATAGCAACCGTGTCCATAGTCAAATCAAACTACAGGAAATTCGAAATTCTGAGAAGTTGCCAAAAATCTTACCAACAGAGCCTGAAGCGGATGTTCCCGTCTCTAAGGCATGAGCAGTAGTCGAGTTGTAAAATAAAACCAGGGGGGATGGTGAAATTTTTCATTTATGTGACATACTTTCTAGTGTGGGGTCTGGGGGGTCCTCCCCCCCAAAATTTTGTATTTCTTAGATGCAATTTCCTGCATTCTAGTCAATTTTAGGGTGACTTGCTAGACATGGCAAATCCTAAATCCCATCTGATTCATAGCTTGCATTCTCAGTTGCATGGCCTGCACAAGACAATACTATTTATCGGAAAGAAACAAAAGCCACATAACTATGGACATCATGTCATTCACATCTTTTTTAAACATATTTGTAAAAACATTTTAAATATCATTATTTGTGAATGAGCTCAAATATTTTTTTTCAAGCACAATCTTTGTGTATGTTTTTAGATCTTTTTAAAACACATTTTAACATCTTTGTGTGTTTTTAAACATATTTAAATACATTTAAACACATTTTTGTTAAAAAAAAACATCTTCACTGTGTTTAAAAAAACACAATTTAAGGAGGAGTAAAGAAGACTTCGAGTTTTAAGACGACGCGATGTTTGAAACAAGCGGTATTAAAAGAATATGAAGCAGCAGGTAGCAGCTAGCGGTGCTGCTAAAGCTAAAGCAACACAGAGTGCGGATTTTGATGATTGACACCTGTCGACCAATCAGATTCAGGAGAATCGATAGTACCGCCCACATTCACCTTTGACCCACCAATGACGATCCAGAATGAAGTAAACTCAAAGGTAGTATATCACAGCAAGAGGTCTCACTTCACTGTCAAAGCCTCTTTGTCTTTATGTAAACAACAAGGAGCTTCGTGACTGATTCAAACTAAAGCAGAGACATAGCAGGAGACATTAGCAGCATTTTTTCGCTGCTATAGAACTTTTGACCACAAATGGTAATTTCCACATGCATTGATAAAATGCCACAAGGGGTGGTAGAAGGGATGACCATTTTAGAAGAGGCATGATTTTGACCATTTTTTCCCCCGGGGGATGCCACCCCCCCATCCCCCCTCAACTCGAGTACTGGGCATGAGCACAGCATAACACAGTCATGTGAACCGCCAGTGCCTCAGAGGTTTCCAACAAAGCTCGCATGCATTCCATCACAATGCAAAGTTCTGAGTGTGAAGTCAAGGAGAGATGTGACAAAGCGTGACACACTTGGGTCAACACTTTTTGTGTGGATCAAGCTTTGGATAGGATAGACTTTAATGATGCTGCACCGGGGAAATTCACTTTTCTCTTCAGCTAGTATACACAAGGTTGATAAAAACATAAGTTATAAATAGAGGAAAGTCATGAAGTCAGGCTGACAGATGTCTTACATGCTGTCCCCCACCAACTTGTTCGTTGCTAGGAAGCAAGGAAGGTTAGGCTGTAATCACCTGGGCTCTAACAGGGCAAACATGATTGTGGCCAATATTGTGGGTGATATGAGATAACTGATTAGGGTCAGAGGACTGGAGGAGCAGCAGTACACTCTTTTATGTGTTGTGTAGTGTCAGTATGCTGTCATACTTTCACTATGAACACACTGGAACAACTAAAAAAGCAACAATATTAGAAACCTCACTGTTATAAACATGTTTTTACATTTGGTGATGTACACCTACTATACTGTATGTGTTTGGAGGTCGGAGCAGTCGGACCTGAGGTGGGAGTAGATCAGTCTATAGAGACTTGGCTTGGGAACTTGAGGGTGGCTGCTTGGACCACCCCTAACTCACACGACATTTGCATCTGTGTGTGTGTGGTTGTATATCAGGACTATGTATGTTTTCCCACCAAAGGATCAATAAAGGATATATCAGCTCTATCTCTCTGACCATGGGGTGGGGAAACATATCCTTGTGTACATACAATAATAGTCTTCAGGAAAACAGACTGTGACGTAAAAAAATGCTTTAATAGGAAATTCAGAATTAATCCAACAAACATGATTCTTCATTTACTTCATGCACTACAAAACATGATCATCACATGCATGCATCCATGTATATAAAAACTACTTCCTTCTATATAGACTATATTAATGGCAGACAGTGGAAACAGTAGTAGAATGCAGTAGTGGTGTATTAGTATTTCAAACAGTGGTGGTTATTGGCAGTTTAAGAGCAGAGGAGAAAATACCCCCCCCCCCCCCCCCCCCCGTTTCAAGAGAATTTCAAACAATCTTTCTATCAATCTTGAAAGAAATAGTTATATTTATATTTATGCAAATTCATGTGTAGATAAAAACCTTCACAAGCGTAAAAAAACTGCCTAAAAGTGGCATTGCAGCATCTTGCGTGAACACGTACATAAAATAGTCTGGGCTGAGAGCTGAAAGGCTGCAGCGAGGAACCAGCTTCTGTACAAGGTGCTCCTGTTTAAGAAAAGATCTTGAATTTGCTGCCATCGAGGGGTGAGATCATGAGCCGCGCTGAGCCTGGGGAGTGAAGAGGCCGCCTGCTGTTTCTCCAGCACACGCTACAGACTCGGAAAATCAGCAGGACACACGCCAACACCAGCAGTATGACTGATGACACACAAAAGAAGAAGAGGGGAAAAAAGGCAGCAGTGAATAAGTGGATCAGCAGCACAGTTTAAAATGGAAATCATTTCAGGGAATGAAGAAAGGCAGAACACTGTTTGATCCTAAATATAACTACTTTCTGAAGAGACTGTGCTGCTGACCGCATTTTGGATTCAGACTGTCCTGATACAACTGAAGTGAATTCCACAGAAACGTTCCATTAAAGTGTGTGTCTGGACTTCATTTGTTCATCTCTGCTATGAAGTCAATCAATCAATCAAATTTTATTTGTATAGCCCAAAGTCACAAAACACATTTTGCCTCTGAGGGCTTTACAATCTGTACAGGGAGTGACACCCTCTGTACTTAGACCCTCGGTTCCAGTGAGGAAAAACCCTTTCAGATCAGAAGCCAGATGCCAGTCTGGCTTCTGGAGCTCCACATTTAAGAGCAGGCTTATAGTTAGTGCTGGCTCAGGTCATCCCTTAGTTCTACGGCTATAGGACTTCCCATGATGCACTTCTCTTCCTCTCTCCCTCTCCATCTGTACACATTCATGTCCCATTATTGCATGTTACTGACTCAGCTTCTTCCTCAGGTTCTCATCACCAAGATCAGCAACTGGCTGAGCCTGCTGCTCCTGATGATGCCTACTACAAACATTATATTATTATTATTAGAATCACTACTACTACTGTTAGTCAGATCTCCAAGTTTATAGTTGTCAGAAATATTATTGTTGCTGTGCATCTCTCTGTCTATCCTTCCTTCTCTCTCTTAGCCTGCTGCAGATATCGGCCCACCATGATCCAGGTCTTTCTTGCTAATGGTGTGAACTGTTAAGCCTCTGTAGATCATTTTATGAAGAGTGCATTGAACTCACTCATAAACACAGAGTTGGTGGTGGGATCAGCTGCGTGATAATGTCTGGCGATGTTTCCGACCAGAGCCACGATCACCACAGGGTAGACTGTCAGGATGTTACGCACCCAGCGGTCCAGGACCCAGTTCTCAACGATGAACCTGCACGAGGACAGAATGTCAGCAGTCAGCAGAACACAGAGTGTGATCAGACCTCACGTAACCTCGTGCAATCAGAGCTCACCATCCCAGCACCTCTCCGAACAGGATGCAGAGTGAGGCTGTTGCCGCGGTATGGCGGTCCACACCCCACAGGTTAAGAACCAAAGAGAAGTTGATGAGAGAGGCAATGGAGAGCCATGTGGTGTAAAGAGCCAAGCCGTTCTGCACCTAAACACATCAGCAGCACAAAGATGACATCAATCACAGGAGACATTTTTGGCAGGTAACATGTGTCCACACACACTCACTCATAGACACAGACACACACACACACGCGCAGACACACACACACACACACACACACACACACACACACACACACACACACACACACACACACACACACACACACACACACACACACACACACACACACACACACACACACACACACACACACACACACACACAGTACCAGTATCCTGAGACAGATGAGGTCTTTGCGATGGTACGTCTGTAACCAGAGTCCATAGTAATCGGTGGCATAGCAACAGAAGAACAGAGCACTGTAGCTGGAAAACACCATCATGACCACGACAACCAGAGCGGCCACCATCAACCTGAACACACACAGACAGGAGGACCTTAAACGCATCATATCAACAGGATGAAGATCGAGTGATTTATTACAAACTAGTGAGATACAGAGCTCATAAAATAAATGCCTGGATTCATCTTTCTCTACAACAGAATATTAATGTTGACTTCATGTGATAATTAAAGCCAATGTTTTTCATCTCGGAGAGTGGAAGCGACTGCAGAAGCAGAAACATGCGTCTATTTGCAGAGAAGAAGAAAAAGGGCAACAAATCAATTTGTAAAATGATAAATGATTATGAAATTTCTCAGGCGCAGTCAAATAACATCCACTGTGTCATAATCAATGACGCTTTTCTACCAGCCTTTTTTCTAAACTAATTGAGCACACTATTTATTAGAGCTTGTTGAAAACTGACAAGTGTTTGTCCTCAAACACTTAGCCTGTTCGTGTGTCACACACTCACACAGTCTGCACAGAAACACACTTCTCTCCAGAGAAAAGACATTTGATCCACACCACTCCTTCTACTCGTCTATAATAAATAATATTCACATTCTCCTCCTCTCCTCGTGTCTCTCTCCTCTGTACTGACTGGAAGTTTGTTTGTCTCATAGCACGTTTTACAAAATTAACAAGTCTGTTAGTCAACTTTAATAAATGAATAATTTTTTTTAGACCGCCTTATTAATATATAACATCAAACAGTCGATGTGCACAGAGAAAATGTTTTTTAAGGACTAAAGTTCAACTAATATGGACAGAAGCTGAATATTTTATTAGATACAAACATGTTGTGAATGTTTGTTCAATACATTTTGACTTTTGGACTTAATATTGAGGAATTATTGGAAATGTTTGGATCACATCATCCATCAGCTACGCACTGACATGGCGCTACTAGCTTCATGGAAATCTCTTTTTCAGCAGATATCTTAGTCACTACACGACTGAACTAGCAAAGCAGTTTAGTGTGTAAACTGTACGTGGTATTTATTCAGTTTGGGAAACTCCACAGTCTCCTTTGAAAAGCTTTGACATTTGTTGGCTGGGACTAGACATCATCTCTGTTGCAGGTCGTTACTAAGGCTTGGACTACTTGCTGGAGTAATAAACATTTTCCATTACATATAGGAGTCTACTGCTGTGACTGACGGTTCTCAAGGTATTAGTCAGACCCGTGTATTTCCATTGAAACAGAGATCAGCATGGAAACTGTGAGCAAAAAAATGTTTTGAGAGCAAATTGCCGCAAAATATGAATCTTTTTATTATATATTATATTCAAATGCAGTATTATAGTGATGCTTCAGTGCAAGTGCCTCAGTCCTGACCGCTTCACTGCTCAGCCTCTCATCTCATTGCTTCATTTTGTGATGCTATTAGGACCTCAGATGAAAGTCAGTGTGCTTCCACAGATCTGGGGAAATCAGCCTTTAAGACATTCATCAGTCTGATGTGTAAATGACTCTTCATATCTAAACATAAAGCAGTGTACTGTGTGGTAATGTTGACTGCTGCTTCATGTCAGTGTGTTTCTCCCCTAATCCAAAGTGTCAATAACCTTGAACCCACGTTACACTCACACTCCTGCACAATCAAAGGAACAAAAAAAAGCAAAGACATACTCTCTGTCCCACAGCAGCAGCCATATTATGTTCAGCACCATGTTGGACAGCCAGCAGAAATAGAAGCCGAGGGGCAGCAGATACTGAGCCCAGGATCTGTTCAAAGAAAGACAAATATCAGTTTCATCTGCACACGTCATCATATCAGACAGCTTCAGTATATGTGAGTAAATATGTACCCTCTGAACACATATGTAGTGATGTACATGACCATCAGGGTGAGCCAGGTATAGATCACACCCCAGATAGAGAAGGTCCAGCTGGCTGGAGTGATGTCGGTCTCATGGCGGGCCGACACATTTCCTGTAGTGGAATGGAAGGGACCTGAAAGACAACAGAATCAGTCCGTTCAGTGCTGAGTCATCACTCAGCCAGCGCTACATGTAAGCCATGCCACACTGAACTGGGAAAACTCTTTTCTTCATGATGCTGTCATGTTGAAAGAGGAAATGGTCACACACAAAGTGGAACTTCAAGACGCACAGCTGTGTGCTCAACTGGAAGGTATCATTTTATAACATGTTACATCAGCTGGGTATTATACATATGTGTTACAGAGTGGGGCAGGTATCTGGAGCTAATTAATCTACTGTGTGCATAAATGAAGTGTACAGGGACTCGATCTGTTATCTCACAAACACATTCAAGCACAAAGTTTTTCCTCATTAAAGATCGTGGTGATTCAGATGCTAAAGTAAAAGTACAAGTTCAACAATATAAAGATACTCCATTACAGGGCAAATGTTGCTCTAATGTTGATACTGATGCATCAACATTAGAGCAACATTTTACATTTGGAGCTGTAAAATAAAGTCAGGCCTCTCAGGCAGAGTCCCACATCTTCTTAAACATCAACCAAACATTGAACCACGGATCAAAGTTAATTACTGCTCAAACACGGAGAATGGGCTCATGTAACAATGACACAGTTGAGACAGAGAAACACAGCCCGTTTAAGGTGAAGTTAAAGAAACATCAAGAGAACTTTCCATTTCCATCGGCCTTCAGTGTCCTCGACGTTTCCAAAATGTTTTGCTTGATTTTGTGAAATGTTTCATGAATTCAGTTCTTAATGAAACAGGAGTAGTCCGTCTGTGGTGGAACTGTGAGAAGTGCATGGAGTCTGAACGTCCATGTGATGAGTCACGAGCTGAGAAGTTAACTCTGTTCAACTCGAGTTTATCTGAGTAAGTAACGAGTAAGTACAGCTGACAGGAAAACTGCCTGCGTATGGACACACCGTGCAGTACACATGTGTTGATATGCTCTCACAAAGAAAGAAGGGAAACATGCAGCGCTGCCATCTGTGGATATGATTTGATGCCACACCCTTCGACTGATGGAGGCATTTTTTCCCTTTTTTAGGATGAAGATTTTCCCCTGCAGGAGCACCGAGGGATGAACACTAACACAACATTAAAATAACATTAATATAACAATACTCTCCACTCCTTGTCTTTGGGATGAAGTTGTTCTAATAAAAAGGATTCATTCAGACATATAATATATGTCATATTATGTAGCTGTAGTTCTTTTCATGACGTCACAACATCGTAGCTCCATGGTTGAAGTGAGTTTAGGTGGAGGCTTCATACGATCAACTACAGCTGCTCACAGTCGGAGAACAATGGCTCATTATTCCAAACTGCATCTATTTACTTTCACTTATGGCTTCTTTTTTTTTTTAAATAAAAAAGTTTTTCTGTCGAGCTTTTGTCCACTCTGAGCTGAGCTGTCTAACTTTAACCATGTGAACTAAACACAGCTCGTCATTGTTCCCTGACAGTGCACGCAGCTTGGTAACCAGTCTAACACAGTTAACATTACCAGCATTAACTGTGCTGCGTCACATAAAGGCGTTACAGTGTAAATGAGCTGAGCTTTGAGAGAAGCTGCTGGAAGTTTAACTTCAGCTTAGCGCGCAGAACAACATTCAAACGTTTAAATAACGTTATTCTGAACTCACCTCTTCCCGCTCCGGCCAAAGCGTTAACGACTAAAACGGCGATAAAGACCGCCGTACACAAGACAATGACAAAGATTCGTTGCAGACTGTTGTCCTTCATGTTGGCTGATAGCTACTTGTCCCGTGTGTGAGCCGTGTGTCGTCCTGTGCTCTGAGGCTGGTTAACTCTGTCTGTCAGACTCAGAGTCAGGGCGGAGACACAAACACAAGCACGTTGACCCAGTGATGCGTTCACGTGCTCGTGTGTGTAACTGGATCTGAAGGCAGTAAAAAGGAGTTTTTCGTCATTGTGATGAGGTTTGAGGGGTGTTATATGCACATTAAACGATAAAGCAGCTGGACTTTTAACATTTTTAAAGTTCATACCGGTTTAATCTGTGTTGAAGTAATAGTTTTCAATACTAATACCAAATACTAGTGGAGAGATCTGAGCTAGTCTGTGTTTTTGTGAACTTATTGTAGCCTTTTTCTTTGTTCCTGGACATGCTGGAGGTTCAAATGCATTTGAACATTTATTTACTAAGACCATAAGGTCATGAGGAAGCTGTTCAGTGAGGTCATAAATCAATCAATCTTTTTCTTGTAGTACCCAACTTTAAAATATTGTAATACTAAATTACTGCTCTTGCAGAATCCATGGGCAATCAGCAGGATTCCTGCTAACTGGATGGATCTGATGGAGAAAAACCTGAAGCATGATGGTGTAGTTAAGACTTCCTTCTATGTGAGCTTTGCTCAGAGGGGAACACAGCTGCCTTGGGAAGACAGCAGTCTATGGAGAGCCACTGTAAGAGCTCATGTTCAGATTCAAACACTTTAGATCATCTCACACAGAGCTCCGATCAAACATACATTTAGCATAAATCTTCACTCCAAGTAGTGATGACAGCGTGATTACACCTGACTGCCTCAAACACTTACTGCTCCACATTCAAATCAAACCATCCATTCAGCCAATAACACTTTGCTGTAGTTATCTTCTTTTATTAATATGTTTTCATCTTGTACGGGAGCCTCTGGGGAGGTTTGCTATCACTCAGCTGACAAATGAAGTGATGCTCAAACTACTTGTGTAGTTGTACTTTGTGCTCTATGCTTGGCAAGTGCAATGTAAATAAAATGTATCATTATTATTTATTCATATCAGAATTTTATGTACTCTTGCTGAAGTCCAGTTGGATTATAAACTGTCAGTGACTCTTCAAGCTCATCACACCATATTTAAGCTCCTTGTCTTGTAATATTAAACGAGTCTTTAATGATGCTGATCACACAACACAAATTGTGAGCAACCACTACAAATGTGTCAGGGATATTCAGAAATCCTTGTCTTGGACATCATAAGATTTTCTAGGACATTTAACCTTTTCTCTCATTTTCCATCAAAGAGAAATTAGTCAGCTGCTTTCTGGGTTTTCCACGATGTGTGGGAACCTTGACATGAGGCTGCAGACTAAAATGAGCTAAATGCTGTGGACAGCCCCGCCGACAGGGGGGGACTAAAGGGCTTTTTGTCCCGGGCCCTGGGAATTCTGGAATAGAAGGGTGACGTCGGGCTCAATTATGATACGTTCACTTCAAAATGTGTTGGTTTTTAGGGTAGAAAAGTGCTTTAATTGCATTCAAACAATGACTTATAGATGTTTGCCTTCATTGCCCTTGAAAAAACGGCCAATAACCCCCTATCACCCCTATTCCAAAATGGTTTGGTCTTTCTAGAAAAAAAGACGACAGCGTTCGATAAGTGGTCAGTGTGCGCGAGCCTGTTAGTAAACATGCACAGGTCGGGCGCGGCTGCCGGTGGACGCCCGCGTCTCCGCGCTGACCGCGCCCCAGCTGTGCGCCGGCCCCGGCGGGGAGAGGAGAGGGTTCTTCGGGTGGACGGCGGGTCGCGCCGCCGGCCTCCCCGGCTCCTGACCCACGGGTGAAAAGTGAGCCCCTCCTCCCCGTCCTCCTCCTCCTGTGGTCGAGGCGGGGAGGGAGAGCCTTCTCTGGGCCCGCCCAGAGAACCCCTTTCGACTACGACCTCAGATCAGACGAGACAACCCGCTGAATTTAAGCATTAAGAAACTAACCAGGATTCCCTCAGTAGCGGCGAGCGGGGGGTCATTGGGGCATTGAGATTTTTTTTGTCCCGGGCCCAGCCAAACCTGTCAGCGGCCCTGGCTGTGGAGACTTGGTGGTAATTGTTGCCGCCTGCAGTCATTTGAAGTGTTGTTGTTATCGTTGTATTAAGCATTAAGTGTGTCACTTTTTGAAAAGATCCTCATAAACCTGCACAATTTCCTGCCAAGATGAGAAAGCGTGATAAACACAAACACACAGCATAAACTGTCATCTGCTGCTGACACACTAACAAAGCACCAGCACCACTCTCTCCTCCGCTCCTTTCTCTTCGCTCTACGAATGAATCTTTCTCCTTCTGAACTGACAAAACTCTGAAGAGCAGACAAACCATCAGAGCCTCCATGTCAGGATCATTCTTGCATCCACATAAAACTAATGCAGTTAACACGACACTCTTTGATTCCATTAACTAGAAAAGCTGCTGTATCTAACATCTGCTGCTTCAACCTTTTAAAGAACGCTTTAATGACATGCCACGAGACCTATCGCAGAGGCTGTTTTCAAAAGCCTTCAGCAGTCCACTTAGTAGTGATCAATTACAGGCTCAACATTTTAACACTTTGTGTGCCAATAATTGATTAGATGTTCTCCAGTGTAGATCTCATCCACACTACAGACACTACTGAGACTAAATAATAAGCACTCACAGATTTATTTACAAAAACCCTTCAAACAATAAGCAAAAGAAAAAAAATATTTAGTGGTTGATAAAATATTTCACTCCTCACTCTCTTTAGACCCGCAACAAACAAAACAGACAAAGAAAAACAGCTGTCCTCACTCCCTAATCACAGGACGAGCAAAAAACTATTATAATAAATAATAGTTAATTTAAAATAGTAATCATTATCCTTAGCATTTCCAAAATACAAAGAATCAATAGGCTCCAACAATGAGTTTCCTTTAAATGCAGACTGTGGTAACATCTCACATCTCGGTCGGTCTAAGTGTAAACCGGCCTTTCTGAATTTGTTCAAATCTAATTTCAAATTCATAGGCTGATTTGTTCAGCTTTAGTCCAACCCATACTGGATCTGTGAGACCAACAGTGATATGTGAGAGTTTTTAGACAGTCTAGTGGACAGATGAAGTGTCTTCAAACACGTCCTGAGCATTTCTGCATATATCTGTAAAGAAGTAATGATCTAGTGTAGATCATATCTATATCTCATATCTGTCCTGGAAATGTTTCGTTTATTGGATATCTTAAAATGTAGTGAATTTCCCTGGTGTCTGTCTTATCTAAAGTTACAACCTTTACCAACAATGAACCTTAGAAGAATCACAACGACAGAATCTTGGTTGGAAAGACAGTCATCCCTCTGTTGTACCAGTGTTATCCTGTAAAAACGAATAATAAAAGGGAAAACACAGTTTGAGGTTTCTTATAAAAACTTGATTCGGTTTCTTTTATTTTGGTTGATTTGTTGTTGTATTTGTTTGCTTTGCCTCCTTACTGCTTTAGAGTGTACTGTTTCACTGATGTTATATTTATCGTGTTTGCTTGATACTGTGACTTCAAATCAAGAAAAAAGCTCGAGACACATATTTCTGAATTCAGAAGCCACTCCTCAATGATTTACAGTTGAATTATTATTCTAACATTATCTGTTTTTATAGCTCTGTCTCTCTGTGTCTCTCTCGCTCTCTCAACAGCAAGTTGTGGTGGAAGAAATAAATTAAAAGCAGCTGCGGAATGAGGAACTATTTTACACTAGGAGCAGCCACAAGTATTTCACCCATCTGTTGTCAGTTTTAGAGAAGGTTAAATAAGAGTCCAGAAATGTGTGGAAACACAGTAGTTGTGTGTGTAAATAAGCTCATTGTTTCTCCTAATGATTTATCATGGTAAGTGATTTAGAACCATCGGGATCACACTGTTAGAGTTCTGCTGGGACACTTACAGTCTGTCATCTGGCGTTCACACACTTGGTAATATAATAAATCCATTGCTGTCTTCAGTCTGTATATGAGATCGGTCGACTATAACAAAGAATTGATCTGTACACCATATGATGTACAGTCAGCAGGCCAATCTTCACTGTTTGAAATGTGACCAGAATTATACAAACATTCCTGGAATGAACCAACACTATCAACAGAATGTGAAGAGGTGACCTAACCTGCTAACCTATTCATCTGGCTCACACTGTGCAGTGATAGTGTGTAGCTGTAGCATTCAGCCTGCCTTCAGTGCAACATGAGGACGAACAGGAAACAGGTGGAGACACAGAGCTCTTAGCTCTTCGTATACTGCAGCAAAGTTAAATTTCGACTTGGGTATTGATATTGGTGATTCTGGTTCTGGTATTAGATCAAAACCAAATTAGCACTGATCCATCCAAACTTAAATCAGTATAAATTCAGATTTTTTAAAAAATAAATCAGCATCATAAGTTAGTTATTTTTTAATCTGTTTATTACAATCAAATCACAGCAGAATCTATTTATTCCTGGTTCACTCTGCTGTAACGTTAGTGAGTAATTTCATGTAAACAGTGTCAGTGTCTTCACACAGAAATCAATCACATGACCACGTTCCAGCTGTTGGACAAAGGCTAGTTTACTTCAAGAGTCACTGTAACAACACAGGTTGACTTTATCAAACGATACATCCACTAAATCTAAATGTGACAAATGTGTGTGTGTGTGTGTGTGTTTGTTAGGAGGCCCGAGGTTGGCAGTCTTGAGTGTCTGTGCTGCTGTTTTCATAGTCTTTGTGCAGGTCCAATGGTCCATACAGGCTCTCCAGTACAGCCAGTACTCTGCTCTGGACTGAATCCACCTGCTCTACTGGGCAATATTCATCTAGACTTGACCTGAAAACACACATTAACAAACACATTCATACATATACTATAACCTTTCTGACTTCACATATCGGACGTTCCTCAGTCCCGCCCCTGTTCACTCTGTGCTTCAATCACAGTCGAGCAAACCTCTGTCCACGTTCTCCTTTCCCATAGACGTGTTTTGTGCTAGCTCGCTGTGTGAGAAAGATAAAAGCGACCCTTACATGTATAAACAGTCACATCTTAAGCTGTTTTGCATTGGCAGAGAAGATTTGGCAAATTTTTCATGGGTGTGACCCACATAGTGAAGTCTGCTGCTTATACCAAAAATAATGTTCCGTACAAATGTGGCACCATTTGAAAGATTTATCGCAACAAGCGTTGTTACGACAAAGAAATACTGTACAAACACAAATGTCCTTACTTTTCGTGCATAGTTTATATGTTGCTTTTATCTTTGAAAGCAACATTACATAGAAATCAGTGTTTGTAATCCCACCATGCATAAACTGTGAGGAAATATGTTTAGCTATACTTCAGTGACCACTGACCGAGCTTGCACAGCTCTCGTTTTGGCACCTCAGGAACACTGACACTAACACTCCACTGGTGCTCTGATCTCACAGTCCGGGCAGCAAGGCTAACAAACTGATCTAACATTAGCTAACAGCAGCTGCACTTTGCAGCAGTTTACTTTACTGTCAGTCAGAAAACTCTAAAGATTTGAGTTTGAGTTGATGCAGAGCAGCCAGAGGACAAAAAGTAACATTTCAAAGAGTTCTGACCAAGGCTTGCTCAACTGTTATTGGAACACAGAACAAAACGTAGCGGGACCTCAGAGGGGCCATCTTTAAATGTGTGTGGCTGTATTGTTTACCTGGACATAGTAACCAGTGTAGGTTTAGGCAGAACCTTCAGAAAAAGCTGTACAGCTGAGATGAGTCTGTCGATCTCGTCATCAGTGCTGATGTGGTGAGGCAGCTCAGCAGAGTCACAGGTTAACCCAGCCTGATGCACCTGAGAGAGAACAGATGGAGGGAGGAGGAGGGTTGCAGCAGAAAGGATGAAACTCAATTGAGTATTTACTAATTTATGCCCTTTACTTTGAAAGGCACCTTCTCATCTTACCATTTCATAATCAGGGCACGCATTTCTCGACTTCAAACTGGAAACCAGTCGAGCTAATGAAGCCATGCTGAAAGGAGAAAGAAAACACAGGTAGGTAGGTGTAATTATAACATTCACATTAGAACCCATCTGATCACTGGATGTGTACTATCCCCATTGATGAAGAAGAAATCCGTGGAGTTCCCTTCTAAAGCATACATTAACTTCATGCTACTTGGTTCTCTGTACTGTTACAGAGAAATAAACCCACAGAAGGTTTTACCCAGGGTTGCTGGCCCAGCGTGTAACCGTCTCCAGCCCGTCATCCTCCAGCAAATCAGCGAATGCTGTTTCCAGGTCTTCTAACTGATGTACACGACGATCCACACACTCATCAAGCTCCTTCTGGACACACACATACAAAAATATGTAATGGTAAATCATTCCAAACATGACTAATGGACAACAAACCCAGAGAAACCCCAGGGATTGGAGACGGGTATGTTTAGATGGAATTCTTTAAAACTTTACTTGATGAGTATCTGCTGTTCATACAAGCAACAACTCACTCGCTCCAATGATCGCTCTTGTGACGCAATAATTACATGCTCACATGTGCACATACAGTATACAGCAGTCACAGAGTTTCTAGTTGTGCTCTGTGTTTGTAGTCTTTGGTTCCGAAAACGAACAAAATGTCTGACCTCATCAGCATCAGGCCCAGGCCCTCTGAAGTTGTAGAGCTCCTTGAGGATGGCGTACTCTTCCTTGACACAGAGACAACACAGAGCTGAGGTCAGCTGAAGGAAAACGTGTCAATTAAACTACAGAGGGATCCTTCTGTAGTTTTCATTCTTTGAACTCCAGTTTGTAATTGGTCAGTTTTATTGGTTTTGCATGTAGACTGGATTTCATTGCATCTCTGATATGAGGACGTGATGGGTGATGTCTTAGGTAAGCAGTGAGGTGCCATGAAGTACTAGATGTCCGTGGCATGAATTATATGTGAAGATAAACTCACACTATGTCCCATCTTTAACAAAAATAGCTGCTTTAAGTTTGCCAGTTTTCCACCTTTACCACTGAAGCACACAGTATTTCTGAAACAAATACACTCAGCATTGGAGAAGGAAGAGTAGGAATTGAATTAAGTGCAGCAGACCTTGAGAAGATCGCTGCCCAAGGCACGGCCTGACCACCCAGTCAGATCAGCCGGACCAACTGCCACCGCGAGAGGTGTGATCAATTAAACTGAATGGACTGATTGATTGAATTGAGAAGGGAAGAGAGCTAAGGCTATTCCACTACCCAGGCTACTTCTGGCTAATGTCCAGTCACAGGAAAATGAAATGGATGAAGTAAGATCCAGGCTACCGCAGTAACTGGAAGTAGAGAAGTGGATTGTGTTCCATGCCGTTGGGTAAGACGAGGGGAGCGGAGGCAGACTTTTATTGTTAAGATGCTGATTGCTCTCTGTGCATTTAAATCCAAAAGGACGCACTATCAACACATCTATGTGGGTCAACCTGTTTTTCTCTGATGATGCTACACTGTAAACAACAAAGCTGTTTCCACTGTGATATAGTACAAACTAAAAGCCTAAAAAGGCGTCATCATTATTATTATTATATTGATCTGTTTTATATTATTTTTTGAGGTCCAATCAGTAATTTCATGGTGATTATAAACAGCTGATCAAACTGAAAATATTTTCCATGAGTGTGTATTGAAACAATATTATGAGAGGTACACACCTGTATTAATGAGGTGGTCTAACAACTCGATAATATATAGTCAAGAAGTTAATAATATTCATTTAATTAAATTGACTTTACTTTATTAAAGTTGACTTCCAGTGGACTTATTCCTATTTGTTTACATGTTTTATATTTTCAGGATGTGACAATGTGCGGGTGGCGGAGTGATATTTGTAGTGGTGAGTCAGGAGTGCTGTCATGCTGATTTGAGCACTTTCTAAATGTCTAGTCTGTGGCATGTATAGAGGAGGAGCTTTGATATCAGAAAATGTCTTAAAGACCTGCCCGTCTCTTTGAGGTTGGCACTGTATATGCTTTCAAAAGTGTGTTTTAGATTTTTGTGGCAGCCGCTCTTTTTTTTCTATCTGAATGAAGGATTTTCCTTTAAAAGCCCCATGGACTCCTTCCTGTCTGGAAATGGTGGATTTCCTGTTGGAACAGAACTGGGATGCTTCGACACACTGGTATAATGGTCATTTCCTGTTTTTCTGGAAGTAGAAAGTTGTTCTTAATCAATGTTAATAATTAATATGTTAATTGATAAGTGTAAAAAAATATTCTATTATTTAATTTCATGATATAATTATGGTTAAAGCAGAGTAGGCAATCAGAACTCAAACATGAGTGCAGTGTATGAGTGTGTTACCTCTGTGTATAACTCCTTGAAGGGATTTTTACATGAGAAAAAATCCAAATCAACGTCCAGGATGTATGGCTCTGTCTCACTGAGAAAAGGAGATATTCTCTGAACAACATAACTGGTGGATCCTTCATCATCATCGTCATCATCCCCTAAGCTTGTCCCATTGCCGCCCTCTGCTGGTCGCAGTGTGTCGGTGTGTCTTAAGAAAGGCTCGGAGCAGCTGGCTCCCCAGGCGCCCTCGTCCTCTGTACGGGCTCGCTTGGCAAACCATCTCTCTGTGGCCGCTCCGGTTTGCTTTCCTGAAAGGTCACATGAGACAGTGTGAGATGGAAGTTTGCCCATCATTAAACTGTGATATAAAGCAGAATACAATAAACATTAAAGCAACAAATAAAAGACAAAAATAGCAGTAAATATAGTGAATAAATAATTGATGGAGTGATTTACTGCTCTTCCTGCTTTGATCACATTAACATTCATTTTTAAGCCTCAAGTTAGCTGCAGCTGAACATTAAAGTTTGTGGGTTGTGTTATGAAGGGATCACTTTAAGGCCAGCATGTACAGAGAGGATTTTTACAGTGACGAATAGCTTTCAATATTCAAAGAGCACACACTGACGGTAACAATGATGGTTTGAAAAAGGCTTAGCAAATGTTGTATGAGGTAGGCTTTTGTATGGCTTTTCAAATTAGAAAAAGCGAGTGTGATTATTTTCTATTCTCCCATGTTTTGCAGAAAACTAGTCATTTTTAAGCATGCGTGAGTGAGTGCCTTAAAAGAGTGAGTGCCTTAAAAGCATTACACGTTGCAATTTTGCAGTTCTGGACCCAATGACACTGCCACAATGTTTTAGCACTGAGAGAGAAATCAATCACTGTGCTGTGTGAGTGCTGGTGGTAGTGATAGCAGTCAACAGTGGCTGTCTCAGGCATAAACAAACAAATCTGACAAGTTTGAATGAAACACACCTGATGGAACAAAGGCCGCATTACAAGCACAAAGCTCTTTCATGGAGCTGCCAATAATGACAGTGTAACCTAACAGCATAGCACTTGTTTGTAGGAGACATCACAAAGAACTGAAATTGCTTTTCACTTTGGAGAATGCTGTAAAGAATATGGACACATTTGGATTTTACATTCAGAGTGGCTTTTGTTTTTAAATTGTCATTTAATCATTGGTCACTTAACTGATTAAACAACTGTCAGAAACCTCCCGCCCTATTTGCTCTGTGCTTAAGTTGACCAAAACTAGTTCAGAACCAAGCGAAAACCTCTGTGACTGTGAAGTGAAGCCTATGCAGAGGTGCAAAGATCTGCAGTTCCTGAAATGTCCACTTGAAGCTGGCTCCAGAATGAGGGTTGGGGGGTTAGGGTTAGAACTTCACAGCAGAAATAAACATGTTTACAGCCTGGTACAAAAAACAGTTTTGGTCTCTGTAGCTAATTTCCCCGTTCATGACAACTGTACTGAGGGTGAATTTATATACAACTCACCTGTTCACATTATATTAAGGCTTGAAATTATGCAGGATTAAGATCAAGATTAAGATTATGTTGAAAAGACTGAATTTTTAAGATGGTTAAAAGTGACATATATGTAATATGTCTACTGTTAGCAGAACCCTAGTAATGGGACTCAGTAAGGGTCAATTGGCAAACACTGTTCTTAAGCAGTCAATCCATTCGCCCTGACTGACTAAAGCACACACCTGAAGGTGACCTGTGACCTGCTTTGACAGGGCTGACTTTGACCACATTCAGTCTGAGAGGTTTAGAGTTCTCCAGCTGCTCCTCAGAAACATACAAACCATCACTGAGAAAGTAATTATCTCTGCTGGTCACCCTGCACAGAAACAAAAAGACAGAAAGAGGAAGCTCACGATGAACCATAGAGAAACAAAAAAAAGAAATCAGTAATACACGCACACATGCCCTGCACGTCCACTTAGTGAGGATGTCAGTCAAACACAGTCCTAGTCCAACAGAAGCTTTCATAAAAGACATACACTTCATACAGCAGCTGTGTGTGTGTGTGTGTGTGTGTGTGTGTGTGTGCGTGCGTTCGTGAGTGCGCATGTGTGTGTATCCTACCTGATGGTGGTGGTGGATGCATCCCTTCCTACAGACATCCTGTGCTCACCCTCTGTGATCTGCTGGGCCCAGTATGGATGCAGCCATGCCACACAGGAGACATGGCCAGCATACACCATGGGCATGATCCAGTTTTCTATACTCAACTCACTGAAAATAAATAAAGACATAAATATGCAGTGATTGATCAGAGCGCACACACGCACACTGGCTGGATGGCAGCGTACATCCTGCTGCTGGTGATTCACAACAAACATTTCCTCACTTCATGGTTCTGCTATCTAGACTCATGGCTGGCCGCCTTAATCTGAAATCAATATCAGCATTAAATCATTAGATTTCCTTCAGTAACTATGCATATATGTTTACAGATGATCTAACCTCATCACAGTGAGTAACAGTTATTTAACATATTCACTTGTTAGGAAATTAATGTAGAGCAACGCAGGCTAGCCTGGGCTGCTTGTTTGGACGGAGGGTTGGATCATTTGTTGATTTGTTGTTAAAATAGCGCCCTGCAAAGCACAGCCTGTCTGCAGGAATCCATGTACTGAACACGCCGACGTGACTTAAATGAATTCATTTGCAGATTCATAATGTCCTTTTCGATAGATGTGTTGGGTGCTCCAGCATTAAACAGAAATATCTCTGAGAGGCAGCATCTGCTCTGTCATGATTATTACATTACTGACATCACGTCATGTACCGCCCCCTGTGTTTACACCTCCATTTATTCACTTTATTTGACTGTCAGAAACATTTTAGCCAACGTGATGCCAGATTAAGAATCAGTTCAATTCAATCCAATTTATGTGTCACATATAATCATAGAAGAACAATTATAGTCAAATGTATGTCTGTGAGCTCTGACTGTACATTCTATGACTAAATAAGTAATGATATTAGTACAACAATAAAAACAATTATTACAACAATGGCAATGTGGACTAAATAGTCCTCACGGTGTGCTCATTTAGATTTTATTAGCCTGAGGGTAGAAGCTCTTCCTGCCTCTCAGTGCTGCTCTGTTGTATCCTGAGCCTTCTTCCATGTTGCAGCAGGGAGGAAAGCCCGTTATCTGGCTGTTTGGCCTCCTTAATGATTCTCCCAGCCTTATTTTTGCAGCATCTGGTAGAAATATATTTAAGGCAGGGTAGAGGACCACCTAATGAAGCACCTGTTTGCAGAGGCCTCGCAGTCTTGTTCGGTGCTGTTTCCATAGCAGACAGTGATGTTCCCTGTCAGGACGCTCTCCATGGTGCAGGAGTAGTAGATTTTTTTTCCTCAAGCGTCTAAGGTGAAATGGGCTCTGCCTTGCCATTCTCAACACAGTCAGTATAACAATTACAGGACTTGGATGCAGTGCCTAATTGTTTTTTCACAGTACCTAAATTGAATGAAGAGAAAGAAAGTCTGTCCTGTAGTCATCTGCTCTCTGACTGAGGTTACTTGAGGCTGACAGACAAGTGTCCATCCAGAAAGTTTAGAAGAAGTCAAACGGACTCCAGTTTTTGTGTGTTTAGTATATTTTTATTTGATGTCTGAACATTAAAAGTTGTTGTGACAGGCCTAACCAACCCTTCACTCTTATGCACTGAGTTGTGCCCTTATCCAACAATGTTTGCGCTGCTGTGCATAAACGTGGCTCTACATAAACATATGGAAATTCAGGCCATTATTCCAACATGACACAGAGGTATGTGACAACATGGCCGCATCCTGTTCACAGAATCCTCAGCTAAGACAAATCCAAGCCACAGCTTTGTTAATCCACAACCCCAGCCCACTGAACCACACTGAAATTAGCGGGAACATTGTTTACCTGAAGAGTTTTTCCTTATCGAAGACAGTGTCCGCAGACATGTTGACGGGGATGAGCAGGTCAGGATGGGAGTCTAAATGAATCATCTTTATGTTCTTCAGCGGGAGGTGTCTCGATGCTATGGCACGATAAATATGACACACCACCTGGGACAGATACAATAAAACAAGCATTTTTTTTTATCTCTTTGACTGACCCCAATTTATGCCACCAAGTTACGGTGCACCACGATCAATTACAGAACTGAGCACGGTCAGAAATGTGTTCTGCTCCAGAGATAGCTGGAATAAATCTGGGCTGAGATTACAGGAGGTGCAGGCTGATTTAACAAACCCAACAACTGGAGGACGAGTCTGGATGAACAGATACAGACCAGATGTGAAGCTGACTCAGCAGAGCCACTCTGATCATTTGCATAAATCTGGATCTGTTTTCTGAGAGGAACCACCTCAGCCAGTACATGGGGTGGGTTCTAACCTGCGTGCTGCAGCCTGCAGGTCTGATGGACAGCAGAGACAGAATATGAGCACGTGATCTGTGTGAACAGTGCCTCAATAAGAGAGACAGAAAACTGATGAGAAATACATTCTAATTGAAATGTGTCAGTATAAAAATGAAAATAATCAGGTGCACTTCATAATAATACATTAGAATGCTGATACAGTGGTCCCTCATTTATTGCGGGGGATACGTTCTAAAAATAATCCGCAAAAAACGAAATCGAAGTGAGTTTTACAATTATGATACATGTTTTAAGGCCGTAAAATCCCTAACCACACACTTTTATACACCTTTTTACACACATTTTGTACAGTACTCCCTTAGTTAAACAGGACGCAACACATGTGCGGTTCTCCCTTAGCCAATTTAGGACGCATAACACAATGCGCGTTCATACTGTACAGCACACTGTAAAAAAAATGCATGCAAAATTACACTAAAAAATCCGCGAAACAGCGAGTCCGCGAAAAGTGAACCGCGATATAGCGAGGGACGACTGTACACACACAGCTGTAGCTAGCTGGCGGTCATTTTGTCCTCGAGACAACATTATGATATAGTAATTGTGTGAGTATATTCAGACTGTGCTGCTTACGTCATGGTGGTCCTCCACCACCCACACCGGCAGCTCCGTATAGACCCTCTTCAGCGGCGCGGAACTCATTGTAACTCCGCACGTGAGAACTGACGTTATTCTTAAAGTGGGCTCGCGCTAATTCACATCACGTTCTCGTGGGTTCTTCCTTAGCACATACACACACACATTCTCAACACGTTGCTCCTCACAGTGTGTGATATTTACACCGAACCGGACCAGCTGACACCGAGCCGGCCACCGGAAATGACACTAGGCATTGTTTTTGTGTCCGGATAGAAACACGAGTCAGGATAAAGGTTCTTAGTGATGGTGCGTAAAACCCATAGAAAAGTGTGGACATTAGATTAAAAACTTCAGTTTGTTCAGTTTGGCAGTATGAGAAGCATCATGTGAGAGAAATGGTTCAATGTAAAAACACACTGTAATACCGGGTAGCAATCACTGTGGCTGTGAAATGAAGCGTCAAGTTGCAGTTCCACTAACGGCCACTTGAGGCAGTTACAAGTGTTACATATAGATTTCTCTGCTGCCCCCAGGTGGCAGGATGAAAATGATTAATTCAGTTTAATTCAATTCAATTATATTTATACAGCACCATACAAAAGTTATCTCATGACACTTTTCATACAGAGCAGGAGCCCGTTGCACAAAACTAGGATAAGGGATTAAGCCGGGATATCTTGGTTATCCTGGCTCAATTTATTCGTAGGGATGTAACGATACATTCAACTCACGACTCGATTCAAGTCACGATTTTTTGTTCACGATACGATTTTTTCACAATTTTAAAAAAAAATCAAAATGAGCTACAGACAAACTCTGACCAAATAAAATTATCTTTTTATTTGTAGGAAAAAAATCTTTATTTACAGAAACTCTTAAACAGTTAGTGTTCTTATTAGGGCTGCCAGCAAGCAGCTGATCTGACCATTACCTTTCAGCTTGAAGTATGAGCTAACTGAAAATAAAAACAATTAAGATGATAGCTCATTAACCCTTTAATGAGAGTCCACGGCCCCGGGAAACGGCGAGGCGAGGAGGAAATGCGCCCGGCGGGAGTCAGCCAGCGCCGGTGAGAGATCCCACGAGGGATCCTCCCGCACCGTGCGACCGTCCCTGCAGCCACAACGTAACCTATTTCTAATTTAAAAAAAAAAGACGAAACAACAACATATCCTACTTCTCTCGCATTCGCAAAGAATCGCGTTTCATTTTTTCTGTCAACCGATGCGAGTCGTTACGCATTTGTACCGATTTTAATCGCGTCACGATGTATCCTTACATCCCTACTTATCCGCGATCCGGTTGCACAAAAGCAGGATAGGGGGCAGCAGGATATGTTATGGTATAACTTACCATGGAGATTTATTCTGTGGAGTTAGCCTGTTTCAGACCAGGCTAAATTCCAAGATCTACTTAATCTCATCCCTTATCTCAGTCAGCAGTCACCAAAAAACAATAGTTTTCCCACTGCCCACTACACATTATCACATAACTAGACCCACTGATCATTATTTAAACGTTTGGGATCATTAATTTCAATCATTTTGGATAAATGGGACTGAATAATAGCTGAATAATAACTGAATAAAGTCATAAATTTACAAGAATAATTTCATAATACTGTAAGCCTTTGTTTTAGAGGAGGAGAGTTGTTAAAATGAGGCCGTGGAGCATTTGGTGGAATTCTTCAGTATAGGTTTCACAAACAAGGAGATACTTCTTTTGGCACATCAGCATCACATTGTCACAAGTATCAGGACTTTAAAAACAATATGCTTTTTTTTCTTCCTCAGTGTGGCCCTAATACTCTGTCGTATAAAATACACATCCCATATAAATAGAAATACACATCAAAGTGTAACATTATGTTCATTTATTGAATAAGGATAAATCAAAACAGGTAAACCATCAGCTCCTTTCATAACTGAAGTCACACAGTGACTCTACAAGATACAAAGCACAGAATCAAAGCATATTATACAGCACAAGGATAAATACACATTCAAAGGTCTGTATATAATCCACCCCACATATCTGCCTCCCTGCAGCTTGTGTACACACGCAGTATACAGCACAATTATCAGAAGAGGCCAAATCAATTTAAATTGAATAAAACAATAATAAAAACACAAATTCCTTTGCCTCTCCAGGACATATTTAACTTAAATTGAAAGCATGCATATTAACTAAAATAATTAACACATATTTGTCCCTCACTAGCCAACCTACTGTCATCATCAGGGAAGACTGCAGGATGGCTGGTGGCACTCTGGGGGCTCTCTCCTTCCTCAGGCAGGCCACATTGTAAAAGACAGCACAAGCCACACTAATGTCACATGCCCTTAATTTGTGAAGGCGTGCCTTCAGGAGGCCAAAGGTCATTTCAACTCTGGCCCTGATCCTGGCATGGGCATGGTTGTAGGCCTGCTGTGCTTCCTGGGGGTCTGTGAATGGTGACAGGAGATATGGCTGGCAGGCATACCCCCTGTCTCCCAGCAACACACCAGAGGATTCATCTGTAAACACAACAGCTCATCATATATATAAAGCTATTATTATGATTAGCTCATCTATTTATCAAAGAGTTAAACAGTCTGATGGAGTTACATTTATGCAATTTCACTCATATCTGCAGTCCATTTCAATTAAAAAATTCAACTAATTCATAATCAGATATATGTTATTGGAGATGTGAATTAACTATTTGGATTCTAAATGTGATGTTTCAGCGGAGCGGTCAGTGTGTAATTTTGCACTACTTACACATTCAGGTGGTCAGCAATACTTTGCCACACTTTTTCTCTTTGCTTTATTACTGTGGAGGTTTTGCCTTTCTTTTTAATTATGTCTTTTACCTCCTCGTATACCTCCATGAAGATTTCTGCCGGGGAAAAGTAAGCCGCTCTACTTGCCATGGTGAATCAGTGAATCTGTGATCAGTTCCACCATGAGCAAGTACTTGGTGATGTGGCAAGGAAAAACTTCCTTTTAACAGGCAGAATCCTCCAGCAGACCCAATCAAAGCTCATTGGTAGACAGGCATGCACCACGACCGGTTGAGTTAAAGACAAAGAGAGGCAGATAGAAAGACAGAGAGACACAGATGTACAGCAGAAGCAAATAATCAACTAACTATAAACTGTAATGTAGATACGGTAACAATAATGGCAGTAATAATATGTGTAGTGTATGTCATGCAGGACTACAGCAGCAGCCACGATCCACGAGAACCTGCTGGACGAGAGAGCACAGAAACTCCAGTAAAGAGGTTTAGTTAGTAACATGCATTAATAGACATGCATGTTGGTAGTGGTGGTGATAGAGAGAGAGATTTGAGAGAAGGTTTGAGTAGGGTTAGCAAAGTTGTCCTGTTAAAAAATCTAAATGTCGCAATCCAACCCGTTCTCATTTCCAACGCGTAAAATACCGACGATTTGTCACGCCCCTAACGTCTGATACCGACGTAATAGGTACCCTTCCGCGTCTGTATGAAAGACTCTGGGTTGTCCATTGACTCCAGGATAATCCGTTTGCGCTGGTAAGAGACGCTCAGAGCAGAGCTCCAGTCGTCCATTCACTCCAATAATAACCCGACCACAGCGATACATGACGCTGCAAGCTACAATCTGATTGGACAACCGAGGACCCTCTGCCCGGAACTGTTTTTCTTACTATGTCAAGGATTTCTTTTATTGAAATCATCAACGTTTCTCAGCACAAACACGCCAAAGTGTCACTGATAATTCAACATTAAAATAGCTTCATGTCGTGGCCCTGGGTATGTTTTTTTCTCCTTCTAGCCTGAGAAATTAACTTTTATTCGTAAGTTTTGGAAAGCGGAAAGGCCTACACTAGCCAGAATGCTCGACCACTGACGATTTGTGAGCTACAATCTGATTGGACAACCGAGGACCCTCTGCCCGGAAGTGTTTTTCTCGTGTTGTTAAAGATTTCTTTTAATAATATCATCAACGTTTTTCAGCACAAACACTGTGTGTGTCACCATTGCTATTATGACTGATAAAATAAAAAGTTAATCACTTCTCTGCTTAATGTGCTGTTTTTATCAACAGACCTTTTTAAAAGGAAAAATTTAATTTCCTGTGTGCAGTTTGCGCTGGAGCTGTACTGTGTATATATTCATGTACAGTAACAATTTTATTCATGGAAGCTTTCTGGGCTGCTCAAAGGATCACAAAAGCACCATGCAGCACACTCACCATGTGAGTTTTGTTCAGTGTTTTATCGAAGAAATCATCAAAGTCGAATTGACATATTTGCTAGGGTGTGTTTTATTAAAAAGTATGCCGTCACACTGGTAAATTGACAGTCACAGAACATATCTGAGCCACCTCAAGCTGACCCCAAGGTCAAGGCCATATCCCCTGATAACTCATCTACGCTTCGAGATAGGGGCCTGAAATCCGCACCTGCGCATTGGGACAGCATGGTCGACCACGGTGTCGAGTTTCAGACCCGTGCGCCCTTCGGGAGGGTCAGAGGCCGTTCTGTACTTAACGAGGCCTAGTAGTAGTATTTGATTTGATTTGACTAATTTGGATTAAAATGAAATTGTAAAAAGCATGACATGAATATAGAAGATATTTCGACCTAGACATTCTTATAAGTCACAACCTAACTTATCCTTTTAACCTATATTGTGTGTGTGTGTGTGTGTGTGTTGTTGTTGTTGTTGTTATTGTTGTTTTCTTTTCCTGACAGTGGCAAAGTGTGGGATGACACATGGGAACCTGCGCAAGCTTATCTGTAAACAGCCCACCACAGGTTGCAGAGTTGGCACCACAAGTTCCCAGTTCAAAGTTCAACATGTTGAAATTCACAATAGAAATAAAGTTAAAGTTCATCATAAAAGTTCAGAATAAAATATTGAATACACATTTCAGTCAGTGTCAGTCTCTGTTTCACTCTATAACTGGCTTAAGTACATAAAACATCTATGAATCCAATAGATCATTAATATCTCACGTAATGTGTTCACAGCTCTCGATATCTCACATTTGTGGTGTACTTCTCATTACACACATACACACACACACAGGAAAAAAATTATAGAATCAAAATAGGACGATTAAATATTTGTCTGTTGAAGTACACAGTATAAGTAGGGTAGTAAAATATCAGTTTAGGAAGTCTATTGATTAAATTTTAATCTTATAAAAATTATCGAGGAACATAGAGATAACATCATCTGAATAGTTTAACATCTTGTGTGCTGATGAAGGCTTAGATGGATCATTTATTTAACTTGATCAATAGTTTCATATCTATGACAATAATTCGATAGGATAAACAATGTTGGTTTAGGCCTGGCAATACAGCATGCCTCCTGATACGTATACTCGCTACTCGTAAGTGCTGATGAGTTAAAGACTTAACTAGTAGGCCTCACTGAGTACAGAACGGCTGACCTCTGACCCTTCCTAAGGGGCCACGGGTCCGAAACTCGGCACAGTGATTGTGGCTCACGTCCCGATACGTATACTCAAATTTCAGACCCCTGCCTTAAAGCATTGACAAGTTAATCCCAAAAAGGTATTAAAGCCCTAACTAGTAGGCCTGATTGAGTACAGAACGGCTGACCTCTGACCCTTCCCAAGGGGCCACGGGTACGAAACTCGCCACAGTGATTGTGGCCCACCGCCTGATATGCATACTCAAATTTCAGCCCCCTGCCTTAAAGCTTTGATGAGTTATCAGGAGATAGGGACCGGAAAAGAAGAGGGTCAGATTTGGGGGACTTACTAAAAAAACGTGTCTTTTTGGCCGCCGCGCGGCAGCCTTTGACCCCAGGGGCCCCAGATTTGGAACACAGGATCCCCCAGGGGCCCTGAATAATGAACCGGTGGAAAAAAAAACACAAGTCCAGTAGAATTTTTTTTGCCCCGTCTGGATTCCTGAGCATTGGGGTCCTGTCAGAATCATGCAGTCTTATACCCTCTGACCTGCGTGGAGGTTTTGGAAGACATGTGTTTCTACAAGTCGCACGGGTCTGAAATTTTAGTATGTTGTTCAGGGGCATGAGACGAGTGGATAGATGTTGGTCCGGTCCACGTCGGCCCAGTACGTTTCGATGGGCGGGGCCGAGAAAGGACGGCGTTACACGAATCTGCGCCCTCGCTGCTGCCACAAAAATGCACCGAACTGCATTGAAACTCACTGTGCTATTCTAAATGGAGGTCTGGGTTAGGCTCCCTAAAGTCCCAACTCTGTAGACCTTCTAGAAAGCTAACTAGATATACAGTGATGGGATTGTGACGGGACCAAAGAATCCCAGCAGAAGGCTCCACGGCGTACGACATAGTCAAATTTCAGCCTCCTACCTCAAAGCATTGTCAATTTATTCCCAAAAAGGTGTCCAGAACGGGTGAACTTTGACCTTTCCAAAGGGGGTACAGGGATGAAAATAAGGGGCCCTGATCAGACCCTGCGTCCTGATACACATACTCAGATTTCAGCCTCCTGCCTCAAAGCGCTGATGAGTTATTCACAAACCAAACAGGTTTGTAAGCCTGAACTACTAGGCCTCGTTAAGTACAGAACGGCTGGACCTCTGACCCTCCCGAAGGGCGCACGGGTCTACAACTCGACACTGTGGTCGACCATGCTGTCCCAATGCACAGGTGCAGGTTTTAGGCCCCTATCTCAAAGCGTTGATGAGTTATCAGGGGATATGGCCTTGACCTTGGGGTCAGCTTGAGGTGGCTCAGATATGTTCTGTGACTGTCAATTTACCAGTGTGACGGCATGCTTTTTAATAAAACACACCCTATCAAATATGTCAATTCGACTTTGATGATTTCTTCGACAAAACACTGAACAAAACTCACATGGTGAGTGTGCTGCATGGTGCTTTTGTGATCCTTTGAGCAGCCCAGAAAGCTTTCCATGGATAAAATTGTTACTGTATATGAATATATACACAGTACAGCTCCAGCGCAAACTGCACACAGGAAATTCCATTTTTTCTTCTCAAAAGGTCTGTTGATAAAAACAGCACATTAAGCAGAGAAGTGATTAACTTTTTATTTTATCAGTCATAATATAAAAAAAGACACACACACAGTGTTTGTGCTTAGAAACGTTGATGATTTCAATAAAAGAAATCTTTGACATAGTGAGAAAAACAGTTCCGTAGCTTGCAGTGTCATGTATGGCTGTGGTCGGGTTATTATTGGAGTGAATGGACGGCTGGAGCTCTGCTCTGAGCGTCTCTTACCAGCGCAAACGGATTATACTGGAGTCAATGGACAACCCAGAGTGTTTCATACAGACACGGAAGGGTACCTTTTACGTCGGTATCAGACGTTAAGGGGCGTGACAAATCGTCGGTATTTTACGCGTTGGGAATGAGAACGGGTTGCGCAATCTTATGACACAGATTTATAATCCACTGTGGACAGAGGACTTGTCTGCTTCCTTTAGCCCCTCACAAATAGATCATCTTGTTGATAGTATTACAGGTTCATTACGGACAACTCTAGACTCTATTGCACCTCTGAAAAAGAAGGTAATTAAACAAAGAAGGTTAGCACCATGGTATAGCCAGCAGACTCGCAAATTAAAACAAGAGGCACGTAAATCTGAACGCAAATGGCGTGCCACTAAACTGGAAGAATCTCATCTAGTCTGGCAAGATAATCTCAGAACATACAGGAAGGCTCTCCGTAATGCCAGAGCAGCCTACTACTCTTCTCTAATTGAGGAGAATAAGAACAACCCCAGGTTTCTCTTCAGCACTGTAGCCAGGCTAACAGAGAATCACAGCTCTACTAAACCATCCATTCCTTTAGGTCTAAGTAGCAATGACTTCATGAGCTTCTTTAATGATAAGATTATAACTATTAGAGACAAAATCCATCACCTCTTGCCCTCAACAGGCATTGATCTGCATTCTGATACAGCAAGTTTGGAAACAGCTGTAAAACCTGATATGTATTTAGACTGTTTTTCTCCCATCGACCTTCATCAAATAACTTTAATCATTTCTGCAGCTAAGCCTTCAACCTGTCTCTTAGACCCCATCCCAACCAGGCTGCTCAAGGATGTTTTACCTCTAGTTAGTCATTCGTTATTGGATACAATTAATCTGTCTTTATTATCAGGACATGTACCTAAGTCCTTTAAGGTAGCTGTAATTAAACCTCTTCTTAAAAAGCCTACTCTAGACCCAGAGGTTTTAGCCAACTATAGACCGATATCAAACCTTCCCTTTGTGTCTAAGATACTTGAGAAAGCTGTAGCTAATCAACTGTGTGACTTTCTCTATAACAATAGTCTATTTGAGAATTTTCAGCCAGGATTTAGAGTGCATCATAGCACAGAGACCGCATTAGTCAAGGTTACAAATGACCTCCTAATGGCATCAGACAAAGGACTAATCTCTGTACTCGCCTGTTAGATCTTAGTGCTGCATTTGACACCATTGACCATCAAATTCTTTTAGAGAGAATGGAACATCAAATTGGCATCAAAGGAACCGCCCTAAGCTGGTTTAAATCGTATTTCTTAGATCGATCTCAGTTTGTTCACGTCAATGATGAATCCTCCATGCATACCAAAGTTTGTCATGGAGTCCCACAAGGTTCTGTACTAGGACCACTTTTATTTAGTTTATATATGCTTCCTTTAGGGAACATTATTAGGAATCACTCTATCAATTTTCATTGTTATGCTGACGACACCCAATTATATTTATCGATCAAGCCTGATGCAACCAATCAGTTAACTAAACTCCAAGCATGCCTTAAGGATATAAAAAATTGGATGACCGACAATTTTCTGATGTTAAACTCAGACAAAACTGAAGTTCTTGTAATTGGACCCAAGCACCTCAGAAACTCTCTTTCTAGAGACTTAGTTACTTTAGACGGGATCACCCTGGCCTCCAGCTCCACTGTAAAGAATCTTGGAGTTGTTTTTGATCAGGATTTGTCCTTTAATGTCCACATAAAACAAATTTCGAGGACTGCATTCTTCCACTTACGTAACATCGCTAAAATCAGACGCACTGTTTCTCAAGCAGATGCAGAAAAACTAGTCCACGCATTTGTTACTTCTAGGCTGGACTATTGTAACTCTTTGTTATCAGGCTGCTCTAATAAATCTCTTAGGACTTTACAGTTAATTCAGAATGCTGCTGCACGTGTTCTGACAGGAACCAAGATCAGAGATCACATCTCTCCCATTTTGGCTTCCTTGCATTGGCTCCCTGTTAAATCTAGAATAGAATTTAAAATTATCCTCCTTACTTACAAAGCTCTTCATGGTCAGGCACCATCATATCTAAAAGAGCTCATAGTACCTTACTATCCCTCTGGAACACTGCGCTCTCAGGACGCTGGGTTCCTTGTGGTTCCTATAGTCTCCAAAAGTAGATTGGGAGCCAGAGCTTTCAGCTATCAGGCTCCTCTTCTGTGGAACAAACTACCAATCTGGGTTCGGGAGGCAGACACGGTCAACACTTTTAAGAGTAGACTTAAAATATTCCTTTTTGATAAAGCGTATAGTTAGGGCTGGCTCAGGCCATCCCTTAGTTATGCTGCTATAGGATTAGACTGCCGGGGGACTCCCCAGGGTTATGCCTAGCCAGGCACGCTATTGGTTAAAGATGTAGTCACATCTCCCTTACCGAAAACCCTCCCTCCTACTCTGCCTCTCTCTCTCTGTCTGTCTGTCTGTCTGTCTGTCTCTGGACATGTCTCATTAATGCATGCTACTAACCAAACTTCCCCGGAGTTTCTGTGCTCTGTCGTCCAGCAGGTTTTTCGTGGATCGTGGCTGCTGCTGTGATCCTGCACGACGCCCACTACACATATTACTACTGTCATTAATACTACTATATCTACTACTGTGGTCACTTTATCATTCATTGTCATTCTGTCAGTCATTGTAACTGTACAAAATGTTTATGCTGATTGTCCTGTACACGTGACATTCATTGCACGTCTGTCCGTCCTGGGAGAGGGATCCCTCCTCTGTGGCTCTTCCTGAGGTTTCTTCCACATTTTTTCCCTGTTAAAAGGTTTTTTGTGGGCAAGTTTTTCCTCACTCGAACCGAGGGTCTAAGGACAGAGGGTGTCATTCTCTGTACAGATTGTAAAGCCCTCCGAGGCAAATGTACTTTGTGACTTTGGGCTATACAAATAAAATTGAATTGAATTGAATTGTGGAGGGGGCGTAGTGCATCATCTGCAGGAGAGAGGTGTGGAGAGGGCAGGAGAGCAGCACCAGGTGAGAGTGATTAGCACACCGGTTTCCTGTTGAGTTAATCACTCTCTCCTTTCAAAATACAGTAGCATGCTGGACCTGGGAGAGACACACGGGATGCACGCTCATGGCTGTCGGCAGCACTCAAAAGAGAAGGACGCCTGCGAAACGACACCGGACTGAGCTGTTGTGTGTAAAAGAAAATAAAGATAATAAAAGCATCACTGTTTGAGTCTTACCTGTCAAGGAACCTACGGTGGCATCAGAGCCGCCACATCCACAATGCATGTTACAATGAGTCTTTCGCGTCTATAGAAAAGTAAATAAATTTTATATCACTGTAAAGCAGGTAATCTAGTGGCATATCAGAGGAGACACATGGTGATGTACTTTCTCTCCAGGGACACAGAGTTAGTTGGTGGTGATAACTGATGTGCAAGGGGATTTGGTCAGTCCAAAGCAGGAAAAAAAAAGAGGAAAAACTTGCAGAAAAATCCATCATCAAAAGAAAAAAAAATCATCAGGTCGTGTAATCAATAACTCATCAAACACACACATACACACAAACGGAAATTCAACTGCTGAAAACATTTTCTTCTTTGCTATCTCAGACCGACTCTATCAGTTGGGCCGATGTTCCTGTATGGATGTGTAATGGGATTTATCCAGTATGTGTGTGAGGGAGAGTCTGCTCATATATCCACCCTTTGATCCTGGTGGCCTCTGAGAGCAATGGGAGGCTTTGATCTCTCTTCCTTTTGGTTTGGACTCCAGCCCATAGGAGATGACAGCAGGACGATGAGTGGAGGTAGCAACACAGACAGAAGAGGGATAAGTGGCGCGAGGAAATAAGAGAGAAAAGAGCATGATTAAAAGTACAGCAGCATACTTGGTGTAAGTGTGGAGTGGGGGGCTGAACGAGAGTAATATGGGAAAATTGAAAAGACAGAGTATAAGAAAAAAAGGCCTCAGCTCCAGGTGGAAGTGGTGCTAAATACATGCGTAGATATTTGGGCATCAGCTGGGTTTAATTCCAGTTTTCCTAGGGTCAGCTCACCTAAATTACAACAAAATTATTTTCTAACTTCTAGTGGTTCCTGACCTTCCTCATTTACATGGATGACATCCTGGTCTGCAACCCACAGGAATGGTGTCTTTCCATTAAGAGCTGAACCGCCGCTCATTGTATGGACATATCATAAAAAATCTGGCTTAAATCCAAACGGCCAGATGACTCAACCCCTGCCATGGTTGCTGGACCATGTTTGTTGTCCGATTCTCCTTCATCCTCACATACAGCCCTGGCTCTCAGAATCTCAGGCCAGATGCTCTCTAATGCCAACTCACTTCTGAGAAGCCACTCTCCAACTCAGAAAGCATCCTTCCTGTGTCATGTGTGGTGGCATGAGTGACATTGGGGATCGAGGCCCTGGCCAGGGGAAGCCCAACAAGCTCAGCCAGACTCAGGTAATGGCCCTATGGACCATTTATTGCTACAGATACTGTGTTGTACTATGTATGCCGATGCCAAGACCTCCTACAAAACACCCACTGGTTTTCTTCACTCACAACACAACATCTTTGTACCAATTAACAAGCCTTAGTTTGATGCAACAAGAAAATCCTGCCTCTAGGAATGCCTAATCTTGTCCAGTGGCAAGACAGTTTGGTGTCATTTTACTGACTATGGTGCTGACTGGTGTCCTTAACCAGATATTTTCTAGGAGGCAATTCCAGCTAGGTTGGAAGTGCAAAAAATTGTCTATTTTCAAGTCTTTCTGGATGTTTCGCTAGATGACAATGGATGCTTCACAATGACAGCAGTATAAGGGATGTCAAGGTTACTTCTAAACCTTGGTTTGTGTGGTTAGACTGAGAGTTGCCTTTAATTTTAATATTTCAAACCTCCTATGTTATCCCCCTCTGCTGGTGTTCTTTCACATTATTATTTGTTCCAAAGTCTTAGTCTCTTACTCAGACCCTTTGACAGGTAAATATAGACTATGTGGGCTCACTGAGTCTGCAGGTTAAAATGTAGAGATGGCAGAGAGAAAATGGGGAACTGTTTTTGCTGTTGGCCCACATGGCTTTCCTCATCTGTCATTTGGTTGGACCCTTTAACTTTGAGTTGTAAAGTACTCTTTTTACTTTATTTGTTTAATGTACTGTAATGTGGTTTAAATCTAATTAGTAAAAAATACATACTAACTTTCGTAATATAAGTGTATAAGACCTATATACCTACTTGAGCTTTCGAGATTAGAAGCTTCTGTTTATCTGTAGACTAAATTCAATTGTGCTCTACAGGAAAACTGACTAAGTTATCAGCTTGTAGGAGCTACACAATGGCTCTCCGAGGCATGTAATTTTGTTTATGTAAGTGATTGTTTGTGTGCTGGGCATGTTTATGATGGATCACTTTAATGAAATGTGCTCAGTGCTTTTCATCCATTTGCTAACACCGCACCGTTTCCCATCTCTCTGTCTTTCTACTGACTCTCCCTTCTCCTGCTTTCATTTCACACTGCCTCTGAAATGAAAAGTGTAAATTGTTTTTCTTTCTGATCAAAAGGATGAAAGCAGGGATATGCTTGGCTTTACTGATTGCATTAGATTGGAAGTGAATAGAGCGACATAGATTTGGAAATTCCTGAATCATTTTTCTCTCACAAAATAACGTCAGGCATCAGAGTTCAAAGGGACTGATTTCACCGGAGTCCTTGGCTGATACACTTTTTGTGTGCTGGTGCAATGTTTGTGCTGTCACCTCTGGTTAGAGAGACATACCAGGATATATTGTCTTTCAAATAAAAATAGAATCTGGTCCAGTGAGTGTCATACACATCTCAAATATGACAGTTTGTTTGGTTACATTTCATTGCATTCATTAGAAATAATATCAAACATTTAGACAGTGCTTCAGAAGTTTGTGGCACAAATGATTTTTTTTTATTAAAACATGGTTATGTCTATCTGCATGGTAATATGCAGGCAAATTTTTTAAAAGCTGCAACATGACTGAGAAACGGGAGCAGTAAGAGGTGCACCACACTCATCAACATCATCATCATCATCATCTTAAACATGAGCTCTTAAACGTTTGAATCCTTTTCCTTTCTTTGTCTTTATCGTTCTTAAGGCTGTCATATGTTTCTTTAGTCTGAACTGTTCTCATCCAACATGTTGACTCCGACCATCTTCTGTAAAGTTGTGACAGGTTTCATGAATTTATCTGGATCAGGGAAATAATCTTTTACTTTAACGGATTGTCCAAAAGTTTCATAGAGGAAAGTGCTGATGTCCTCTAAGCTGCTCCTCTGGGCCGCTCTGCCGTTTAGCGACGGAGGCCTCCGCCGCCTCATCTCCGGATACTGCAGCGGTCTGCGTGTGTCCATCCGCTGGTCTGTGAGGACAGGCAACCGGCTTGTGCCCCATATCCCTGCACTCAAAGCACCTCATATTCCCTGTGCTGGCGTACACCATGTAATATCCCTGTCCATGTCTGACTCTGAAAGACACATCCAGCGTCTGTGACAGACAGGTGAGGAACATGTGCACCTGTCTCCTGAACGATTGGACGTTTGTCACTCTTACAGCCTAAACCCACCGATATAAACCCACTCGCCATCTGGGGGGCACATACACACACAGAACATAACACTGAGCTACACTTTCTGTACTCAACAAACGTTACCTTACTGCATTGGTTTCTACTGTTGATGTTCTGCAACAATCATTGATCAGCTAAACTCTCCACTCAGGTCATGGCACCAAGATGCATGCAGATTCCATGTTGGAATGCTGTTAGTCAAAGCTAGGCTTGTCCTTGTACTTTAAAGTACACATCATTTGTAGGCAAAGGCTCCTGATATAGCAAATTAAGATGGTCTCACAGGAGTAGCTACATTGCATTTTTGCATTTGCATTAGCTAATATTAGGTGGTCTAAACTATTGAAGATCAGTGTCAATAGATTAACATTTTCAAGGTTTGGTTCCAGAAAAACAAAGCACTTGTGTTTGGTATAGCCTTCCCACCCACAAACATAAAAATGGTTTGTAATGAAGGTCATCTTCATTACTTACTTTGGTGGCAATAGCACAATGAGTTCATATATTAGAGAATGAGGCACAAACCAAAGAAGTGAATGTTTTATTGAAATTGTGTGTCTGTTGTGTTAACTGTTGTGTAATGCCCTTTGTGGTAATGTGCAATCAAAGGTATTTTGTAAAATGTGATGTGACTGCAGTATTATGAATGAAGTGTGTGTTTGTGTATGTGTATGCGTGCAAGTCACTCACCTGTTGTCTTCTCACCAGGGTGTTTTGTGTGATGTTCCTTACGTTGGGATGTAATGGGAGGAGCAGAATCCCTCAGTCTGTGTCAGGGTCTAGGTTGATAGCAGGTTATATAAGGCTGCCAGTTCCACCACACGCAGCTGCTGGACCATTTATGCTCCTGGTCCACAGTATGTGTTTTAAGTCTGTGTCCAAATGAATGAAATAAAACACCTGCTTGGTTTGGCACACAACCTCCACCTCAAGCCCCCTGCTTTGTGAATCCAGCCACTACATGGCCAGTCCTAACATGGTTTATTTATATGCATATTTAATTTCCATTAAAAACATTTTAAGGCAGCTCCTGTCTTGGGTCCAGAAGAATATTTGCAGGTAGAAGAACTGAGCTAAGTGAAGCTCGGCATGCTTTTTTAGCAGCAACATTCTAAACACCAACACTGCAACATATCTACATCCTGGGGAAAACATCACATCATTGTGCTCACATCACTAATCAGATTGTAGAGCACAACGTAAAACTCCAGTAACAATCCTGGATCACACAAGCAACGAAAATGATTCTAATTTTTGGTTCTAAATAAAAAATCAAGATGAAAATGGAAATAGTCACTTATTGACACTGAAGGAAGTCTGTGCTCATGATGGGAATTGCCAGGTCTCTGTAAATAATATGATAAAGAATACAGTCTAGACCTGAGATGAGATAATGTTTGTTATGATTTGGCACTATATGAATAAAATCTGTGGAGAATGAAGAAATAGATGATTAGTAGTCAAAGGCTACATTTGCATACATTTGCTGCATTCATTTTATCTCTGGGTTTATAGTGTTACAGTTTCATAATGGTTTAAGATTTAGAAGCACAAACAGTCAAATTACAGAGTGTGTCATGTCTAAAAATACTGCCCTCTGTCTGCAAAACCCACAACAATAAAAACCTACCCACTGTCTTTATCAATCTCTCTAGTCATTTTATTGATTTGGAGAAACATGGTGTGTATATTTTCAGCCCTTCCTTTATCAGATAAAGCTGCTTGTGTTATTGGAAATGTTCAGTCTTTCTCTTCGTTTCCCATTCCCATTCTCCCCTCTTTGTCCTCGCTTTCACTCTCCTTCTCAAATCCATTACATCATCCATTTCTTAAATCTATTTCTGTTCATTCTTTTCCCACAGCTCTTCTATACCTTACAAATCTATCCAATGTTACAGTAATAATACTCTAATACCACAAAGAAACGAGGGCTCATATTTTCTGATACCTCAGATCTCAGAGCAGCATGTACAAGGTGAAGTCTATTCTCTTTGAGCCTGCAGACCTGCATAATGTAACTCACTATTTGGCAGTATTTACATTTTAGTGGTTTAGTCGAATTATTTTAAGTCTCTACATACATGCATGTTTTATTTTTAAAATTGAATAATCTCTGGGTTTTTGTTTGTGCTTACAGCTAAAAGTAGCTGCAGGAGGCTGAAATGGGGTGTATGGAGATGTGAGACAAAGATGATGTGTGAGATGGAGAGGACAGGTGCATGCTGGGGAACTCCAGAAGTGAACTGAGAATCATCACAGCTTTTCTTCAGTATAAAAGTAATGCAGTCATAGTCTTTATGTCCATGGATACATTGCAAACAGAAGGTGCTCATAGCTAATTCAGTGTGATTTATAGAATAGTGAATGGAGTAGTGCTAATAGGGCTAATTTGACTAAATAAAAGCCAACATATCGGCTAAAAGTTGACTGAAGTTGTAGCACACAGCTATCTCACTGACTACATGATAACATTATACTTTTCATCTTCTAAAGCCTCCCAATTATAATCAATCTAGTTCTGTCTTGTTCTTTTTATCACATTCTGGTCCAGATTACTAAATTTTGGACCGTTGGATCGTTGGAGACTGTTTTTGATGTTTCTTCTTTGCTCCATAATCAAGCTCAACATTTGAAAGACTGCATTCTGACTCATGCTCATGTTTGCGTGTTTGGTTGTTGCATAATATTCATCTGATTCATGTCTCTTGGCCTCTGTCCAAGGCGGTTTCTCCTTGCCTTGATCGTTGGTTGGCATCTCCATCAAGCAGTTTGCCACCATCAGCTTCAGCAGGTGAATCACCAGCTTCATGTTAATCTTTGCTCTTTGGTTCACTTTTGTTTTAAATAGGCTTTTCCTCTTTCTGTTTAGCTCTCAGCTTAGCCCTGGTGCAGTGATTCAGGTGGTACCCTGTGTTACTTCCTTCGACCTGAGCGGCCCTATTTTTTACAAAATAAGGAAGAAACCGAGTTAACTCAGGACGGACCCCCCCAAAACACAGGGAGCCGAATCACCAGCTTTTTTTGTGGCTCACTCCAGAACCAGATCGCACACACGGCTACGCAGCTCACTCCAGAACCAGAACGCACACACAGTTACGCGGCTCCTGAAACAGATCGCTTGTACACACACCCACACAGTTACCACCCGGTCTCTGCCACACAGGCCGACCGCAGGATGAGAGATAGAGAGAGAGAGAGGGAGAGCCGGCTCCACCTCCTGTCTATATATGTCCCGCTCGCTTGAGTGGCCACAGGTAACCCAGATCAGTCATCAGCACCCAAAGGAAAAGGGGCAGAACCTAGTGTGGAGGAGGAGAGAAGGAAAAGAAGGAGAACACAAACAATAACAGGCCAGCGGTCGTAACACGGCTGTTGGCATCGCCCGCACCACTTTGTAGGGACTTTCTTGTCTTGGCTCGTGCCACTTTCTTCTGAAGACCTAATATAGACTTTGTCCCCCGGCATCACTTGGCCCTCTGTCACCAGACTGGACTCTGGGGTTCAGCCTTTTTCCTGCAAATATATAGATCTGTGTACGGCAGTTAATTGTTTCATATACTCCTCTACCTTCATTTGCAGTTGCTCAAGTGGCTTAGCTCAAATGTGGTGTAGGCATGGGTCAACCTGTAAGCATCTCAGGGTTAAATGCGTTACTCTGTTTGCTTGCATGCAATAGCTCATTAGTGCGGGTGGTAAAGCATCCACCCAGTTTAGCTACGTGCTAGCACAGATTTTGTTAAGCTTAACTTTGTGAATTCTGTTCTCTCTCTCAACCAGGCTTTGAGACTGAAGATGATAAACAACAATAAAACAGAGATTAGGGTGTGCCTAATCTCTGTTTTATTCCTAAGTGATGTAGAATTCTTTTACCTGCTCTTTGGGTAAATGCTGATCCATTATCAGAGCTTATTTTTGATGGTACCAAATCATGGCATTACTTCTCTTGCTAAGAATTTTATGACGTTGATGTTTCAGATCCTTGATCTTTTGAGGGTGTGGCTTTACCGACTGAATCTAATAGTTACCAGCATGTATCTTATTCCATGAACTGATTTTATCATATCTACATTATCCATTACTAAATGTTTGAATGGACTTTCTGCCACTGGAATGTGACCTGCTGGGTCTTTATTCCCTTTTTTACATTACTCTGAGCACAAATTTCACAGTGTCCCAACACTTCATCAACCATTGATTGCAAATATGGTGACCAATATCCTTGCTGTTTTATCTTTCTAATTACTTAGTCCCTCGCACGTTGACCACTGTGGGCTTCAGATATCAACATATTCAACAACACCACTTGTGCAATCAACAAACCTTCATGAGATCACCACAGACCTTTCTCATCTTTTGTTGCCCCCGTTTGCTGCCAGAAGCTGCGTTCACGTAGTCCTGCATTTTGTTGAAGAATGTTCAGAATAATGTTTTCTGGAGTTACAATTGGCTCTAACGACACCACTGGTGTCATAACAGGAACTTCTCTTTTTACTGCTAGTTTTGCTGACTCATCAGCTGCATTGTTGTCTCTCATGACGTCTTCATCTTCTATGTGCTTGGCATTTTATTATCGCTTGTTTTGTTGGCAACATCATAGCTGAGATTAGTTTTAACAATTTGCTTTTGGTGTTGAATCGTAGTACCATCTGCTTTTTTAAAACCTCGCTGTCTCCAAATCGTGCCATACAGGTGACAGACTCCATGAGCGCATGTTGAGTCCATGTACACCAGTGATGTTAAACTCAAATACACAGTGGGCCAAAATAGAAAAAAATGCTACAAGTCAAGGGCTGGATGGGTTCAACGTTTTTTTGAAAACTTATTGAAATTTATTTTACACATATTGAACCTCGAACTAACAAGGCCTATAGATAATTGTCTATAAAACAACATTAATTATGAAATAAATTAAAAGATTAAAAAATAAATATATAAATAAAAGCACCATTTGCTGCTCTGTGATGCTCACTAGTCTGAGCCATATGCTTTGCATCTCATCAATGTCTGGGGTCAGGCTCTGAGCTGAGGAAATCCTCAGGATTGAATGAAGGTGTTCATCAGTAAGACAACTCCTGTGTGAAGTATGGTTTATCTTCATCAAAGAAAACAATTGTTCACACAAGTATGTGCTGCCAATCAGGGGCATTGTGTCTGGGATGAAACGTGGAAACTCTGCAGCGCCCACAGACTCATTCTGCCTTCAGTGTGTCACTACAGTGGAGCTCAGTCAGCTCCATTTGGAGGTTTGATGGTGCGCTTTCCATGTCAGCTGCAAATGGATTACTGAGCAGTTCAAACCTGCTTTTTGGGACTTTAAAATTGGCAAATCGCATGTCCGCACCAAGTATGCAGAGTTTTACAGCAAACTGTGTAGTTGGGAAAAAGGTGGCAGCGACCTGCTCTTTCATTTTTTGGCATTGAGGAAAATGGCTCAAGTTTTCCTGCATCTTGATTTTAAAAGCCCTTACTGTAGCATACATGTCAGTGATGACACTCAATCCCCTCTGTGTCATGGGGCGGCTGTGGCTCAGGAGGTAGAGTGGGTCGTCAGATCAGATGATTAGTGATTCGATCCCCAGCTCCTCCAGGCTGCATGTCAAAGTGTCCTTTGGCAAGTTACTGAATCCACAACTGCTTCCTGTAAGTCGCTTAAACGCATCAGCTAAATGACTAAATGTAAATGACACGCCCCCCCCCCTTGAAGCTGCAGGTTGAGTGCATTCAGCTGGCTCATGATATCACACAGAAACGCCTTTCACACAGAAACTTTCTATTTCAGTACTCTGTTGCGTCTTTCTCTTTGCTTTCCATTGATTCACAGATCTCCTCATGCAAATTAAAAAATCTTTCTAGTACCTTTCCCTGGCTTAGCCATTGCACCTCTGTGTGATAGAGCAAGTCACCATATTCTGAACATAACTCCTCCAGACTTGAACTGGCGGTGATTTAAACCTTTGGCTCTGATAAAGTTAACTGCTCAAGTTATGATGCTCATCACATGTTCCATTTTCAAGCTTTGCCACACAACTCTTCTGACTGCACATTGCCCTATTTGTTGTCAGTCAGTGTTGTCACTTTTCCCGCAGTTGTTCTATGCATTGAGTGTAATCCCAAAAACTCCTCTGTTACGCACAGACTTGAGGCCACTCCACGGATGAAAATTGACAAGAATCATCCACAAAGTAAGTAATTACTGCATTTATGAGTGGAGTGGACTCCAAATCAGGTTTTAGTTTTGTATATTTTACCGCTTGCACTACACAGTCATGCGGCTCACTTTCAAACTCAAATGGAATTGAGTCTGCAGGGTTTACGGGTAAACATTTCTTTACTGTTACGTCAGGATAAGTCAACAGTGACATATATTCTAGACACCTTGCTTGGGTCATTACAAATTTGCCTCGAACAATCAGCTCAGTGATCTTATGATGTGTGAATATTGTAACTGGATAATCCATAGTTTTAGTTTCTGCCTGTACGCAGGAATCAGGTGGACCATGATGTGGTCAGAGTGTCCTAGTGTAGAGCATGATAAGCATCCCTGACTGTGGTGTAACAGTGATCCAGAATGTTCTCATCTCCAGTCGGACATTTAATAAACTGTCTGTATTTAGGTAGTTCGTGAGTGAGGTTTCCTTTGTTAAAGTCACCAGATCAATAACAAAAGAGTCCGGTTGGTCCGCTTCACACACAGTATCTGGTCAGTGAGCATGTGCTGTGCGTCCTGCATGTTGGCATGTGGCAAGTTTAGAGAGAAATGTTCCTGCTAACGGTGTGCGTAATCCGTGCTGGTTAAGACGTAAAAGTGCACCGGCCGTTTTCCTCTAACAAGAGACCTTCAAGGTCCCTCTTCAACGCTTGATTAACTCTGGCCATGTTTCAGACCTTATGAGACTCTATTATATGTGTATTGTTTACCTCTATATGTCAAGTTTTGTGATTCCGCAGCCATTGGAATACTAAAGAAGGCAGAACACAAATCCACTGTGAAAAATTTTGCTTCTGGTGGGATGTTTGTGAGAAGTGTGTGAGGGTCAATCGATGATTTAATTTATCTGCTTTCAATATTGGAAATATTGGCGTATTACAAGGACATGCGTTTCAAATAACACTCCTGCCAGCCCTTCCACTGGCTGATTCTTCCCTCCGCTTCTGGTTTCAGCAGATATTGTGGCCGCTATGGGAGTTTATATTTAGTTTCAACTCTATTTTAACCAGATTGGCTGATTTTACTAAGCCTACATCAGTGCTATGTTTGGACCTTCAGGATGTTCACTTTCTGGATCTTCTTCAGTCTCTTGTTTCCATCGTTTCCACTGATGCCACCCTAGAAATTTCACCCAGGGAATTAATTTGGAGGTTGTGTAAAGCACACAGGTAAGTTTACTTATTAAAAGGCAGGAGACGTGGTTCAGGGATTATAAGAAAGAGTACAATTTATTTTTAAATATTTTAAAACAATTCAGTCAATCTCAAAAAAGAACAAAAGAAAAAAAATTAAACAAGGGGCTGGAGCTGAGTGGATGGACAGGGGCTAATACAGGGGGGATCCACCAAAATAAAGAAAACTCAAACCACCCGACACACATGACACACACACTGAAATGTGAAAACCCGCTTCCGGTTAAAACACACGGGCTTGATAAGAGTCTTGGGTAGAGCTGCCCTGGGGCATGGTGTGAGCCGCGGACACCAGGCAGCGGTGGAGCAAAGCAAAGTGGAGAAACAACCATTAATCCACTTACTGGCTCCCTCATCAACATCAGGAAGTCTAGAGATCGGTCCCTCAAGGTCAAGAGTCTTCCATGTAATGTATTGGCCCTGCCTTCTCTTAATCAAATTGGATAGTGGCCTGGGTCAGTGTATCTTTTTGGTGTTTTTTTAGCAGGTCTAAGTCTAAGGTCATAATAGCCTTTCTCTATGTTTGACCTCACAGCTGCAAAGGTTAGCTTTCATCCCAACACTTCCCTCTGTTCTACTTCCTGTCTGTCCCCTGACAGGCCTGCTTGTTCGTCTGCCTAACAAGAATTATAATATCTGTCTATCTTTTCCTCTAATTCATTAATTCTGGTTCACTTCAATTCCCTCCCTGGCTCTACCTGATCTAATTCCAGCCAGTAGGACTCTCCTCCTTCTTTGCATGGTTGGTTTCTCTCGGCATTAACAATCAACCACTTGTGATTTTCTGAAGTTCACATTCTTCTTGAGGGTGCTGCAGGATTTGGGAATGGGCATGCAGTCGGCCTCTAGGGCCTCATCTATTTCAACTGCTCCAGAGATGTCAGCTGTTCCGGAAATTGTGGGATATATTCCCGTTGCATTAGTCACGCACTTTGGTTTATCATTGGTTTTATCCTCTGTGCTTGACTGTTTGTTTTTCAGGACCACGTGACTCTCTTTCAATTTTTTCTCCTAGTGGTTTTCTTTGTCCTTAAACATTTGAATTATTCCTAATTGTTTTTCTCATGTCTGTTGTTGTTTCTTACTTTTGTCTTTTGGTTTATAGTCTTTGATCCGAACCTCCATGGTTTCACACATGCTCACACAAATCAGGCTGTGTGGTACCTGCTGGTGCCACCTTTTGTGACACCATTCTGTGTTACTGAACATTCTGTGTTACTGAACATTCTGTGTTACTGAACATTCTGTGTTACTGAACATTCTGTGTTTAATTATATTCTGTGTTACTGAACATTCTGTGTTACTGAACATTCTGTGTTACTGAACATTCTGTGTTTAATTAAATTCTGTGTTACTGAACATTCTGTGTTACTGAACATTCTGTGTTGAATTAAATTCTGTGTTACTGAACATTCTGTGTTGAATTAAATTCTGTGTTACTGAACATTCTGTGTTGAATTAAATTCTGTGTTACTGAACATTCTGCATTTGATTAAATTCTGTGTTACTGAACATTCTGTGTTACTGAACATTCTGTGTTGAATTAAATTCTGTGTTACTGAACATTCTGTGTTACTGAACATTCTGTGTTTAATTATATTCTGTGTTACTGAACATTCTGTGTTTAATTATATTCTGTGTTACTGAACATTCTGTGATACTGAACATTCTGTGTTGAATTAAATTCTGTGTTACTGAACATTCTGTGTTACTGAACATTCTGTGTTGAATTATATTCTGTGTTACTGAACATTCTGTGTTTAATTAAATTCTGTGTTACTGAACATTCTGTGTTTAATTAAATTCTGTGTTAATGAACATTCTGTGTTTAATTAAATTCTGTGTTACTGAACATTCTGTGTTGAATTAAATTCTGTGTTACTGAACATTCTGTGCTGAATTAAATATATTATTATAATTAATTATTGAATTTATATAAACATACTTGCCTTTAAAGAGTTAAAAAGTACCCAAAATATAAATAATTGAAGTGATTATTTGTAATTTGTGAATTGATGTGTATATTTCAGGCTAAAGTAGTTTTAAAAGACTGGAAAAAAAAATATATATATAATCTGCTGCCTGTAAAGTTGGAATAAAATATTTTGACCTCTTCTCATGAAATGATTGTGACAATGAGATTAATTCTTGATAGATAAAGTGTATCTTTCCAAAACTTTATTGAGCGGTCTCTTTCAAACATAACACAGTGAAATCTAAACCACAAGTAACCTGATGTGTATTAATAAAACTAAGAAGTGTCTAAAAAACAAAATTATTTCAACTTTATTGGCAACAGTGTATGATTTTTTTTTTACAGCAGTTTTTGGGAAGTTGACATTTTTTTTTGTCAGTGGGGACAACTGTATTAATTAGGGATTAATAAACATGCTAGTATGTCACTGTCAATGTTGTGTTTGTTACTTCCCGGCTTTTAAGGGGAAGATAGCAACATAAATACCAGCTGTTTTTTGTAAAGAAAGCTTTATTTTGACTGAAGTTCAGATCAGGGAACTACAAGAGAAACAAAGGGTGATTGGATCCCTCTGATTAGTGGGTTGTGGATGGTGCTTCTCCAATCTGGATTCTCTGGGTTTCTAGAAAGGGATGAGTCAGGTCGCCTTGTTAGCTGCAGCTAATGAGGAGTCAGCAACCATGCACCTAGATTAGCATAACTCCCAAAACACTACAACCATTGGCTACAGCTGCAGCTGTAACACCCCTTCCCCTAAGACAAAAACCAGAAGGGGAATTTGCACCCACGTATCTTCTTTGTGTAGAAATGAGGCTGTAGGTGATACAGAGACTGACTTCCTCACATTCACTTATAATGTTGTTTGTCTAAAGAAAAGCACAGGTGTAATTAATGACAATGGCTCTATTGCATTTTATTAAGATAACTGCACAGGTACACCTGAATAGAGTGCAGCCTTTATTGATGTTTTCTCCTGTGCTTGATCATTCAAAATGTCCACTGTGCCTCTGGGATTTCTATGGCTGATCGATCAGGCATATAATATGCTACAAAGCAGTGGAGACAGTGCAAAGAACAAAGAATTTAGGCCTTCAAAGTAAGGGGACAGTAAGACAAGATACCCGAGACTGATTTACTTTTTTTAATCACAAAAACTTGGCCTGATCCTTAACCTATGTTAACCTTGCAGAGTGTAGATAATCAAGAGAGGGTAATTCTGCTCATAAAAATATTTCTTATATACATCACTTCTTTATCAGGCAATTTTCTCTTTTACAAGCCACTTTAAAGAACCTGGACAACATTCTGTTTTCTATTTGTACGGTCACTGATGATGCAGACTGTGATAGGACAGTTTTCCCAATCTAATTATAAGCTAATAAGTTTAATAAGATAGGGTCAGGTGGATTGTTGCTTTCTAGGGAAAAGGACTAATTACTCTCAAATCCACTCTTACTGGTAATTATAGTGGAGTATTATTATGATCTACAATGGCTGACTGCTCATGACCTTATCTGTGTGTTATGTTTTCAATTTGCCAGATGTCAAGATTTATTTTATGTACTGCAGTATTGAAGCTATAATGCAGGAAGTGCAAGCTGTAGAGCGCTTAGATAGTCACTGGTTGGGCCTCATTTTCTTTTTCAAGACAGAGTTTGGTTCTGTAGTGGTCTCAGGGATATAAATATAAAAAAAATATAAATAATTTTTGTTTTTTCAGGACTAAACCGCTGCAAACAATGACAAATTTTGCAAAAGGGTGTACAATGTGAAAGAACTGTACTATAACAGAAACCTGTAATGTATTATGTAAGTAATCTGGAAACTTAAAGCATTTTTTGTTGTACGTATGTGTTGAAATTCTCTCTACATCCTGACAGCAATAAATCAATTTCTCTAAAAAAAAGAAGAAAAACATCTGGTATTAGTGTAACAGGCCTATCCAGTCATTACATTCAGCCCGAAAGAAATGATAGGCGGACCTGTCTACTCATCTACCTGTTTACGAAATGACACAAGAAACGTCTCATAAACAATTTCCTATTTAAAAAACTTTTTTTGGTTGTGGGGTTATCATTGGTTTGGGTAGATGCAGCAGTCAGAGGGAGAGGCTGAGGTTTGGGCTGAAGAGCCTGAGGATGCAGAAACAGCTTCAGTCTTCACAGCCCACACAAGGCAGGCACAGTGACTGTGAGTGGGAGGGTTGATGTGCATATTTGGGGTGTGCACATGTTTTTGCATACAGGTATGTATATACATGAGCGAGTGTGGAGCGAGTGTGTGCCCTGCTCAGTCAAGACTCTGCGTTATACATTGACTAATGAGGTGTGTGTGTGTGTGTGTTTAGGGGCAGTATCCCTATCTAGTGTGTGAACTTCTTGAAGTTGAAGCATGAAAAGAAACTACTGTATACTGTGCGTGTGTTTGTGTGTATGTGTGTGTGCTTGAATGTGTATCTGTCAGTTTTAGTTTTTGTGTTTTGCACTTGACCATGCCCCACAAATGTCAAGTGAAGCACTAAAGATAATGCCACGAATCAATAAAAGCTTGGCTTGGACGGTGCAGACAGCCTCAAGGAGACCTGTGTTTTTGGACACATCTCAGCTTCTGAACCTTTTCAGGCCTGGCCGATCAGAGCCAATTTTCTATGTGGCTACACCAGAGCAGCTGTGAACACAGCACATTGGATGTGTGAACGTGTTTAGCCAGTGGATCAGAGAGCAGCAGTCCTCGCCAGACAACAGGCTGTCACAGATCTTAGGGGACTGAGGACAGGAGGAAAACCTATTCAGGGGCTACAAACACAAAAGCACTCGGGACAAAGTCATTTCTTATTTGCCTATCGTATTAGTTCAATGCTGGCAGACTACAATCTAGAAAATGGGCCCCATCAACCAAAACTAATTGTTAATCTTCTCATGTTCTCTTAGCACTGATGTCGTTAGCTGATCCAAGGCAGTCTCTTTTTATCTTTTAGAATTTATTCTTATTTGATTTATTCTTATTTGACAGAGAAAGAAGTTATGCACTCAAGGCTAGTGGTGAATATAATGTGGAAATATCTGCACTACTATCATAAGCATGAATCTGATTTAAACAGTTTTGTTGAAACAAGCTGTGAAGTCAAATAAGTAAATCTGCACTAGTTTTTCTTTGTCACTTGGGGGCAGCAGAAGGTGTGAACATGGCATTGAAATATGGCCACCTGTAGCCCAGGTGGAAAATCACACCTGAGACCAAGAAAAGAAGAGAGTATGTATTGTTTTAATTTTATCTGTGTACATTGGCAAAGTTCTAAACATTCGATTGCATTTGAATGCACCGCAGATAGAGCGCTTTAGAGTAACAATAACAGAGAGCGAGCACAGACCTTGATAAAGCTGTTATTAATCAGAGAAATAAAAAGTTATTTCCTGATTGTTTCACAGTGGTTACATTCAGCAGGTATAGACACACCCACCACCAGCTCCCCCCTAGCCTTTATTATTATTTTGGTGATAGATTTATAGTCAAAAAGATTAGGCTGAATTGGTGTTTGTTTATCGTTGTGTTTATCGTTACCGTGATAAATACCAGAAATTATCAGGATAAATGTTTTTGTCCATATCACCCATCCCTTACCCGGATCATGATGACAGCGTGCCAGATGGCAAGCCAAGGACATGAGGAGAATTGGAATTGAAGGAGATACACATGTACATTATTATACACACATACACTTTCATGAACTTTTGAAAACAGGTGCACCTGCAACAATTTCAGTACAAAAGGGCCCCAACGGACAATTTTCACGCTCATTTTTTGTGTGCACACTTTTTGGTTTTGGTAATCCTGGTTATTCCTGTATATTTTTGTACAAAGTAGCCATTTTCCTTTGTTGCTGTAAAAATACAGCATCTATTTCCTTGTCTGGTTCATTATTGCTGCTCTTCGGATTAGTCTAATTTATTATCATACTGTAATTCACTCTTATATCCCTAAAACTGGTTCCACACCCTTTGGCATTCCCATGGAATGTTTCCAACTCCATGGGAATTCAGTGGATTAGAAATGGATTCAATTTGCAACCCCACCTATGACCTGTTATTCATTATCCATTATGCATCTGGGTTGTTCTCAGTCTCAGTGAATCATTTAATCCTAGAATTTATAGTCCATGTTTGTCTTGTCGACTGTAAATGTTCTGAAAAACACTGCACTGACCCTCAGTTGTTTTCATGTTCCACAAGCACAGCTCTCTGCCTATCTCTTCTCTCCCTTGTTTCTCCTCCTTGTCTTTGTCTCTCAACTCAGGCTTGTCTGTGCTGGACCATAAAGTGTCCTGGGACCTCTCTGTCTCTCTCTCTCTCCCTGTTGCCTCATTCGTGTCAGCCTCTGCTCGTCTCTCTCTCCCTTGTGTGTGTGTGTGTTGTCCTTGTCTCTCTCTCTCCATCTGTCTGAGTCTGTCCCTTGTCTTGCTGAAATCATGTTAAGAAGCAGCACTGCAAGTCAAGATGCATAAAAAATATTGTAATGAAAGAGCTGTACAGTTTATGCATAATATTACCCTGGGAATGTGAACATTATTGTATAAAGAATATATCTGTGCAAGACAGAGTGCAAGACAGAATCTAAGGGCAGAGAAGTGTCTTAAAAGGTTTGTGTCTGGGGTCGTCCACAATCTCACCTGCACGCCTCAGGGTCCTGGAGAAATGCAGGTCCTGCAGGGATGGCAGATTGCAGCCAACCACCTTCTCTAGACGGAGCAAATGATACGTTGCAGCCTGCCCTTGTCCTTGGCAGTGGCATATGAGAGAGTGATGGATGAGAGGAGGTTGTGTGACTCTGAGGTCTGTTTGGCGACACCTGAAGTTACTCAGTGTTCTCTTAGATCCCTCTGTTGCTCTTTCCTGATGTTGCTTCAATTTTATAGAGTAATTTTTGAGGGAACTTTTCCATATCCGAATCAATGTGTTGCATGCTGTACAGATTGTAAAGCCCCTCGAGGCAAGGTTGAGATTTGTGATATTGAGGTACATAAATAAAAACTGAGTTGCTATGGAAAACTGAGTGGAAAAGTTGTTGGGTATTCACACAGACATTGAGCGTTTGGGGTTTGTGTTTGTGTCCACCTGAGAAATGTCAAGATCAAGATCCTCTTAATTCTGTGTTGGTCTTCACTCAATCTTAAAACAACAATGCTTATCTATACAATGTGGTCACGCTGTATGAATTGTGTTTACTGAGGTAAGTCAAGTCAAGATCTGATCACAGTGTGAGCCAGACTACCTTCAGATGTAGTCTGGCTGATCTGATCACGATGCACTCTGTGTGCACCTTGTATTAGGGTTTTTCCTCATAGGATTTTCCTCAGAGGATGTCCAGATACAGAATCTTACTGCAAGATGTAAATAGCAGACTAGGGGGTCCGCAAAGTTACTGCAGGTCCACCAATTTTTGTCAAAATAATTGACAATTTTCACCAGAATAATAGTAAATGTGAGAGTACAGATAATTGAGAAACTGCAAACAATGGAGGAATTCCACTCCAATTGGATGAATCAGTGGGACCATCGTCCAATAACTCGCAGCTCTTAGCATTTAATAACCAATAATTATTATGAATGAACTTTTTTATCAATCATAAACACATATGAGCTAATAACCTAGTATATAAATAAGTAAGTAAGGTGAAATAAAAGTTGAATAAAATAAATCTAAAAGTTATATTCCTAGGACCGAAAAAGGTTGAAGACCCCTGCTTTAGATTCAACAAGCACAATGCTTTAGCACCAAGTGTTTCAGTCTTAGTCAAAGTTTAGTTTGTTGCTGGACTGTTTTGTTCAGGTTAGGTTTAAAGCAGCTTTTAAAAGTTAAAAGTTCAGAACCTAAATAGCCTAGGTTATTACATATGATTTCTGTAGCTTTTATGATTTTTCTGTAAGCTTTTATCAACAGAGTAACATACAGCATAGATCAACAACTGAGCTGAGAGGTACCTGTAAGGAGAGCTTTAATGTAAACTGAGTGTAACACTGGTGATTCTGTACACTCTCAACTCTCAGTTCATCTTGAGAATTTGGAGTTAACCTCAACCTTATTAACCTCCTAAATTTGCAAATAGATTGCCACCATTTACTTTAATGTATACCTTGCATTCATACTATACAACTTTTCATTTATAAAAACAAGGACAAACCAGTGTTTCTGCTGAGTCCTCCTTCTACTGCTGAACATTGCTGTGCGAAGGTTTCCATGAATGGGCCCCCGGAGGAAGAATGAGGTCAGAAAAAAGAAAGTGTTAGTTGTTAATCATAAGGGGAAAGGACAGGAAATGAAAAACATCACATGGAGATTAAATTCATTTGTTGTTAGTGCAGTAACCTGTCAGATGGAGCTTCCTTCCATGGCGTTAAATTAAATAATCGATTATTTTAATGGAGAACTCAAATGGAATGCATTGCAGTTAATGGTTTTGTTTTATGCTGCCTTTCACAGTTGGTTATATTCCTCTGTGTTGTGATGAAATATATGGATTTCAAGGTCACAATTTCCGCTTGTTTGGCTTAACAACAAGATTGATTCCATGCACATTGTTTCTCCTAGTGCTGCACTTCTTCTCTCCTTGGCAAACAGCAACCACTGGTATTGTGTAGAGAAGGATGAGTAAATGTTTGTGTGTGCCCACAGTTTTAGTCTCAAGATGACTCAAGTAAAAAACCCCCAACAACAACAAAAAAACTATGTGAATGTGGTGTATGTGAATGTGATTTGAGAGGTTCAGATATATATCAGATATCTCAACATCTTCTGGATGGATCATTATGAAATTTAGTTCAGGCATCCACAATCCTCTGATTTTCTCAAATTTAGCACCATCGTCGTCAAGTTAACAATTTAATGTATTCCTTCAGTCTCAGCTGGGGTTTTTGCTTAATACCAGTTAACTGTCTAGCAATATGTTTTAGATGCCTACCCTGCTGACAAGTGAACCTGCATCTCATCCTCATTATCCTGGCAACAGAGTCTAACACTAGGATAGTCTAGGGGACTCAGTTCAATTGGGTGGGAAATTTTGGTAAATTCATTTGGTTTGGTTCACTTTCACACTGCACTTCAGACAGTGGACCAAACCACCTGGACAACGTCATGTAGTTACAACAGCTGCTCATCTGGGGGTGGTATTTCCCAAATCAACCCCTGACTAGGAAGAAAGAAAGCACCAGGAAGAAGAAAACCCATCTCATCACTGTAAGCAAACCGCACCAAGGACGGACCGATCCCCACATTTTCAGACAGACCAGAGTTCACTTGTTTGATCCGCACCAGAGTTCAGATGAGCTTTCATACCTGCCCAAACGAACCAGACTATCCAAGAAAATGAACGCTGGTCAGTTAAAAGCAGACCAAACAGAGCTCCAGTGTAGGTATAGTATATTTTTGGGTCATGTTTAGAGCCATTCCTTTTCTAAACATGGCAAGCTGTTTCCACCCAAAGACCTTCCTACATTCTCCCAATAACCTACAGGCTTCTTCAGATGTTGAGTACGAAACTTCAAGCAACCTTCAACATGCATGACCACTGTAATTGCTGCCTCCGGATCTTTCTCAAGCTTTTTTCAGGTAGTCCTTGGCTCTTGGCCTACTCTTCTGGAACTCCTGTGCATGATTGGTTGATGCGTAGTGATGTTTCCTCCACTTGTGGATAATGGCCCCAGTGCTGTTTATAGGATCCTCTAAGAATTGAGAAATTATGTAATGGTCTTGTGAATGCTCTTGTACTATATGTCAAATACTTAAAAATAAGATGACGATAAAATTGGTAACTACACAACATACTTACACCAACCATAAATGTATGTCTCAGAGGAATGTCTTCTTCTTCTCAACCAATTCTTGGCAAGAGTGATTCAAGTTTCCAAGAAACAATAATAGGAATCATATTTTTACCTCTCCTTGTGTATCTCTTCAATCGTCTTCTGATCCACTTGTTATGGAATTTTCTCTTTTAGGGTTACATAAGGTCACGTGTGAGCCTTGTGGTCCTCGGCAGTATTAATTGTTTGTCTTTGACTGGGTGCCACCATATCTCAACACTGTGGTGGCCAGGGTCGAAGAGACCTGTTGCTGCCTCCCTAGTCAATAGATAGCTTGCTGTTGCCGTTCCAATTTGCGTAAGCGGACATCTGTGTCTCCAGACTAGAATGTGTTGACAATAACACCTGCAAGAGTAAAGACATTCTCTTTGACTAATTCTGGGGCATATAGTATGGAAGAATTATAATATCTTTATTCAAGAGTGCACATTTTCAGTTTAAGAGCATGATTTCTCCTTCTCGTGCTCAGATTTATTGTCCTCGTCCTCACATTTTATGCTCACACTCAAATCTAATGTGCTCGCGCTCAAAACATGTCCTGCACGCTCAGATTTTTTCTGCTCGCGCTCAAAACATGTGCTCTGCGCTCTCAAATTTTTTCTGCTCTCGCACAAAACAGCACGTCCTTTCAGGTTGAAGTGTCTGCACAGACTGAAGGATGTCCCACCCTGCGCTTAAATTAGTGTGTTTCACCAGCCAATTGGGAGATAGCTAGAGTCTGGCCCAATTTTGGGTGTGTTTCTTCACGCTTTTTGGGCACTTCGCAGGGGCGGGTATATGGTCCGTTTGTAAAACTGCTTCTCTTCAAAATACAACAATTTACCATACTAGCCAGCTATGTGAATCATTACCTATTTATGATACCAGTTTATTTATGTATAATTAATCTTGAATAATCCTAAAAAGAGTTATCGTCGTTTAGACCCCCTATGATTCCATTTATCGTAGACTGTTTCTAATTTTATATCAGCGGGATTTTTTATATACTATAAATACACCTGAAAGCATACCTGTGTTATGGTAGCCGAGGGGTTTAGGCACACTGCCACCTGTTGTATTTTGAACCATGGGACGCTGGTTTGCATCCTGGCCGTTGCACTCTTGCTGCATGTTAGTCAGTTAATTTAAATTTAAATTAACTGATGACTGTTACCGTAATATAATCCGTGTAATTCTCTTATTGTAACGTTCAACAAGAGATGGTGGGTGTATAGGCTAGGCTACGTGATTAAAAAGGTATAATATAAAATACGCTATGATGATAATGACTTAAGGATAACATTGGTAGCCTATTTACGACGTAAGATTCAGCGCTCAATGCGTCTACATATATATGTCTATGATTACTTTGGCGACGCCCCCTGACTAGGCATGATTAACCAATCTTGATCCATATATAAGGCGATTATAAAACGCACTGTCGGCTTTTGAGAAAAGGCTTTTAGGTGCGCCTTATATTTAATTTTGTATTTTATATTATACCTCTTTCCACTCCACCTGCCTTGTAAAGACATTTTTGTGGTGATTGTGAATTCACTTCACACTAGCATCCGGCTGAGAACAGCGCTTTTTCTCTGAAACTAGCACAAGCAAGACAGTAGTAGAGTGATAAGAGACTCTGAAGAAGTCCCTTTTGGCCAAAACAAGCTCAACACAATTGAGACATCCACCGTCAGGCTCTGTTGCCTGGTCTTTCTTGCCAGGGGACAGCTCCAGCTGGAGAAGGGACACCATAAATTGGGATTGTCCCCAGGACGCCTGACCACTCATTGCTACAACAACAGCCAAATGTCACTCAGGGCAGAAGCAGTCATTCACCACTGATTAAAGAAACACTGTGTAAAATAGAAGACTGAAGAAACTGTGTTGTCAAGATGCAGTAGTAGAGCAAAAGGCATGTAAACACATTTTACATACCTTTGTATTTACAAGATAATATTTACTTGGCTATTTATGACATTTACTCCCTCCCTCCACGATTTTAAAAGTTTAGGTCACGTTCAACTCGCCTGGCATAAGCCCCCTCCTCTCTGCTGTTCTTAGCAGATGCTGTGGCCCTGGTACCACATTGGGTCCAGACATGGGGTTGTGCAGAGCACAGTGCTCTCTCCACAGTGATAAACTTGTGACTGTACCCTGGACCCTGTCCCTGGTACCCTGTCAAAAAATCATTGAAAATTAATGAGCCATATCCATATTCCATTTACTTTTCATCTTTGTTCTGACGTACAGCCAATCATAATATGTTAATCTGTAAACGCAGGACCCCGAGCAGAGCAGCACAGCTGGTATCTACACCTGTTTTTCAGTTTTTCAGACATCCCCCACAAAAAACACAGCAAGAGGTTGCAAATGGTAAATAGTGGCTGCTTGTTCATCAGTTAATGAGAATGACACATACATATGACCAAAACTAGTTATTCTAATTATCCGAGTGACGCTTGATGAGCTCAGTTAGCTGGTAATGCTATCAGGCAGTGATGTAAGTTCCTCTCTCATTTTCATCTGAAACTCCATTTCCCATGCTGCTGGCTCAGTATTAACTTTCACAATAAACCCATTTTGTGTACAGAAAGAGAGAGACAGGCAATGGTCAACAAGGGCAGGGGCAGACAGGTAAGGTCGAGTAGGTAGTGACAGCAGGAGCAACAGTCCAGGTTTGTGGAACACACAGCACGGGCCAGCTAACTGCATCACAAAATTAGAACAGCTATCATCCCCAAAAGCAAACGTGTGTTTCTTCACAATGAAAGCACTTTGTACAGAGAGAGAGGCAGGCGATGATTAACAGGGACAGGGGTCATATGTTGCACATAAACATAACATACTGCTTTATATCAAGACACAACCCCTGCTGTCAGGGCTTCCAGGCTCCATAGGAGTGAATGGATAATGGTTGTGTTGATGCACAGCTGTAGGGAGAGTTGGAACAGTCAGTGCAGCAGCTAGTATCTATAATTTAACAGAAGCACAGGGAGTGTAAGGAAGTATGAAGAATTCAGAGAAGTGCAGGATGAGGGGAAGCCACAAGCCTCGGAGGCCATCTCTCTCTCTCTTGCACACATAAACACACATAAACACACACACACACACACACACACACACACACACACACACACACACACACACACACACACACACACACACACACACACACACACACACACACACACACAAACATGTAGAACAGAGAACAGTGTGTCCTCCCGGCTTGGGGAATTCAAAAGCAGATACCATTAGTTGTCTCTCATGTCCAGACCTGGTGGATTTGAATCAGTGATTTGTTTTTCTGGTTCAGCTTCATGCTCAGGGACTTACATTTTCTCTTAAACACTTTTTTTCTTAAACACCAGTATTTATACTCAAAGTCTGTAAGGTTAATGCCCCAATCTGTCTGTGTATGAATGTTATGTATTTGTGATATGTGCATGTGTTATCAGGGTCCTCAGCCTATTTGACATTTAGTCAGACGTGGCACCAAGACAAACGCAGGAAATGAAACATAAAGAATACAGCACACCCCAAATCCAATTTGGCAGAGGTGTGTGAAACTCGGAGTGTGCTGCTAAAAAAATATCACGTATGTTGTTCTGGCTTTTAGGCATAAATAGAAATCATCTTATCCCATTACAAAGCCTCAGATCTTGTTTCGCTGCATCAGAATCAGATTGTGGGCTTACGCAGGAGCACAGAGCACAAAATCAGTGATTTGCTTTGCATCATTGTGTATACTGTATGTGTGCTTCGTTTGAACAAAGAGGGCACAGAAATAATCTGTTTCACAGTGGAGAGGTCTCGTCTTTAAAGACGCACGCTCAAAACAATTATGTAGGTGGACTAGATTTAGCATTTTAAAGTGGCGTGCTGATCAGGATAGAGTGCTGCCTTTTGCCAGGAAGAAAAGCAACCTATTTTTAGTCACAGCAGCACTCTGTCTTTGATGGCCACATGCATTCAGTCGATCTCAATCGATGGCATGAGTGGAACTGAGCATGAAGGTGTTTTAGCTGGGTGAGGGGATGTTTCTGAAATGGACATGATGAGATGTAATTACTGCACTGAGTGAAGTAGTAAGCCAGTAACAGATAAGATATACTTTATTAATCCCACAGTGGGGAAATTGTCTTTTCACTCTATTCTTACATGCATTTTTAATCCGGACACATACACATGCAGTACACGGCATAGACATGCAAATGTGGAGATGGGCAGCCAGCCTGACCAGCGCCCAGTGAGCGGTTGGGGGGGGGGGGGGGGGGGGGGGGGGGTCGGTGCCTTGCTCAAGGGCACCTCGGCAGTGCCCAGGAGGTGAACTGGCACCTCTCCAGCTACCAGCCCACCTTCCATATTTTGGTCCATGTGGGACTTGAACCGGCCACCCTCCGGTTCCCAAGCCAAGTCCCTATGGACTGAGCTACTGCCGCCCCCTTTTTTTTTTTTTTTTTTTTTTTTTTTTTTTTTTTTTTTTTTTTTTTTTTTTTTTTTTAGGCTGCAGCTAGTCTGATCTCTAGCTGACTTATATAACAGCAGAACGTCATATTTATTCCAAATTCAGTGAATAAAGTTGTTGTTTATGGGACTTGCCTCCAAAGGCACCCATGTATCATTGAACAGGTGAGTTGTATATAAATTCACCCTCAGTACAGTTGTCATGAACGGGGAAATTAGCTACAGAGACGAAAACTGTTTTTTGTACCAGGCTGTAAACATGTTTATTTCTGCTGTGAAGCTGGACATTTGAACATGAGGACTTATAGAGACTGACTCAGCCACGGAGGGTGCTGCTTGGAGATAACAGAGGTGTCGCTCAAACTCAACTCAAGTCAAGAAATGTGGGTGCAGGCAACAAGCCTGTTTGTATAAACTTGTTCATTTGCACATTCCCTACATTAGATACTATAAAACTTACTGGAAATCAGTTTCCCTTTAATGTGGAGACAGCTGTGCACAGATTGCTGTAGTATTCAACCTCAGTTTACTTCGAAGAGCCTGGAAATGTCTTCAAAACTCTCTGCTCATATGCACACACAACCTTGATGAGATATAAGAGACACTTCCCTCTTCATTCTTTTCTCTTTTGATGGTGTCATTCATTAGTCTCTGTATCCAAGCAGTCTGTGTACTGGAGAAGACTCATCAGGCGCTGCTAGAAGTTTCTGCTTCTTCTTTTCTTGATGTACTGGCATTTTCTCTCAGCCAATCTGTGGTGTCTGATTCAAGAAGAATCTCACCAAGGAAAGTAAGAGCCACTGAGTTTACTTTGAAATAAATGTTCTCTGTCTCTCTCTCTCTCTCTCTCTCTCTCTTTCTTTAATCTCAGCAGCAGCAGCAGCAGGAGGATCCTACCAGAGATTTCACCAAGCAAGAAAATGTTTTCAGGACAGAGATTTTATTATCTTTCCAATCATACATTAACGTGCATTTACAGTGTAGTTTCATACATTTATAACACTAATCTATACTAATCATATTTTAAGACTTCTGTAATGTTTAAATGAATGTAATTGTTCCCATTGAACAGGAAGAGTGTTATTTGTTTCCTCAGTTTTACCTTTCCTGTAAAAACAGGCAGATACGGAGGACTTGAACCAACCTTCAAGACCTGGTGGTGTCAAGTCTGGCAGGGAATACAGCAACCTACCAAGGTGGTTTTCATGCCGGCTTTGGCTTCTGGCATTCCGGGTCTGAGTCAGCTTAGTTAGCGACACCGCTGACTGAGCTAATAACAGTTAGCAGTGTACAACTTTGCAATGTTTTCATCAGCAAAGCCTGTAAATCACCACGGTGGTGAAATGTTATTCCCTGTTGGCCTCAGAGGCTGTGCTGGAACCCATGCTGAGCCCAGTTCTGCTGCTTGTTAACGACAGATTCAGTTAGCGGCAGTTAATTAGCAGTAAGTTGTGCTGAAGCAGAGCAACCAGAGGACATCAGAGGGAAAATCAGCAAATATATTGTGTATAAAATCTGATCCAGTTTGAATAAAGTTGTAAAGTTGTGCTTTTGTACAGTAATCAGTGAGGCCCGGCCATAGATGACTGTAGCAGGATGAAAAATTAGTACCGTACAAGCCCCCGAGTGCAGCTCGTCGACAACTTTTTATCGCTTTTCAGGAAATAAAAATGAAGAATACCTGAACAAACTGAAAACATGACTTTGTGTCAGTGTTGGTCCAGATACTGGAGGACAGAGGACAGATGAGACAGAAACATTTCAGTATGAATGTAATCATTTCAGGTTAATTCATTTAGATTCTATATTAAGCATTGCACAGGTTCTTCTTCTTCTCCTTCATTTTGTCACTCTAATACTCGCTCCTCTGGTTTGCACTTAACTTCACAATCTCACACACAAAGAGAAACTCATAAATCTGCTTCCCTTCAAGTCTTGCTCTTTTGGCATCTTTACCAGAATCTATTAAGAATTTTCAGCACGCGCTCCTGAAAAAAAACAAAAAACAGCTCATCTCCATCTTCCAAGAAGCACTTACTGTAAGAGCACCTGACCCTCCCTTCTGTTCTTCCTTTCCTCTTTTCTCTGCCACTTCCTGGCGAGCCTTCAGATGGAGGGTGGGGATGGGTGGAGAGCCTTCTGACTGAGTGAAAAGCTCCATTCCACTGTTTGATTTTGCAGATGGCTGTGATTGGGTGATAATCTGTGTGCTTACACTGCATTGAGAAGCCTTATTTTTAATAATGAGCATGGACGTATTGAGAACAGCGTCACGTAAATTGAGTTTACCCACTGTATTTGCATATTTGTTGACCCATGTTACCGGTCTGATGAGAACCCTTTGTAAGATTAATGGTACAGCACCAAACTCATACATGGCTGAATAAATTAAAGCTGCACTGATCAAATAGTTTAGATTAACAATGGATCAAATGAAATGTAAAAGGAGTTGCACATAGTGACAAACCCACAGAGAGTAAACCTGCTATACACGACCTGCTTAGTACCAAACAGCAGACACACCTGTTTAACCGCTAAACAGACAGATATCTGTTTCAACATTGGTGCAGGCCAAAAGAGAGTGAAAAAGAACGTGAATATCATTCACCAAGTGGACACAAACACAGCTGTGATTTTAGTTAATGTTGCTCTTTGTCGGCTGGATGTGTGAATAGGCAACTTTTTGCTAACATGTTCCCCACAGGTAAGTAAAGTTAGGGACAATTATCACAGGCTTGTGACAGCCTCGGATACCAGACATCGAGGGGTGTAGTTGCTGTTTGTCTCCGTCCTTGCCTCATCCTGTAATTCCTAGCATGAAAGAAAAAGTACGCTGGCTGTGAAACACAAAAAATGCAAAAGCCCTTCTCTGGAGTCAGTCTTTAGTTTGTCCATTCAGGTCTAATGTAGAAACATGGCGGTTCAACATGGCAGACTTCATGGAAGAGGGCCTACTGCATCTGTAAATATAAATGTCTCAGATAACAAAAACATCATTTGTATTTTTTAAGGTTTTTACACACCAAGGAAAATATATGATTCTGTAAATAGACGCTGCCCCAAATACTCTTGACCTTTAAAAGATGAGCTGTTGGTCAGCCTGCTGTCAAGAGAGAGGGGAGGAGTGCAGTTTAAAAGTAAAAGCATTCCAAAACAGAAATAAAATGAATTCAGCTTTTATGTCTTGAATGTCATTTCTAAAATCTTGCTCTTTATAATGGACCAAAGACAAATGTGTGTTTTACTGCTCACATTCAAAGTTTGAGTTAACCATTAAATGTAATGAATGTTGACATCAAGAACCTGACCTGCAGGGTGTTTAGAGAAGCTCCCGTCGACTTAAATCATCCACAGCGCGTCTTTAAACATGCTCCTCCATTAAGGAAAAAGGATGAGTTTAATTAGAAAAGCTAATCGTATATATGTTTGGAGGTTATGATAATCCAAGCAGAGGATAATCTTTTAATCATTGGGAAATATTATTTAACAATTTGGAATTAATTAGAAGGTATCTGATTAAATAGTGAGTATTAAACATAAGATCAAGTAAGTCATTTCTTCTTTTCCCATTTGCGTCTCATTTCTGCTCATGTCATCTTTCTGCTTTGACTCGAAAGCTGTTTTTTTTCATCTTTCCTGTCACCTTTCATTAATCTCTAACAGATAGCATCATTTATAAAATTAGATCTCTTCAGTGTGGTCCAATAATGACACATATATGTCACATCTCGGCCAATTACATTGATCTGGAAAGGAGTTCATGGCTAAGGAACAATGTTTTTAATAATGGAACCAGCACTGCTCCAAAGGGGCACACGTTCTCAATGGCCTTTAAATCGCCCCCCTGACAACACTGCAAGACTTTATCTGGCCACATTCCCCACAGTTCACTATCAGTGCTATCAGATATCAGTGATATGTATGTTATGTCATGATGTGAACACACTAAACTAGGATGGTAAACATTGTACCTGCTAACCTTCAGCATGTTAGCATTGACACTGTGACCAGGGTGTGCCTCAGTACACCCTCACACAGACCGCACACAACACACTGCAGATCACATTTTGTCTGAAAGGGCCAACATCTCATGAATTCCAGCGGGCCCAGCTGTGACGTGTTCCAACACCAAACACCACACTCCAAACACCCCGTGCAGACCTTTACAGCGGGATATGAAGCCACGTGCAGAACCAACGCAGTGTCATAGCTGTGGAGTCACAGTGTCGTGCCTGCTGGAATTTAAAACATAAAGACCACCTACTGATTTTTACTGAACCTGTTTTTCTAACTGAGGTGCCAGTGCTATGCCAAAACAAACACAATACTTCATTATGTCATTTGTCCCGGCCAGCACTAGCCTGGCAGAGGCCCCGTTCACCACCGGTTGATCTGTATCTGATTAAAAACGAGGTGTCCTGTGTCCGGCCCACGCTTACAGAACACACCACGTCCAGAGGTGATCTGGCTCACATTGTGAACAGCTCTCAGCCACGTGGACATGCAAACATGGGCAGGAGCGGAAGCCTGTTTACTCCAAATATCATTTATCAAGAGTTTTGTCAATGAAGTGCAGTCGCATGTGAAGAGGCAGCCGGGATTATCTTCCCCTTAAATGACAGAGAATGATCTGAATGTGCCTGAAGCACACTGGTGGTGTTCAAACAGACATTATTTATTTACATGTACTGATCAGAGCATCGCTCTTCTTTGCTGTCACTTCACTACCCTTCAGGTTGTCTGTTCATTTTAATGCATGTTAGTAACTTAAAAAAATCGAATCTAATCTCTTATTATTATTTAGAAAGTGTCACCATCTCACAGGGGCTTGCAGTCAGCATATATTTTGGACAGTAAATGGCAAATGGACTTGACACACTGACGTCACAGCCATCGGGGGCGATTCGGGACACTTGGACTGGACTGGAATGCAGAGAACCAGCGACCCTCTGATTACTAGATGACCCGCTCCACCACCTGAGCCCCGGCTGACCCCCCCGCCATAGTACATACAAAGGAGGTGCTGGGATATAGCCCCTAGATTACTGTAAAGCTCACAGCTCAGCAGGAGGGTGTTTGTGTGCTGTGAGACGGTGAAATGATGAGGCTGAATTAGTGAAGGTGCATCCAAAATACTGAAAAAGAGAAGCTGAGAACTAAAACTTGCTCCCCCCTGTTGCACCGCCCTGCTGTTTCTACGAGCCTTCCCATGTTGATTTTTAGTTATTATTGTGAATGCTCTTATTGATCGTCAATTAAAGAGAAGACGATCCTGGCTGCGTCTTCACAGGCGAGTGCACCTCAGTGACAAAAGACTTGATAAATGAACTCGTTATCACGAGAAAACAAGCTTTGTTGTCTTCAGGATAATTAACTTGTGATCTCAAGGTAATGGCACTAAAAAAGTAATTGTTTCTACTTGTTCCTCTCCTGCTGTCTGAGTGAAAAAGAATACATGATTACACTTGGGGACTAAAACATTGTTGGGTTCAATACAAGCTGACAATAAAGATATTCCCCAACAGAGAGCACTCCGTCTCTAGGTTTTTCCCTCCACCACACACAGATCCAGGAGCTCACACACACACACACACACACACACACACACACACACACACACACACACACACACACACACACACACACACACACACACACACACACACACACACACACACACACACTTGGAGTGAAGTGACTGATGTATTCTACCTCTCACTGTCTGTTGACTGCTGACAGATGGTGAAGCAGAGCAAACAGGAGGCACGGTGCATGAAGGGTTAAATGTCTTTAAAAACACAAACAAGACAACAACAACAGTCCAAAATGAAGCTGCCAGCTGATCTCACTGTACAGCTGGACTGTGACTTCAGCTCACCATAAGAAGGCTGGAGCTTCTTACTGTTTTGATTTACTGAAAATGTCTCAATGACACACTGAAGACAGCGTGAGACAGAGGTACAGCACATCCATCCTCAAATGTGATGGTCAAATATTAAAGCAGCCATGAGTGACAGGGCTGGATCAAGCTACCGTAGGGCCCAAGGGCAAAAATAATCTGGACAAGTTGGGCCCCCATGAACCCGTTTCCTCTGCTCTCTGTATACTGTGTATGTATCCTACGTTTTTCTGGGAATAAACTGGGAATTAACAGTGAACTTAAATATAGTTGTGGAAAAGCATATTTTAAGCAATTTTAGCATAATCTTGACTAAAACAACCCGATTTCATGCAGTTCCACTTGAATATCTGCTGTTCCTCAGTCACATGCACATAGCACACTGCTTACTGCAGGGCTACTGAGTCCACGCCCCCTACCTGCACAGCTGATTTCTGTACCTGGACCGCACTTTAGAGCCCAGAGCACACAGAGACTATTGAAGACACATTTGAGCTGGTGGACTACATAATATTGTTCAATAAAATATTTCAAACTTGATAAAGTTCTACTTGCAAATAAATGTTAAATTAAATGTTTTTTAATTGTTTTATTTTGCATGTCTGCTTATGACAAAACTAAATGTTTAGATTTATGTTTGGATATGATACACTTTGTTTAAATTTACAGTTAAACCAAGGCCTTGGTTTCTATGCGTCAAGGCAGGTGGAGTGTTATGGACTATGCCATTGCTTTCAGAACATTAGCAGCAGAGAGTGGATGGAACCAACCAGCTTTGGTGGATGCCTTTTTTAATGGGCTTTCGGAGCAGGTTAAAGACTTTCTGACTCCTCCTGACCTGCCCTCTGAGCTTGATGCGCTAGTGTCCCTAGCTTCCAAGATCGACAAGAGATTGCAGGAGCGTGACCGGACCAGGAACTTCCCTTCAAGTCAGCAATCAGGCACCTACCCTTCTTGGAGGTCCTCGCCCAGACGCATTCCGGCTCCAGATCTCACGACCAACACCAGAACTGACACGGAGGAACCTATGTAGATTGGACGCACTCGACTTACTCCTGAAGAACGCCTACGAAGACGCAATGAGGGTCGATGCATCTACTGCGCCCAGATGGGTCACTTCCTGGAGAATTGTCCCATTCGCCGCAGCACTCCCTCCTGTCAAACATCTGTGCTGGTATGTGCCTCCACTAGTAAGAACAGATTTTGCCAGCAGTTCTCTCATGTCACACTCTCCTCAGAATCTCTGTCTCTCTCCCATACTGTTCTCATTGACTCTGGTGCTGATGCTAGTCTCATTGATGCAGACTTGGCCAAGAAACTTAACCTCTCGTTTGTCCCTCTAGACACCCCCGTGCCTGCCACTGCCCTAGATGGCCATGTGATGTATCTGGTTACCCACTGCACCTCTCCTGTGACTCTGATTTTTCCCGACTCTCACACAGAACAGATAACTTTCCACCTTTTTGAGGCACCGCAACATCCACTTGTGTTAGGCTTTCCTTGGCTAACTCTGCACAACCCTCACATAGACTGGGCCACTACACTTCCCCCTCACCGAACTTATGATTGTTCCAAAGACTTACTTCCTGGTACCTCGCCCCCCCGTGGCCGCTTGTACTCACTGTCGGGACCTGAGCATAAAGCCATGGAGGAGTACATCGGAGCTGCTCTTAAGGCTTTATTAAGGGATTATCCGGCCTTCTTCATCTCCTGCTGGAGCAGGGTTTCTCTTTGTGGGGAAGAAGGACAAGACCCTCCGACCCTGCATTTACTATCGTGGACTCAACGACATTACCGTAAAGAACAGGTATCCCCTTCCACTCATTTCCTCTGGATTTGAACTCCTTCAGGGGGCCAAGGTATTTACTAAATTGGATTTACGCAATGCTTACCACCTGGTCCGCATCAGGGAGGGGGATGAGTAGAAGACTGCTTTATACTCTCCCACAGGACATTATGAGTATCTGGTAATGCCCCTGCTACTTGAATAAGTTTGTTTTTGTCTATTTAGATGACATTCTGATCTTCTCTCCTGATATGGAGACTCACAAGAAACGTGTCCGGCAGGTGCTGTAACAGTTATTATGTAATCAACTGTTTGTCAAAGCTAAGAAGTGTGAATTTCATGTGCCTACAGTGTCTGTTTTTGGGGTCTGAGGGGAGGGTCGGCATGGATCCCGTGAAGGTACAGGCAGTGCAAGATTGGCCCACACCGACATCCAGAAGAGAGGTCCAGCGGTTTCTGGGGGGGTTGGGGGGTACTGTCAGGCTTTTAGTTTGTAGGTAGACTTCCTGTTTTATTTTGGTTTCCCTCACTTCCTTTTTGTGTTCATTCTTGGTGTCTTTATTCCCTGTGACTGCCTATTGTTTTCACCTGTGTCTCGTTTGCTCCTCCACTCATGTGTATTTAAGCCTGTCTCTCCCAGTGTGTCCTTGTTAGATTGTCTTCATCCTTGTGAGTAGCTCTCTGGCGTTTTCATCATTGTTTCCTCGTGTACCAACCCTGTTTGTTTGTTCGACCCGTTTTGCCTAGCGTCCTGTACTTCTGCCTGTCTGCTCCGTGTTCTGGATTCTTGACCCTTGCCTGTTCTTGGACTTTCCTACTGCCTTTGTACTTCTGCCCCACTGACTGCCTTTTGTGTACCGTATCCGGACTGTCAATAAACCGCCTCACTACACCTGTCAGTCTCTGATCTGCTCTGTGGGTCCAGTTGTCTGTCTGAACCTGACAGTGGGTGAGAGGAGGAAGTTAGCAAAGCTGACTCCATCATGAACAGCTCCTCTCACTGTGGAGGCCTTAAACAGCTCCTTCAGCCACAGACTGCTACTCCCACCATGTAAGAAGGAGCTCCACCACAGCTCCTCCATTCAACAGCTGTCACACTCTTTGACACCAGCATGACTTTTTTTTCTTGCCAACTTTTTAAGGAACATTTTGTTTTCAATTGTAACACTCGAACTTTCTCTTATGTTATACTCAGATATGTTGATTGAAACACCAGTGGGTCAACTCTGACATGTTTCCAGACTGTGGCAGGGTACACATGAATGTTAGTCAAATATGATGAATAAAATCAACACTTTCACTGTAAAAGTTTATTTTGATAAAATTGAACAACTTGATAATACATCATATACGGACGGTACTGCCCACAGCGAGTTTCACACCTCCAAAATTACATTAAAAAACAGTGAAGCTGGACGTTTTTTATTTTTTTTCCCCCTCCAAGAATATCATCGTGTCCTATAAATATTTGGTACAAAAAGAATGAATTACAATATGAAGAAAAATATATAGACATTTTTTTTGTTTGAAGCCTTCAGAGCAGACTATGGTCACAAAATACAACTGACTGGAACAAACTGCTGCTTATACTGGAACTGCCAATACACACACTGCGGATCTCAAATCAGAAAAACACAGTCTAAATCAGCGAATGATTTTGACTTCAGAGTTTCATCCCTCACTTGTTTTTTAACATAACACTCAAGTTTACTGCTGTGGTTTAGACCTTTTGCTTCAGTAACTACTGCGACATAAAACGATGCTGGTAAAACAATGGAACAGAGTCTTCCAGTGTTGGCTTTATTACAACATTTAACAACAAAACCTCATGTCTCTGCAGCAGACACAAATGTGGACTGAATGAAACAAACGAAAAAAAAAGTAAATAAGAAAAGCTGTTGTTTTCTTCTTGTCTTAGAGAAAGCAGACAGTGCCTGGATACCTCTGCAAAAAACTAACCAAAAACAAACAAAAAGGGATCACATCCTCAAACTATGCAAGTACATAAGAGAAAACAAAACAAAACAAAACAGGTAAAGCAGAAAATAATATTAGGCTTAAAATTAGGTGACCAGTCACAAGACAGAAGACATTCAAGCTCCAATGCTGGCTGAAGTAGGGCTGTCACTTTTTCAATGAGACAAAATCTGAAGGCAAAATTGTCCTGGTTCTTGTGGAGCCTCTTAAGTGACAAGCCAACGGGTGCTTTGGGTTTGTTCTTGTAATGTTGCTGTAATGTTAATGTATTGTTACTGTAAGGCAGTTGTATCAAACAGCCTCATGTTTATCCACAATTTTTCCCATTTACATGTTACTTAGATGATTTGCTGCTATGAATATCTGCTTATCGTGTCTTGATAGTTACCTCTGTATTTTTATGTCCACATGAGGTTGCCAGGCAACCATGAGCCAAGAAACAGAAATAGAAAGAGAGAAATCAAACTAACTTGTTGACCTGTTTTTACACTTGGTTTTTGTGTTGCAAAAACGTGACACATTGTGATAATTAGTGAGCTTTAGTGTTGGTAGGTGGATTTTGTTACTTTTGGACAGATTCATATTAGCCATGCAGACACAAAAGTGGTAACAATCTTCTTGTCTAACTTTCAGCAAGAATTAGCAGGTTATTCTTTTTATGGCAAACAGTCACAGAGCAACATTAGCATCCATTTGCAGTTTTGTTTGCACCCACATAATATTCACTCTGTTTTGACCTCCACCAGCTCTTGCCTCTTTAGCTGCTAAATGCTTTGGTATGTTCATCAGCTAATTGCTAACTGTGTCTGTCTGCTCTTTGGTGCTGGAAACCAGCTTGATGAGAGCTGCGTGACTCAATCAGAACAGCCAGAAAACCGAAACAATGAGCTGAAGGACACTAAAACAAAACTGAGAAGAACTGCAGAGTTGGTGATAATTCTCAGGTTTGTCACTACAATCAATATCTTCCACATTACATAATGGTTAGCCATTGGATCCATTGTTATTCTAATAAAAATATTGTTCAGTGCAGCATTAATATTTGACCAACACATTGGCAATTTTGAGTTTGGTAAGTTCATTGACACTCAATCAGTAGTCTAAAGTTCTGAATGAAAAGTGACAGCTCTATGTGTCCCATGTCCCTCATGTAAATATGAAGCATATTCTCAACATATTTTATTCAAGATTGTTCAACAAATGTTTGTATGATATCTGAAGTTGTATTTTGTTGTTGTAAAAAGACTCCAGTAAAATTCCAATATAACTCAGTTCAACCACATTTCTGACACAATATACACTTAATCAAGAGCTAAAAGTCTAGAAATGATGCCATGAACACAGATCTTCTTTTTGTGTGCAGCCCAAAAAAGAAAATATTTCCAAAAGGAACCTAAAAATCTGCACAAACCTAAAGAAATCAGTGCATTTTGTCACAGGACATATCCTCTTTTTACTCTGTGTCCCCGAAAAAGGCGATTTTCAAGCGAGGGTCCTTCACAACAGCTCCTCTGTAATGGTCCATTTGTACAACACGGCAAAAAGACAAAAAGCAATCATATGAGAGTCATTAACCCCCTCCAGTCTCAGCCAACCTACAGGCAGTTCAGCTCGAAGGGGAGCAGAAGGGCACTTAGTCAAAAAAACTAAACTAAACAAAAAGCTCTTCTTCCACACACTCATCACTTTATATCCACAGAGGTAAGTGTGTGTGGTTCACTCCTCAATAACTCCAACTCTGATGTTTTGTTGACTGACCTGGTTCCCAAGACTTTCCTCCATTCAGTTTAAAGCCACAATATACACTCTGCAAAAATGGTTATTTGGTAACCAAGGAGAGATTAAAGCAAAGCCCGAACATATTAAAAGTCCAATTCTTAATACAAAATACAGTCCAATTTTGATTCAAAACTCCATTCAGGCCTGAAATTAGTCTTTGAAGAGGTTCACACGGGTGGAACTGAAGTTTGTTGGACTCCACCGTTGTGCTGGTTAATTTACATTTCTACATCCATTAGTTCCAATTCCCAAAATCAGATATTTAGGACTTTAGAAAATGACTTTGTATGCATTTTTGGATCCACGTGCAGTGAAGGCAGGTCCAGAATCAGGCAGCATTCTTAAATATGCTATTAAATGGAAATAACATCTGCCAGCACATCTGTTGGTTCATCATTTGGAGTGTGTTGTCTGTATTTTTGAAAGTTGTCATATATTTTTTTAAAGGGCGTCAACAACGTTCACAATCTCTAATATTGAGTTTGTCAGACGTTGCAGTCTCTGGCCCTGGTTGGTCAAAATCTGTCCTGAACCTGTCTTTGACATGGAAGTGAGTGTGTGTTTGTGGTGTTTCTGTTAGGAGAAGTCACTGTCCTCAGCCCCGTACAGGTCAGCTAATTTCCTGAACCTGGGCCCCCAGTCACTCAGGTAGTGGTAGTCCTGCTCAGCCTCAGACGATGCTGAGCCCAGCGAGCTCAGCGACTCGGCCACTGAACCTGCGCCCTCGTAGGCGTAGGTGGCCAGCGAGTCGTATGGCGGTGCTGTCGGGTTGCAATCGTTCTCTAGCACTCTCTGATTGATGAACTCACGTACGTCCCCGTTATCCCGTGACACCATGCTGACTGGTGGCATGACGTGGCCAGAAGCGGCGGGAGCAGGTCGGCGGTGTGGAGGGTACAGCAGGGTGTCAGTGGGGATGATGTCACGCCTCTGCTTGGCGGATTCCTCCAAGGCGGCGGCGGCATCTGGGTGTCGCAGTGCCCCAATGTCAAAAGCCTGAGTGTCCTCCTCACCTCCGCCCTCATCATTGTAGCTCACCACGTTGTCTCGGACATCTTCCTTGGAGATGATAAGAGGCTCTTGCTTTCTTTGGCGTTTCAGTGCAGTGAACAGGACCACAATCACTGCAAGCAATGACAGAAAAGATATGGGATTAGAACATTTTAGAACAAACAGCAGTGATCGGAACCCACAGCCGATAAGGACAGATGATAAACCAAAGGAAAATTCAATGGTCTCATTTTTGTAGCTTTGTTTTTGTTGGTTATGACAACATCATGCCACAGCCTGGGTCAAGAGTCAACCTGAAAGTGCCAAAAGTGCAGTTCACTTAAACGACCACTTTAGAGTGGCTGCAGAACGGGTTAGTCTCATCCCTAAAAGTGTTGATTTTGTCAGGTTATAACTCCTGTGCATCATGGGACACTTACATACCGTGAAAATTTTTAACTTCTGTTACTAGGATTTGTAATCCAGGCATTCTGTTACATTTCCATGGTTTGTGTTACAGACTGGCTGTGTAAATAGGATAAGTCAAAGTTGGGCCAACTGGATCTGTAAACTGTGATGGATGTTTACAGCACTTCTGTTGTTCACACTCATTTTCTCTCCCAGATACGTTTGGCTAACCCGGCTGTTGTGAAGTATTTTTCTATTCCTGGGACGTTCAATTCTCATCACACCCTGAGCCTGGAACACACTCTTTTATCTGACCCTGTGCTCTCCCCCACTCATCTCATCTGTCTTGTGACCAACTGAGACACCTCATGATAGCTCTTTGTTTCCATGTGCTGTCTGAAGACTTCCTCCATGTTCTCATGTAAGCTTTCTCTAAGTTCTTTGTTCTTGTCTTGACATGTGATCTTGTGTACTTCATTAAAACTGGACAGAAACATTGTGAACTAAATTCTGCTTCGTTGTTCTCTGAACTTCCCGAAGGTCAACTCTCAAGGGTTAAGCCAGTAGCTGCTGTAATGACAGATCACAGCACTGGGATTTATTTATAACCAGTCTGATTGTCTGACTTTCTTTTTATGTTGCCACATAGCCAAATCCAAGCGATTAACTTGTAAATGAAATCTAGTAAAGATGGGGAAGGTGACAATAAGACCCAGTCCAGTCAGCTGATCAACACTGAATGGATTATGTGAGCACAGATTTGGTTGTTTTTCTTGGTTTACATGCTTCTACCATGAGAAAGTAGCTAAGTAGGTACATTGTTTGTATCTGAGGTCGATACAGTGCGTTTTATTTTGTAAGTTCACTGGATTGCTATTTCTGTGTCCGATCGGTTGAGTTCTTGGGACACTTCTGTCTAGAACGGCTGTGATCATCTCCACCAGCAGCATTGCAGCTGGGGTGTGTTGCAGCCGTACCTGGTGAATTTAATGTAAGCACTTCCCACAAGGTAACACCAAGTTTAGCACATCAAGGTGTGTTTCCTGTGACAGAAACATATTTTGGGGTCTAAAGGTTGATGCTGTAGGTGGGGCTTTTGAAATACTACACCATGTGACAGCACAGCATTTAGTTGTGGCAGTGACAGCACATGAGTGCATCAGAAGGGTGTCTGATTGATACTGCTGCATTTGTTTTTTTTGTAATAAACCCAAAGAATTTTATAAATGTCACCTCATAGTAAAACGTTTAGTGCAGAGCTGAATGGTTGTGGTGAAGGTGTGCACCATAGCTTACCTTGATTCAGACCAACACATGGAACTCTAAACAATTTGTAGATGCCTTATATTCCGAAATGAGTGTGAAAACACGAGGGCTGCACAGGCTGGTTACAGGCAGACAGAAAAGGACGGCAGCCTTTGATTTCAGAAAGGGGTTAAGCCATGTAATCATGCAGAACATTTGATTGGCTAAGCTCTTGCAGGCCAGTTTGAATTTAAATCAAGTAAGAGCACAGCGGCAACAAGAAAGAGCAGAGGCGGAGTTAAGGTCAGGGAACTGAAATAACCGATAATGCATACACAGTAGCCCTGCAAATCACTGCATGAAATGTCTGCAAAGGAGCAGGACAGAAAGCTGTGACGTGAATGATACAAAGAGAAAAAGTAAAAGGTAAATATAGAAATAGAAAAGGAGAAAGATTCATCTGGATAAAGCAGGCACTTATTGAAGATAAGTGAAGAGAGACCCCAAGATGTCTGGAGGAAGAGAGATGAGAGAGGCAGAGAACAAAAAGAAAACAGTGATGTGATGGTTGAGGTGATGATGAATACATTCATATGCATATCAGTGCTACTAAAATACTACAGCTTCAGGCTACGCTTTGATTTCCATGTTAAATATAATTCACCACCATGAGATTCGTGTCTCCTGCACATGCTTTTCTTCCTGACACTAAAACATGTCTGAATGCACTTCCTGTGTGTAAGCTACATCTACATGTGTCATTGTTTGGCGTGATGTGGATGATGATAATGATGATGATCGCAGAACATGAAAACCTCAGTGAATTATTATTATTATTATTGTTTGGTCCAACCCTTCGTAATCAGATCTGAGTGTGACACACCTGTCTGCACTCGCGCTATCTTTCCTCCTCTCTGCTGTTCATTTCATTTGAGAGCACTCAAAGAACTATTGTAGCTGATATGAGCCACGGTCTGCACTGTACTGCGCCCTCAGTTCATTTTAGAGCTGCTGGCTATTATAGCCACATCTATTTCATAACATCAAAAATTCCATTTCAGGGGCCGTTGCTGGGAATTATGTTGGTGCTCATAAAGACCGGTTCTGGAGGACGACTGAAACCTTCATGTCACCAGTGACCTATCCAAAGGACCCTGTCATGGAAATCCAACATGGAAACATTTTTACCAGCGTGTCCAATGATTCTTATTAGCAGAGTACACATATACTTAAGCTGTATCTCTGCATGTCTTTTTTCATTTTTATTTTATAAATGAAAGTGAATTCTGCATGTATAACAACACTGAGCAGAAATTTGCCTGGTTAAAATAAACAGATCTTAACCAGGTTAAGAAAGAGTAATTACTTTGCATGAAATCTGCTGAGTGTGTGTGTGTGTGTGTGTGTGTGTGTGTGTGTGTGTGTGTGTGTGTGTGTGTGTGTGTGTGTGTGTGTGTGTATGAGGGAGTGTAGAGGCGGTTGAACACTGCATTACAGCAGTGCCTACCTCCACATACAGCTTAAGTATGTAATTTAACTGTAATTACTGCCACTCTACAGCAACGTTGTACAATGGCACGTGTTGTACAACAACAGATCTAGTAAATAGAGTTTGCATTAATTAACCATGTTAGCCAATCCTCCAGGAAGAGGAAGAGAGCTCATATGGACTGTGGACAAGCTGAGAAAAGAGGGAGTGTGTAGCGACAGGAAACAAAGACCTTCTCTGATCAAGTGACTCATTAATTCTCAGATTAATCAGTGAACAAGATGCACAGAGTGACAGCTGTCTCTTATGAAATGTCTGTATGAAATGGCTGCATTATTACAAACTGTATGATGAAGAGGTCATAGGTCACGTCTTGTACGTGCTGCCTCACTGCCTCATCCTTCTCTCATGCTTCTCTTCAGCGTTTTTCACTGTGCAGTTGTGTGGCTGCTTCGACAGACACTGCTACACTAGTGTTCAAGTTAGCTGTCTGAAAAAATGTGCTAAAATTGGTGTAAAATAATATAAATAGAAATGGTCCTGACCATTCAAATGAACTGATGATGAACTTTCAGTGCTCGTCGTGTGTGTCCACTAAAGTCTGCAATGACTGCACTTTCAGGAGCATAAATATGTATTGATTTTCCCAGCAGCCCACTGGACTGTGACCACTGCATGAATACGAGGATAAGAGGGGATGTGGTGGCAGATGAGATGCATTCATTTCCATACAAGCTTTGATTCTGATGAGCGGCAGCAGACCATGGCTCTGAAACATTGTTTTCCATTACAGCAAATGGGAAATCACAAAGGCTGCACCGTGCAGACACAAGTGTGATCATACATCCATCATGTATTGTTCCTTTACATATTTTGAAAAGTGGCTCTTTTGGCCTTGTCCTTATTTCTGTGATTTGAAAATAGCATGCTGGGCACTGAGTGTGTTTTGTAGCATTGTGGACAAGCCAGTGAACAGTTTTGTGTAGAGGGGAGGGACAGAGCTACTTTCATTTGCCTAATTTATGTGACTAAATAAAACATATACGGCTGGTGTGATACAGCTGAGGTTCAGCTGCTTGTATTTTCTTCAATCCTTCAAACATATGGCTTGGTGACATCTCTCACTAAGCCGTACAGTTTCTAATGAGTGTTTCTGTCCACTTTTGGACTGACATCTTGCACATAAAGCATGCTCCCTCAATGATGGCCTAAAACCTTTTAAAATGCAGCAAACATTACTTTTACTTTTAGAAAGCAGCGAACGGTTGAAATGGGCTGTGGATTAGTGGACTTTATCAGCACTCATAAGCAGGGAGGGAAGGGAATATGTCTGAGTGTTTTTTATCTTGTTGTTTTCACATCTAATTATTCATCTTTATTTCTTCTGTATGACCGCTTTTAAATCTTCGCTTCTGTTTGTTAATGGATAGATTTTGCACAAAAAAACATCATATTACTCTGTTCTCCTAATACATTTGGAAACATAATAGCAGGATCCATAAATCTATAAATATACATGCAAGCTTTTCTTTTTGACCTGAAGCTCATAAAAGAAATTCCTTTTTTCCAAATATATTTAAAAATATTCATGAGAAGGTGAGAAACAAAAGTCCAAAATCTAAAGAGATTATATTGAAAAGCAGAGAAATCACTTATCCTCCAGAGATTTTTGTCACAGTTCGGACTTACTCAGCAGTATGATGGCACACAGGAGGATGGAGATAAGAGCTCCGGTGCTGAGGCCAGGAGAGCTGCTCAGCGCCTCCGCGTTACACAGCTCCATGTTGCCTTCACGGTCGCAGGTGCACACCCTCACGGTGAGGGTGCCGGTGCTGCTCTGCATGGGGTAGTCGCTGTCGGTGATCACCACGGGAACCAGGTAGACGCTCTGGTGAATGCGGCTGTAGCTGGCTCGACGTGTCAGGATGCCAGCAGTGTTATCTGAGCAGGAGAAACTTGTTAAAATGTCAGCTTAGCGCAGCTGCATCACAGGGTGTGTCTGACACTTTGTCACGCAGCAGAGGTGTGTGTGAGGTGTAAAAATCACTTTATTACCAGGATGAAATTAAAAATGTGGCACCAACATGGCAGAAATCCATGTCTCACTGAGGATAGAAGTTGGGGCAATGGAACTGTCAATCAAATATACCCAATCAGGTTGTAGGGTACATAGAGAAGTGGAAGAATTTCTATGGCTTAAAAGTGAGAAGTGGCCAATGTCAGACTGGCTTTGGGCTGGAGACAATCCTGGCTGACACTGGTCGAGAGGTGGGGGTGACTGACTTTTTGAAGCAGTTCACATTAGATGAAAGGCTTAGTTTAATGTTTATATCATATCATTTATAGAATTCGTTTCAGGCTCTGTGCCCGGTCGAGTGTTGCCTACCTCCGTTGTCTCGGATGGTGAAGTTGCTGCGGTGCGTTCCCTCAGGGGCCAGGCTGAAGAAAAACTTGTGTCCTGCTGACGGCTCATCGGCATCGACTGCACTCACTGTCTGGATTCGCTGACAGAGACACCAACGACCATTAAAATGAGCATCCCGATGGAGTTAAGCGAATTAAGAGCAGTCAATAACAGCACTCACTGCTGTCCTCGCTGTCTGTGTGGTAGCAATGCCAGCAGAACAGCTTGGATATTATCAGGATCACTAGTGTCTGTGCTAAATAAGCCGTCAATATCTCTGTCAACATCATTACTCATGAAATATACAAGGATAATAAAATATGACAGTGCAGCTGGGGTTACTCTATGCTCTCTATATATTAAGTTTTGGTTACATATTCTTTCTTTTCCCAACTTCCTGCTGCTGCACATCAACATGACAATGCTGTTAATCAACACATTCCATTTTCATTATAAAATTCATTATAGAATTATATAACCATGTAAATGTCTCTTCTACCTTGCAGAAATGATTGTTTTGGAATGTGACAAAACACCCTGCTTCCAGTGGAGCTTTGAGGAGTGTGACAGCGGGACATGAAAATAGTGTATTTAGCTTTATTTGAGCAAAACAATGAGCGTTGGGATCATACTGAGCATATAGATCGACAGTGGTGAAGTGGATTATGCTACAGCCATTCTTCTGAGAAGCTTCTTTGGGTGTTTTGGTACTTTTCTCCCACACTGTAAACTTGTCACCATTGGCATCTATTGTAGCTGACTGAAGTCAATTCAATTCTGCTCTCTGTGAAGAAGCATGCAACAAACTTTTCTACAGGGGGTGAGAGCTTCAGATGACTGGAGATGGATTTTGGGTGGGGCATGATTTTAAGACAACAAAAACTGAATCTCAGCAGGTTTTAGGGTGCTAAAATATGAGCTCCGATTATGAGATTAAATAGGGTAACATTAGATTTGGGAATCAATATTGAGGCAAACATCAACACAACATGATATTTTGATAATATTTTGATAGTTTAGCAATTTTCTTTTTCACTGAACAGATATGCAGACATACTAAACACATCTGTATTAAATAAGGAATGTTGCCTTTTCTTTACATCATTATTTACAGTGCATTTTTACACTGCTTCACTGACCAGATTTGTATATTTGATGGGTAAAATGATTGTGTAATATTAAAGGGCTCCTAGTGTCAAGTCTAACTCAGTTCCTCTCAGTTGTATGGAACATTTTAGAGTCTTTCAGATTATTGTTTTGGTTTCCTGGCTCCTAATCTTCTTTCCATCTCAGCAATCAACTGTTTAAATTAAAAAGCTCTGACAGACCCACTGTACACCAACTGCCCAGCACCAATAGACACATAATAGAGAATTCAGCAGTTAAAAACCTGCTAAAGAGCTTCAAGATATTTTTCTCCTAAGTGGTGGAGACCAAAACAGAGCTAAAACAAGACTGAATAGTTGGGCTTCATCAGGTAGACACTGTTGCTCTGTGTCTGCTGGATGTGTAAACAGGTAACTGTTGTAGACTGCCGCCCTGATGACTTTAGAATGTGATGATATAATATAATGGTAAATAATAATAATGGTAAAGCTCACCCTCTCGTAAAACAGTGTTAACAGTAATCGGTGCACTGCAGCAGCTTGAGGAGCTGTGTCATTTTTCAGCTGCTGACTCTATACGTAGTTTTTGTTTTTTTACCTTCACACAAGCTGAGCGATTAAAGGCTTAAACAAATATCTGTGGCAATAACAAACACACACACGCACACATATACACTTAACAAATTCAGCCTTAAGGAAGCAGCGGAGGATTTCCAGCAAACAAATGCTGATGATTAACACTGATGGACAGATGAAAGGGCAGAGGAATTAAAGGATGAAAGGATACCAGGATGACAGGGACAAGAGGAGCCCAACGGCAGCGAGCCACCACACTGAAGAATGTCAACATGATGGTGTGTGTGTGGCATCAGCGTGATATAGACGTTTCTATTCTATTAATTGTTCCATGATAAATGTGTGTGTGTGTGTGTGTGTGTGTGTGTGTGTGTGTGTAACCTTATTTTCAATACACTGTCTTGTCAGCGTCCATGACAGATTAGCTCGTCAGCCACCACAAAAGAAGAAACTGAGTGGTCTCCAGGAGCAGAGCCAGAGCCATCAGCTTCAAAGCTGCAGGAGTGTGTGTGTGTGTGTGTGTGTGTGTGTGTGTGTGTGTGTGTGTGTGTGTGTGTGTGTGTGTGTGTACAGTACGTGTGCATGTATAAGCTTGTGCGCTTTAATCACATTAGTTGCATCCCATACAGTACGTGATGAATCATATCAAGTGGTTTTACAGCAGAGGACAATTATACTAAGTAGTGTTTAAAGCATTCAAATTCAGAGTTTTGACTGATGAAATATTCAATATTACAGAAGTCTAACAAAGCCAAAGTTGTGTTGCAGCAGACAGTGAAGTCAGTCAATTAGGAGGCTAATTGGTTCATTGGCTCATTGGCTGCGTGCCACAAAAACGCAGGAAAAAAAAGTCAGTGCTCCGTTTTCTAACTAGCTGAAAAAGTGTTCCTGACTGATGTCGCAGTGCGCTGCAGTAAAAATAGATTGTTCACATTGTTTTTGATGAAATAAAGACAGGAGACATGTTGGCCTATATTCCCCTCACCCAGTTCAGGGGTCAGTGTAGCGCTGGATTCCATGCACATGCTGTGTTTCTATTTATAAAAGGGGATTATCAGCTCACTTTAGCCTCTTCCACTTTCCATGTCCCATAAGTGATTCATAAAAGCACATCACTGCACAATAACTGCCGGACCACCTGCTCTGGACACTCTGTGGAGCCGCTTCCAACTGAACTGGAGGTTGTTCAAGTTCAGTAAAATACACTGAAATAATGAATCATTAGTGGACAGCAGTTCAACACTGTGTGTGTGTACTATCGATCTCCTTAAGGATCACTCCAGTCGAAACTATGATTGAGGATACGCAGTTTATACGTGTTGAGATTTGTAGCTTACACTTTCCAATCAATTATTTATCATTAGTATTATTTTAGACGCTGATTCTGTTGTTTGCAGACAGCTCTGCTTTTACACCAACTAAACAAATGCTTCAGCATTTCTAGCAGTGTGGACTGTGATTGAATTCAGTCACACAGAGAAAAAAACATTACCAAATACAAGTAAGTCCGTTCGTCTTCTTCCGCTTTATCCATGATCGGGTCGCGGGGGCAGCAGCTTCAGCAGGGAAACCCAGACTTCCCTCTCCCCAGCCACTTCTGCCAACTCTCCCAGGGGGACCCCAAGGCGTTCCCAGGCCAGCCGAGAGACATAGTCCCTCCAGCGTGTCCTGGGTCTTCCCCGGGGCCGCCTCCCGGAGAGACGTGCCCGGAACATCTCACCAGGGAGACGTCCAGGAGGCATCCTCACGAGATGCCCGAGCCACCTCAACTGGCTCCTCTCGATGCGGAGGAGCAGCGGTTCTACTCTGAGCTCCCTGCGGATGGCCGAGCTTCTCACCCTATCTCTAAGGGAGACCCCAGCCACCCTGCGAAGGAAGCTCATTTCGGCCGCTTGTATTCGCGATCTTATTCTTTCGGTCACTACCCAAAGCTCGTGACCATAGGTGAGGGTAGGAACGTAGATCGACTGGTAAATCGAGAGCTTCGCCTTTCGGCTCAGCTCCTTCTTCACCACGACGGACCGGTGCAGAGTCCGCATCACTGCAGAAGCCGCACCGATCCGCCGGTCGATCTCCCGTTCCATCCTTCCCTCACTCGTGAACAAGACCCCGAGATACTTGAACTCCTCCACTTGAGGCAGGATCTCATCCCCGACCCGGAGACTGCACTCCACCCTTTTCCGGCTGAGCACCATGGCCTCGGATTTGGAGGTGCTGATTCTCATCCCAGCCGCTTCGCACTCGGCTGCAAACCGCTCCAGAGAGAGCTGAAGGTCACGATCCGATGAAGCCAACAGGACTAGATCGTCCGCAAAAAGCAGCGACCCAATCCTGAGGCCACCGAATCGCAGCCCCTCGACGCCCTGACTGCGCCTAGAAATCCTGTCCATAAAAGTTATGAACAGAACCGGTGACAAAGGGCAGCCCTGGCGGAGTCCAACTCTCACAGGAAACAGGTCCGACTTACTGCCGGCAATGCGGACCAAGCTCTGGCACCGACAGTACAGGGACCGGATAGCCCGTATCAAAGGGTCCGGAACCCCATACTCCCGGAGCACCCCCCACAGGACCCCCCGAGGGACACGGTCGAACGCCTTCTCCAGGTCCACAAAACACATGTAGACTGGTTGGGCGAACTCCCATGCACCCTCGAGGGCCGCGCTAAGGGTATAGAGCTGGTCCACAGTTCCACGGCCAGGACGAAAACCACACTGTTCCTCCTGGATCCGAGGTTCGACAATCTTGCGGACCCTCCTCTCCAGGACCCCCGAAAAGACCTTCCCGGGGAGGCTGAGGAGTGTGATCCCCCTATAGTTGGAGCACATCCTCCGGTCCCCCTTTTTGAAGAGGGGAACCACCACCCCGGTCTGCCAGTCCAGAGGCACTGCCCCCGATGTCCACGCGATGTTGCAGAGACGTGTCAACCAAGACAGCCCCACAACATCCAGAGCCTTGAGGAACTCCGGGCGGACCTCATCCACCCCCGGGGCCCTGCCACCGAGGAGTTTTTTGACTACCTCAGCGACCTCAGCCCCAGAGATGGGCGAGACCACCACAGGGTCCCCAGGCTCTGCCTCCTCGAAGGAAGACGTGCTGGTGGGATTGAGGAGGTCTTCGAAGTATTCCCTCCACCGACCCAAGACATCCCCAGTCGAGGTCAGCAGCACACCGTCCCCACTGAACACAGTGTTGACAGTGCACTGCTTCCCCCGCCTGAGCCGCCGGATGGTGGTGACAAGTAAGTCAATAAATAAAATATGAAACATTTCAATAATTCAAAAAATTTGCAGTCAAACAAATCCTGGACCTGCAACACAGGTCTTATTTTCATACATATCCATCATTTCTATCAATAAGGATGACATCAGACTCACAGAGAATATGTCTGAGATATACAGAACATCAGACAGTCGCTGATTGTCCAGAAATGCACAGTGAAGCTGTGTGCATGAGACTACAGGAAGCAAAGCAGGTCAAAGTTCAAACAGGAAGTTTGGATGATAACTTTTCTCTTAATATATTTGGTAGACCTGAAGGTGTTTTTACATCCCATTTATCTGACTGATGTTTCTTCAACTGTTGGACTTCTGACAACAGAAGTTATTTCATGACACTTTCCATATACAGCAGGTCTATATCAATACTCTGTGCTTTACATTATTTACAGACACAAGTGAGAACGATGTGTATCACACAGCCTTCGACATAGTGCTGGTTGCTGTGATTGAAGACTCAAATTAACTACTTTCTGGAGCTGGAACACTCTCAAATGAAAACAGTTAAAAACAATCAATGTGTTCAATCAATACTTTCAGCAGCAGCCACATATCTACAGCTAGAGCAGGAGAGTGCATATGGAGCTACTGCCTGGTCTCAGTGTCTTTGAGACAATGTTAGTATTTCTTGTATGGAATTATGATGTTCATTTAAAACCTAATATAGTTTTTCCCTGACGGTGCAGTCCTGTCCTGCTCCACTCTGTACTCCGTCTGTCATTTCTCTGCACAGAGCCCCTGCTGACTGAGGTGAAGTCACAATTAGTAGCCTCTCCACATATGCTCAGCAGCTGCTGTAATATTACTCAGATGATTGCTGAGGAAATAAATGGAATATGATGACATTACTTTCTGTCATTCCTGTTTTTTTTCTAGAAGTCTCTAGAGGTATTGTGGATCTGTCCATCCATTATCTATGTCACGGGGGGACTGGAGCCAATCCCAGCTGACACTGGGCAAAAAGCTGGGTACATCTTGGACCTGTCGCCAATTTATGAGAGCGCTGACAGATAAAGACAACCACTCATACTCGCAGTCACACCGACAGTGTTTTGGATCATGCTGAGGTAAAATCCTTGAATTTCCTGAGTTATGAAGGTAACAGGTTTTTATTGAAACCCTCACCTCTTCGTTCAATAACGCCATATGTCGATGTGATACTGGATTCAGAAGATAAAATACTATTGAACACTGATGCTAGACTATAATTGGCTGGAACGCTGAACCTGCTGCTCTGTCCTGATGATGGTGGCTCTGAGCAACTGTGAAAAGAACATGTACCTCACACTTATTCCTCCTGCCGCTCTATCTAAACTGTACAGTATTTTCACATTCCAGAAGTGTGATGTGATGAAGCTGTAGTACCTGACCAGCCTTAGTCCTCTCACAGACAAAGGTTTCATACACGGTGGCGAATGTGGGAGCGTTGTCGTTGATGTCCAGCAGGCGGATGTAGACGGGCACATGGCTGCTCTGACGGGGATTATCTGGAAGGCAAACACAGAAAAGATGTCATGCTGGGAAAAAATTAACACTTTGACACTCTTCCACATATCCACTGATAGCTACCACTGTGCAGCTTGTGGCCTTGCTTAAGGACACCTTGTCAGTATCTGATGAGGCAGAAGGTTTGAGTGTTAAGTCATTCACTTTCTCTTGTGGTCACATGCTGCCTCTTTAACCTCTCAGCCAACACGAGAGTTGAAGTGTGAGAATGTGAAAGAGACAAAAAGAGAAAAAAAGATTGCAGTGTTTTTTTTTAGCCTCTGTCCAAGTAGTTGGTTTCTAGAGTCCTGTAATTTTCACACCGTGTTTCTTGGTTTGAGTCTGGAAACCAATCAGGCTTCCATTTCACACTTGTGCCAGAGTCAAACTGTTTGTAGAAGCTGAGGTTATCTGATATTAATGAAACATGAAACTCAGAAAATAAATGATTTATTCCACAAAAGCTTAACAAAATAATACATTTCTCTTCTTCATGTTGGGTTTCAGTGTTCCTCTCTGTGATCCCAGCACCAGCAGCAACCACACAACTTCTTCTGCGTCCATCAGTAGATATAGAGATTAAAATACTGATGGCGCACTCTGCTTTGAGTTATTATTACATTATAATGTTTTCTTTATGTGGCTGTAGACAAGGAACAATAAGCAAGAAGCTGTGTTTGTGACTTGTTCAGTTCCTCTTCTTCCCCTCGGTTTTTGAGCTTTGATCACTTCAACACAGACAGGTTAAATATTTCAGCATCACTGTCTCAACTAACTTCAATAGGGAGAAGTGATACATGCTGTTATTGAGGAGAATCAGTAAATAATTAACACTAGTAGTGCTGTACAGCTGTTTCTAAATGCATGTGCCTCTATTCAAATCATACTCAGTTCATGACTTTAAATATCGTTTATACCTGGAACCACTAAGGAGGCATTTTTACACCTTATAGAAACCACTGTATAATTCTGCACTTAACAGTTACTATACAGCACTACACCCAGTTGCCTGGCAACAGCTATTGCTTAGACATCTTTAGATAGATAGAGCTAGCTAAACTCGATTTGCAAAAGCAATTGCAACATTAATAAATCTTAGAAACTGAATTGTAAATCATTATTTTGTCAAGTCTCACTCATTATTAAAAAATAAAAAATAATAATAAATTAAATTAATGCCTCAAGACAAGATGTTCTTACAATTGACTATTGTTCAAAATAAGCCCCTTAATAATAACAGACAAAGTTTTTTATGTTCAGGAGAAACCAGGATGTTGTTTCTGGAAATGTTTGACGTGTCTTTTGTTTTGACACACATAAGATTTCAGGCCGATATCTCAAAACCTGGAATAGCCACAGAGATACAATTCTACAATTTTTCTCCTGGACAGCAACAAAGCAGGACATGGAGCATTGTCCATCAAAGAAATAACATCCTGCATGGGATGTTTCCTTCTTTCATTTTTCCTAAAACAGAAAAAAACCTAATGATTTTTTCTGAATCTAAAATTGTTGCATTGTAACTTGGACTGAATCTATCTGCATGGATCCAATGTAAAGACAGAAACATGTTGCTTTGTTCTCTGTGATGAACTGATCCTTGACTGTTTCCTACTCAGCCAGTCTCCTAGATACTCTATTTAGTTACCTCTGTGATAATGACGGTAAGTTGTGGACATTTTGTCTGGCTCCACAAATTCCTCCTCTTCATCAATACATCACATCATGTCTAAAATAGTATTGGCCAATGATGGACTTACGGAACTCGGTGGCAGTGATTGAGATGTTATGCCAGGGAGTCTCCTCTCTGTCCAGGCTTTTGAGCAGGAACACGGATCCATTCCCTGCATGTACGTTGAAGAGGCGGTCCATGTCAGTGCGACGGTCGATAGAGTACCTGTAACAAAAGAGAAGGTGGGAAAAGGAGTTAAGCTAGTGTGTGTAATGAACTATAGTAACCCTTACATCTGTGCAGCCTCAGCAGGGATTCTCCCCAATCTCTTAATCTGTGATAGAGGGGAGCACAGAGCCAAGGCAAAGGGGTGTCAGAATCAGGAGTATAGAATATACTCTATATATAAATATTTTCAAAGGCGATATAGCATGAGACCATATCGTTTATATCGATATAGTTTATTTTGCATTAAAGTGACTATACATTTCTTCCCTTGAGCCAGTTGGCTTTTATTTCAAATCTCTAGAGGGTCTGAAAAGACGCTAAATATAGCGACAAAGTCGCTAAATTGTCAACACTGGACCACTGATTAGTGTGTAAACTAATTAGTGGTCCAGTGCACAGGTGCACAGGTCTTGACCTATGTGTCTGCTTTTTGAAGTGCATTGTGGGATTTGTAGTATGAGTGTGATTTATATATATATATATATCGAGCTAAAAAGATCAAGATATGACTTTTGGCCCATATCGCCCAGCCATGTCTCTGTTAGAATGATCATTTATATCTACAGACAGCACTTCCACAGAGTCCACCATGTTGAACCTACAGTAGCCCAGAATGAACAAACTGAGTCCAGAGAAGACCTTTTGCATTATACTGCCGCGGTTACTCATTCAAGCTAGCTGGGCAAAAGCGAGGTTAGGGGGTTGCAATCACCAACTACCAATGGATGCCACTAAATCCTACACACGGGTCCTTTAAGCTGTTGAAACTACAATATGAGCACATAAACTGACCTGACCTGCTATGGGCAGCTGTTTTGTCACTTCCACCAGGAGTTGTGAAATGCACCATTAGCCAGAAAAAATAAACCCTTACCAAACCCTCAATATCTGTCACACACTGAGTTCAACCAGTTAATAAATGTACAAACAACGATTTGAGGTTTTAGGGGGAGCCAGGCGCTTTTTCCCCAGCATTCAGTCTTCATGCTAAGCTAGGTAGGCTGCTATCCATGTCCTGATTCCAGCTTTGTGTGTGTGATGGATTTTAATGTCCTTATCTCTGAAAGACAGCACATTAGTGTATGTTTTTTAATGTGTGTTCCTGAACGCAAAGTGAATTTTAAGTGAATCGCTGTAGGCGGTGCAAACTGAGGCAAAGTCACGTCATCATCAACGACTCAGCGAGAAATCTGCACTCATCCTGCAGGAAGGAGAGGAAAAGAAGTGGAGTCAAAAGAGCTGAGCCGAGCAATGTGGCGTCAGCTGGGGGTATTATGACTTGCTGTGCGGTGTTTGGTGACTAACCCTTCAAGCTCAGGACTCAAACACACTGCCACCAACCCAGTCCCTGTATTTTTTGAATGCAGGGATGCTTCTGGTGTGAATTCCTGGTTACTGTAGGAGCCGGGGTGACTTACCCCGTCACCTCAGTACATTTTTAAATCAGGTTTTTTGGTTACTTTAGATGTAATGTATTTAAGAGGAATTATGTATTTATTTATTTTTCCAAACATCAAGACTGGTGCAAATAACATGCCATACAAGAGGAAGACTCTACCTGTTTGAAGTTTGAGTTGTCTTACAGTAGAAATGTCTTTCAGAGACAGAGTACTTTTACTTTTATAGTCTGAGTACATTTTAGAGCCTGTACTTCACTTTCACTTGAGTAAAGAAGTTAAATCAGTACTTCTACTTTTACCGGAGTCCTTTTCTTTGAAACAAGTATACTTCCACTTGAGTGTAAGATGTCTGGACTTTTGTGTACTTTTTGTGAGCTGTCACACAAGTACTTACAGACATGCTAGCTGGCTACAGACATCATCTGTACAGTTGGTACTGTTGCTGTTTGCAATGAATAAATAAAAACTGCAAAAACATTCTGGCTGTGAAATTTCTCACAAATAATGTGAGACCATTCAACTTGGAGGCACCTTAAATCTATCTATACTTTATTTCTTTGAAACTCTGAAGTGAATTCTGAATCCACCAAAAAATGATGTGTGATGTTCCAATTTTGATCCCTGAGGCTGGACTAAAAAACAGACAACATGTGCACAACAGTCAACCTTGATATTCTAACAACTGGGATCACATAATTGTGCTACACTGGAAGCTGCTGCATTCTGTCCTCTCCTCCCTATTCAATCTTACTGTAGCCTATGCAAAAACATCACAGCTACTTGAAAATGTCTTCCCACTGTCTGTGGACTGCTCACAGAGCATTCTCTATTTTTGAACTACTTGCTGAATGCTGCTATTCACAGCTTCACAGCACTCCATAGATAATAGAACTGAGATGCCTTTCCTTCTGGATTTTTTTTCACCTGTCTGTCAAAGTGAAGGCAAACTGCTGTGTGAACAGGAACTGCATATTGTACTGTATTTGAACAACCTCCAGTGTCTGGATCAAGGCTGGTTTCACTATCCACTCCTCCAACTATAACATCAAACTGCTATCAGCTGTTAATTATGAAGCATTCAAACTTAATTATTGTTTTCTGTACAGACATATATGAATCCATAAAGAAAACATCGCCTCAGTACATCCAGGTTCTATCATAATTAGAAAGCACTTAGCAGTAAAATAATTGTCTACACATTATGAATGGATGATACATTCACATACACAAAGGCACAAACACAGGAATAATTGGAACTGTGTCTGAGTGTGTGTGTGTGTGTGTTCCCTTGTGACAAATCATTTTAAGAGCACTCCATGGTTCCATGCTTGTTTTAATTCGAATATGTTCCTCATCAGTTCGCCTGTTTTAAATGTAGAGATATAAGGGCTCAGTTCCAGCCTCCAACTGTGCTTAGTCATGCCAGCCACAGTCAATCTACCATCAGTTTAACACCCTCACACCGCCCTGCTGCATCCATACGTCATGATTACTTCTCTGATCTCACACCTCTCTGTGTTTACACTGCACCCTTCTCTATAATTCATAACATATGCGTTGCTGTATGCTTTTTATTTATCCTTTTTGGCGGTGACTCAAATAGCCCTCTAAGTTCAGGAAAGTTTCAACTTATCGTAACAGTCTTGTACCTCCTGATCAATATCCGCTGCAACAGAGCAAATTACAGAGAGCTTTAGGCATTTTATTTTGTAAACATCAGAAAATTCCCAGGATGTATTGATGCTGTTTGAGTAATAGACAATTACTAACAGGAGAGCAACAGAGCTCAAAGCTCAAAGCTATCCTAATGGCAAGCATCAATAATGAACAGTACTGCGGTGAGGCAGCCGGGTTTAAATATAGACTTTAGGTGCAGGGTTCTGTTGTGTGTTCAGCAGTTTTGACACACAGCACAGTCCATCCACACACAGCTTGGTTTATAATCTTAACAATGATCAATATACAGTATCTATCTTTTAACCTGCTTCATATTTCTCCTCTGTTTCCCCCTTTCACACTCTTATCAGAACTCCTCAGAAGCCTTTAGAGAATCATGGTCCATTTGAGGTCAAACTTCATCCAACTTCAATGTAGCTTTGCTGACAATTCTAAAATTGCTGAAGAGGTGGTGGAGAAATGCAAACTTTCAAATACTGCAGCCCTGCTCTACAGATGTGATATGATATTAGGCAGGTGAGATGTGTGCTGCTAACTGTAGCTTACTAGCCACAGGCAAATTACATTTTGTTAGCAGCGGTATTAAAGAATAATTACCATTTAGCATCTGAAGTGCACGATGCTGACATTTGCTGGTACGTTTCTGAACTGTTTAATGTGCTACAGCTGACTAGCTTAGCAATCTATCCTGGAAAGCTGTCTTAGCAGGGCACCTCTGCACCGAATGTTTCTTTGGTGCTTCGTTTAACATGCTCGAGTGCGGCGCAAGATATTGTATGTTATCATTTGGAGATATGACAAATTAATGTAGATGGTTTTTATTATATCATTTATCTATATATCTAAATAAATTTGCACTGCGAGGGGACATAGGGTTTACCTTGACTTAAACTGATTGAAAATGATGCCACAGCTGTGACCTACTGAGCCTTTCGTTCCAAAATTTAAGCATGCAACATGTTCCATCTGTCTAGTATGCTGTTGCTGTTTTTGATTATAATTTTTGTCTATAATTGAAAATGTGATTTGGTGGTTTAATCTAAATAATGAATTCAACAAAGCAAAGCACCAAACACAGTTGACAGAATTTGGAAACTAAAGCTGGATTTTACATAATTTGTTATTTTTTTAATTTGCTATAACTAACATCAGAAATGATCTCATAATATCAAAAACACAGTAAATCTAAAATTAGATGTCTATTAAAAATGAAATAAGATTGAAATTTTGCCTTACCTGACCATGCTGCGTGCCCCATCAGGATCCATGGCGCTGACAGAGCCTACAACCACGCCCACCACTGCATCTTCCTTCACCTCCATCAGGTAGCTGGCTTTGTCAAATAGCGGCGGCTCATCCACGTCTTCCACTGCAATCCGCACTGTAGCCATGGAGGCTGCAAACTGGAAGCGAGGGTCCTCCTGGGCATTCTTGACCTGGATCTCTACTGTGTAAGACGGCTTCTTCTCATAATCCAGAGGCTGCAGAGGGAAAAACACAGGAAACACAGTGTTGGTACACTCATGGTATCATGGCAAAGCTAACATTAACACTATTTGGCAAAGTTACATTTCCACTGAGACCAAAAATGTATTTAATATACAGCAGACAGGCTGATGTCCAGTAGGTTGGCAAGATGAAATATTTACTTGCTGAGAATAATTATGAATGTTAGAACAAATCATATAAATAAACCATTAAACTGTTCAACAAAAATAATGTTAATTAAAGCTGCTTCATTTTAGAGGCAGCAAAGAAAGTTGGACACATTATGGTTTGGTCTTTTGTCTGTGTCCACCTGATAAATAGAAGTCCAGTATTCACTCCATGCTAAGCTCTGCTTTGGTCTCCTCAACCAATTACAACCAACAACCATTAGATTACATTACAACCAACTCCTTTTTAAGTTATCCAGTTGTCCATCAGTGACTCACTTGGTCACACTGTCTGGCTGCTGCTTGGTGTTGGGCAGGTATTGTGGGACAATGCTAAAGAATCAGTCATTTTGGGCCACATTTAATGGATATATTATTGATGAGATTTTATTTAGCAAAGAGAGATTTTATTTTCGTTTGAGCAGCCAGGCTTTATTCAGCCCGCCTCACCTCCACCCACACTTACCCTATTTGCCCATGTTTGTATAAGCCAGGAGGAAGCAGAGGCAAGATTGCTAAGATGGTGGCGGCCAGAGAACCATAATTTCTACCATCTATGCTTGTGATTTAGGCAGAGTTTGGGCAGATGAGCCCAACACAAACACAAAGTAACAGTTGTTATACTGTTCATAGTCATAGTAATAGCAGACTTGATAACACACAGAACAGCATATTTAGATCCAGTCCAGCAAGGGAATTATTCGATTTAACATATAATTGAATTTGACAGCTGATCAGAGACAGGATTTAAGTAATGTAAGAACACATCTTTTATTGTTTCAAGACTACTGACTGTCTGAATGATGAAGAATGAAATGAACAGTACATGCTGTTACATTAGTAAAATGTGATATGAAGCTACTGACAGATCCAGTGTGATAACAAACAATAATAGTTTTTCAAAAGTGCAAATTATATTGATGAAATCTGTTTCTCGACATCAGTTGTGACAATGTTGTTGTCTCTAACAAGAACAAAGCTTGAGCAGCTCTACATCTACATGTTGCCTCTCCTTCCTTGAAGGAATCCTGGATATTGTCCTCATCTTGTTTCTCGCTGACAAATATCATTACTTTTTTGTTGAAGCTTGCAGACTTTCTTAGGTGGTGTCAGCAAGAGGAATATAACAATTTCTAAAAATCAATTGTGATTGTACGTCAGTAAACACACACTCAATGAGGACACTGTGATTCATTTCCTAAAATCCAACAGCATAAAAAGCTCCAGTGGTGTGTATTAATGCCTGCTGCAAAGGATGAGGCTGGGGGTTGTGAAGGTAAAGATGAATAAGTTTAATTTGGTTTCTTTCATCTGTCAAGCATGCCCAGGCTTTGCATATTTAACGGTATGTGTAGAACAGACTACGTGGGCAGGGTCCTCATGAGTTGAAAGTGTGGGATCTGCTGAATCACTGCTTTAGAATTAATTTGATTCAACCAACGCCGTGAGAAAAATTTTAAGATAATTAAAAGCTGGCCTTGTTTCAACGTAGGCACCATTTCACATTATTTACAATAGATGCAGTTTGATGGCAGCGTTTCATTGATCTACTGAAATTTACTCTGCTGCTATTTACTTTTACTTGTTCATATATTGCATCAGTACCCTTCTTTCATTGTGTTTCCTCTTTATTTTTGTTTGTAAATGTGTCTTATTAGACACATTAGTGCTGCACAGATTTAGAATGGGATCAGTACTCTGAGCCCACAGTTCACTCTCTTTTCCCTTTCACCTTGTTGACGGTGATGATTCCCTCCTGGGTGTCTTTGTCAGTGTGGATGCTGAACATCTCCATGCCATCTCCACTCACAATGGTGAAATTCATCTCAGCGTTTCTCCCAATGTCTTTGTCAGAGGCTTTAATTCTTCCAACTGGAGTGCCATACTTGGCCGACTCAGGAACTCTGAACTGGTAAATACCTGAAAACATAGAAAATAAAGACTGACAGTCATCATCTGCATGATATAAAAGTTGCTTTTATGTAAGTAATACTGGGATCAAGATGTCTGTGCCATCGATATGTGTAATGTGTAAACCACGCCCTAGTGCAGGGGTATTCAAGTAAAAATTGAGGAGGGCCAGTTAAAATAAATATCCTCAAGCTGAGGTCCGGAACATCATATTTGTATTTGCGGTATGACTGATACCTGGGAAAATGAACAGACGAAGGGGGAAAAAAACACAATACGGGTTAAAATAATTTCAAAGAAATGTATTGACATTGAAACACTGGCTTACACAATGTTTAGTTTAAATAAAAATTACTAAATTATGTATTCAAAAACAAAGAAAGTGCTTAAGAAAAAAATAGCAGCTTCAGTTTCCTTTTGACTGAACAATGTTAATATTCTCCTCAACAAAAAATTCACAAAACATCTTAACTGTTTCTCTTACAGATGATCTTTCTTTCCCTCCCTTCCCCAGTTTTTTTCAGTGTGAGAATTGAGCTTTAGCTTGCCCTGCCAGCATTTTAAATCTAGGCTTGAACGAGGTCAATGCCATTCTCATGCACATGTGCAGATGCTCATCAGTGAGCTTGGAACGATATTTTGTTTTTATTATGTTCATTGTAGAGAACGCTGCCTCACAGCTGTATGTGGAGCCGAACATGGTCAAGATGAACAGGGCCACTTTCTTCACATCTGGGAAAACTGTCTCAGATACCATCTGGAGCCAGAAGGTGGCAGAGTCAGTTCTTCCAAACTGCTCTTTCAGGGCCACATCTGCTTGGAGGTCAACCATTTGCATCTGGAGGGGCCCAGCATTTGCCCACTTGAAGTGATGTGTGACATCATTTGAGAATGCTCTCACATCAGTGATAAGAAATTGATTCTGTATGAACAGGGTGAGCTGCTCTCCAATGCTGAAGCTATCAAAACGTTTGCTGAAGTTTTCAATCAACTTGTCAACAAAGTCAACAAAAGAGGAGACATCTCCATGTCCCTGCACTTGTTCTTTTACTTTTGGGAAGTGTGTGTAGTCTCCTTGCGGATCTTCTTTGAACACCTGAAGTTTTCGCTGAAATGAGCGGACACTGGTCATCAACTCACAAATAGAATTATTCTTTCCCTGCAGCTGCAAGTTAAGCCCATTCAGGTGTGACATGATATCAGCCAAAAAAAGCTACAATATCCATGTTTTTCTTGTCATTTAGAAAGACAGTAAAGTTGGATGCTTTCTGACTTTCCAGCTCTTCCAAGAAAGCTGCTACCTCACGTCTAATTGACCAAAATCGCTCTAGCACCCTGCCTTTGCTGAGCCATCTCACGTTGTTGTGGAGCAAAAGATCATCAGAGTTTGCATCAACCTCTCTGAGGAATTCCCTGAGCATGCGATGCTGACAAGAAGAAGATGCCCTGAGAAAGTTGATAATTTTCATTATTGTCTTCATCACCTCAGCATACTCATCTGACAGGGTGGAGCAAAGGACAGTCTGATGAATAATGCAGTGGTAGAGATCAGCTCAGCATTGTCTTTTTTCATCCTTGCCACAGCTCCCTTTTCTCTCCCAATCATGGCAGGGGCTCCATCAGTAGTTATGGATACCACTTGTTTTGGCTCTATTCCTCTCTTTAATAACATTTCCTTAATTGCCAGTTAGATGTCTTCTCCTCTGGTAGTAGTCTGCAGAGAAGTCACGCCTAAGAGGTCTTCACAGAACTCATTTTTATCCCTGTTTAAGAATCTTATGTAAACCAATAGCTGAGCATTGTCAGACACATCAGTCGATTCATCCACAGCCAAACCTACACATGGTGCCTTACATATGGCTTCTTCCAGCTGGGACAGTACATCCTCAGCTAGTATTTCACTGTGTCTTGTGGATGTGGTGTTTGACAGGGGTATTTGCTTTATTTTGTCACAGAGCTCATCTTTTTGTTTACCATCAAGTAACGTTTCGGTTATTTCAGTCATGCACTCTTTGACAACACTTGCGTCTGTAAACGGCTTTTTGTGTTTACCTGAGACCCAAGCAACTTGGAGGGAACATTCGTGAGCACGTTGTTGTGCGATGAAAGAACGGCTTAATACCCTGGTGGACTGATCATATTGGGCAGTGAGACTACAGATTTTCTGCGCCCGGAGTTCAGACTTCGGTGGGTAAAATTGTTCAAATGCTTTGTGCTTAGTCTCATAGTGACGCTTGACGTTGGCACTTTTAATAAGTGCCACTGTTTCGGAGCATATGAGACAAACTGGTTTCATGCTCGTGGGCGGAAGAATGAACATGTACGCGTCAGTCCATTCCGCATTGAAAGCTTGATTTTCGGAATCTACTTTCCTCTTCTTCGACAGCGCCATATTGCTTACTTCTCTAGTAACGACTAACTTACGCCCTCTCTTCCAGTATCATCTCCCTGTGTTTAATCCACTTGAATCTCTTCTGGCTCAATTTCCACCTTCATTTCCTGACTGACTGTCTGTCTCGTACTCGCAGCACAACTCCTTCCAAGTAAAAATCGGACTGTTCTCGTACAGAGACTCACTCGTAGCACCTCTGAATTCAAGGTGGCGATTTCATTGGCTAGATAGAATCACATGAGTAGTATGACTCTCACACGATTGGTTGGTACCTTCCAATGCTTGCTCAGTGCAGTGCTTGGATAGGGAAAAGTAATGTTACGGCATGAAATAGACTCGCCTGTCAAAAAAAAAAAAAATTCTACAATTAATCTCGGGTCCGGATGATATGGCAATCCGGTCCGGATCCGGACCCCGGTCCGCGGGTTGGGAACCACGGCCCTAGTGGTAATATAAGGAGACACAGTAAATGGCTGCATTGCATTTTGAGTAATTCTTCCAGTTTGGTTAGGGAACCACCTTGGCCAGGCCACCTCCCTGATTGCAGTGGATTTTAGTCCTGTGTATACATTTTACTATTTTTCACATACCCACATTTGAGCCGGCAACCACGCATGACATTCAGCCACTAAAACAATTTTTGTAAAACAGTAACAACAATAATGATATTTTAGCATTAAAAATATCATTTTGGTTAAAGAACTTCTACATGCCGCTGTATTAATCAGTACAGAAATATAAACAATGACTTGGGTAATTACCAATGCTGTTTATTTAGCAAAGCTGGCATGAAATTTACATTGGGTGGTGGTTTAATAAATCTGTCATGATTTAAGTGATGAAAAAAAACATTCTTTACTAGCGTGTGGTTTTCTTCTTCGCTGCTTTTGCTGACACATTGCTTTGTCTCTTGCATTACTGCCACCTGTAGGTGAGTGGAATAGCGTGACACCAGTGGCACAGATTTGTATTGTCACCCGTGTGTTTGCACACGTGTTTAAGTGCATTACGATTAAATTAATTGTAAGATATACATAGATACTCTATCTTTTAAAAGTAAGGGTACAAGTAAAGAACACATAAAACATCAAGAAAAAGAGAACTGTAATTAATGAGGAACACAATCCCACATGCTTGTAAGACTGCCTCTGGCCTCCAGAAGGCTGCTGCTTCATCAATAGTCATATTTTTGTTTTATATTTGTGCTCTATCACAATGTCTAATTGTGTCAATGATCCGCTACCTTGTCATTTGCTCACTGATACCTTTTAACTCTGAAAGTGGGCTTATCTCATGTAATCCCTCTCAAGGTTTCTTCCATTTTTCCTTCAGGGTTTTTTTGCTAGGATTTGTTCTGTTGTCCATTTCGGCACTTGTTTTTGTTTCTTGTCTAATGCGGCCCTGTGATGCCCTCCGAGACTCTTCCTGGGATTAAGAGCTACACAAATAAACCCATCTTTTCATAAGGCCAGAACATAACCACCTGACCAAAGTCAGTGAGTAGAGAATGGTGTTGATCAAGAACATTAATCCTCCCTTTGATACGCTGTGAGGTACAGTCTGACTCTGTTAATATGAATAAAAGTGGATGAGCCACATAAACTCAAACAAAGACATCAAGAAAGTTTGTCTCACCCTGAACAAAATCATATGAGTGTAAATGCTGAATGGAGAAATCTTTCTGTTGTCTCAGAGCTTTATACAGAAGGTTAGACGGGCAGACAGTGAGAACAAAAAAAGCATTCTCAGTCCTAAAAAAATAGTGCAAATGCTGATGGAAGCCAGGTGCTGGAACAATGTCTCTTCGCCTGACTGCTGACTATCATTAAAAAAGGCGTTTTCAATGTAATGTGAGTGTGACATATCCTTTTGTTCTCTGGAACAAGTGCTAACACTGTGTTTTGCCATCGGTTTGTTGCAGAGATGAGAAGGACAAGTTTTTCTCCTCATTGTGTAACAAACAACCTCGGCCTGCATGAAAAAAGCAGCTCGTTTGAGTCACTGAATGGAGTCCAAACACGACTAAATTAATGCAAATTAGATGTCACTCTGTTATATGAACCTGAGGCAGTTTTACGTCCGGATAGTTGCCTTTACTCAGGATGTGTGTGTGTGTACATACGCCACTCAATCTCAGAGATCTAGTGGTGTGTATAAACCACTTGAGTGAGTAATTATATGCTGCTGTGACACGGCAGGCGTCATAGACCCTGGCAGCTAGACTGTAGTCAACCTGCCATTGTTTTGGTATATTTTTGTGTGTTTGTGTGTGTGTAGCCACAGAGAGAGATGGAGAGTGTGCTCATGTGTACACATAGCACACATACTGTATATTATGCAGAGAAGGAGAAACACACAGCTGCTGCAGCTACCATCACTCCCAATCTAATTAAGAAAAATATTCACTGCCTTCATGCCAAATTTACATACAAGATATCTTATGAATCTCTGTATTAGCCTACATGTCCAGCTCCATGTCAACAGTGAGAAACAAAATAAGTGGAAAGGGGAACTCCGAAGATCTGAAACCAAACTAACTAATCCCATTACTTACCACTGACATGCTAACTAGCTGACATCAAGCCAAGCAAACCCACAAAGCAAATCTAAAATGAACCAACCAGAGCCAAGCCAAATCAAACTAACAAACTAAGGGTTAGAGAAAGAGAAAGAGGGTATAACATCCAGTAAAGAGATACATGTTGGAATTCAACATGTGCTGTTGTGGTCCTTCAGAATATGGTAAGCTATGGGGGGAGCGCCAAACCAAACCAAACCAAACCAAACTAAACTGACTAAACCAAACTAACCAAGCCAAACCAAACTAACCAAGCCAAACCAAACTGACCAAACCAAACCAAACCAAACCAAACCAAACCAAATCAAACTGACCAAGCCAAACTGACCAAACCAAACTGACAAAACCAAACCAAACCAAACCAAACCAAACTTATCAAGCCAAACCAAATCAAACCAAACTGACCAAACCAAACCAAACTTACCAAGCCAAACCAAACCAAACTTACCAAGCCAAACCAAATCAAACCGACCAAGCCAAACTGACTAAACCAAACTGACCAAACCAAACCAAACTGACCAAGAGAAACCAAACCAAACTGACCAAACCAAACCAAACTGACCAAACTGACCAAGCCAAACCACACTGACCAAACCAAACTGACCAAACCAAACCAAACTGACCAAACCAAACCAAACTGACCAAACCAAACCAAACTGACCAAACTTAATCAAACTGACCAAGCCAAACCAAACCAAACCGACCAAGCCAAACTGACCAAACCAAACCAAACCAAGCCATGCTAACTAGCTGACATCAAGCCAAGCAAACCCACAAAGCAAATCTAAAATGAACCAACCAGAGCCAAGCCAAATCAAACTAACAAACTAAGGGTTAGAGTAAGAGAAAGAGGGTATAACATCCAGTAAAGAGATACATGTTGGAATTCAACATGTGCTGTTGTGGTCCTTCAGAATATGGTAAGCTACGGGGGGAGCCCCAAACCAAACCAAACCAAAGCAAAAAAAACCAAACTCACTAAACCAAACTTACCAAGCCAAACAAAATCAAACTGACCAAGCCAAACTGACCAAAACAAACCAAACCAAACCAAACTGACCAAACCAAACCAAACCAAACCAAACCAAACTGACCAAACCAAACCAAACTGACCAAGCCAAACCAAATCAAACTGACCAAGCCAAACCAAACCAAACTGTCCAAACCAAACCAAACTTACCAAGCCAAACCAAATCAAACCGACCAAGCCAAACTGACTAAACCAAACTGACCAAACCAAACCAAACCAAACCAAACCAAACTGACCAAGCCAAACTGACCACACCAAACCAAACCAAACTGACCAAGCCAAACCACACTGACCAAACCAAACTGACCAAACCAAACCAAACCAAACCAAACTGACCAAGCCAAACCAAACCAAACTGACCAAGCCAAACTGACCAAACCAAACTGACCAAACTAAATCAAACTGACCAAGCCAAACCAAACCAAACTGACCAAGCCAAACTGACCAAACCAAACCAAACCAAACCAAGCCATGCTAACTAGTTGACATCAAGCCAAGCAAACCCACAAAGCAAATCTAAAATGAACCAACCAGAGCCAAGCCAAATCAAACTAACAAACTAAGGGTTAGAGGAAGAGAAAAAGGGTATAACATCCAGTAAAGAGATACATGTTGGAATTCAACATGTGCTGTTGTGGTCCTTTAGAATATGGTAAGCTACGGAAGAAGCCCCAAACCATACCAAACTAAACCAAACCAAACTAAACCAAACTGACTAAACCAAACTAACCAAGCCAAACCAAACTGACCAAACCAAACCAAATCAAACTGACCAAGCCAAACTGACCAAACCAAACTAACAAAACCAAACCAAACAAAACTTACCAAGCCAAACCAAATCAAACTAACAAAACCAAACCAAACCAAACTTACCAAGCCAAACCAAATCAAACTGACCAAAACAAACCAAACCAAACTGACCAAACTGACCAAACCAAACCAAACTTACCAAGCCAAACCAAACCAAACTGACCAAGCCAAACCAAACTGACCAAGCCAAACCAAACCAAACTGACCAAGCCATACCAAACTGACCAAACCAAACCAAACTTACCAAGCAATACCAAACTGACCAAACCAAACTTACCAAGCCAAACCAAATCAAACTAACCAAGCCAAACTGACCAAACCAAACCAAACCAAACTGACCAAGCCAAACCAAACCAAATTGACCAAACCAAACTGACCAAGCCAAACTGACCAAACCAGACCAAACCAAACTGACCAAACCAAACCAAACTGACCAAACCAAACCAAACCAAACTGACCAAACCAAACCAAACTGACCAAGCCAAACCAAATCAAACCAAACTGACCAAGCCAAACCAAACCAAACTGACCAAGCCAAACTGACCAAACCAAACTGACCAAACTAAATCAAACTGACCAAGCCAAACCAAACCAAACTGACCAAGCCAAACTGACCAAACCAAACCAAACCAAACCAAGCCATGCTAACTAGCTGACATCAAGCCAAGCAAACCCACAAAGCAAATCTAAAATGAACCAACCAGAGCCAAGCCAAATCAAACTAACAAACTAAGGGTTAGAAGAAGAGAAAGAGGGTATAAAATCCAGTAAAGAGATACATGTTGGAATTCAACATGTGCTGTTGTGGTCCTTCAGAATATGGTAAGCTACGGGGGAAGCCCCAAACCAAACCAAACTAAACCAAACCAAACTGACCAAGCCAAACTGACCAAACCAAACCAAACCAAACCAAACCAAACCAAACCAAACTGACCAAACCAAACCAAACCAAACTGACGAAACCAAACCAAACTGACCAAGCCAAACCAAATCAAACTGACCAAGCCAAACCAAACCAAACTGGCCAAACCAAACCAAACTTACCAAGCCAAACTAAATCAAACCGACCAAGCCAAACTGACTAAACCAAACTGACCAAACCAAATCAAACCAAACTGACCAAGCCAAACCACACTGACCAAACCAAACTGACCAAACCAAACCAAACCAAACCAAACCAAACCAAACCAAACCAAACTGACCAAGCCAAACCAAACCAAACTGACCAAGCCAAACTGACCAAACCAAACTGACCAAACTAAATCAAACTGACCAAGCCAAACCAAACCAAACTGACCAAGCCAAACTGACCAAACCAAACCAAACCAAACCAAGCCATGCTAACTAGCTGACATCAAGCCAAGCAAACCCACAAAGCAAATCTAATCAAATGAACCAACCAGAGCCAAGGCAAATCAAACTAACAAACTAAGGGGTAGAGGAAGAGAAAGAGGGTATAACATCCAGTAAAGAGATACATGTTGGAATTCAACATGTGCTGTTGTGGTCCTTCAGAATATGGTAAGCTACGGGGGAAGCCCCAAACCATACCAAACTAAACCAAACCAAAGTAAACCAAACTGACTAAACCAAACTAACCAAGCCAAACCAAACTAACCAAGCCAAACCAAACTGACCAAACCAAACCAAACCAAACCAAATCAAACTGACCAAGCCAAACTGACCAAACCAAACTAACAAAACCAAACCAAACTTACCAAGCCAAACCAAATCAAACTGACCAAAACAAACCAAACCAAACTGACCAAACCAAACCAAACCAAACTTACCAAGCCAAACCAAACCAAACTGACCAAGCCAAACCAAACCAAACTGATCAAGCCATACCAAACTGACCAAACCAAACCAAACTTACCAAGCAATACCAAACTGACCAAACCAAACTTACCAAGCCAAACCAAATCAAACTAACCAAGCCAAACTGACCAAACCAAACTGACCAAACCAAACCAAACCAAACTGACCAAGCCAAACCAAACCAAACTGACCAAGCCAAACTGACCAAACCAAACCAAACCAAACTGACCAAACTGACCAAGCCAAACCAAACCAAATTGACCAAACCAAACTGACCAAGCCAAACTGACCAAACCAAACCAAACCAAACTGACCAAACCAAACCAAACTGACCAAGCCAATCCAAACCAATCCGACCAAACCAAACCAAGCTGACCAAACCAAACTGACCAAGCCAAACCAAACCAATCTGACCAAGCCAAACCAAACCAAACTGACCAAACCAAACTGACCAAGCCAAAACAAACCAAACTGACCAAACCAAACCAAACCAAACTTACCAAGCCAAACCAAATCAAACTGACCAAGCCAAACTGACCAAACCAAACCAAACCAACCAAATTAAACCGAACCAAACTGACCAAACCAAACCAAACCAAACTGACCAAACTGACCAAGCCAAACCACACTGACTAAACCAAACTGACCAAACCAAACCAAACAAAAACAAACTGACCAAGCCAAACCAAACCAAACCAAACTGACCAAACTGACCAAGCCAAACCACACTGACCAAACCAAACTGACCAAACCAAACCAAACCAAACTGACCAAGCCAAACCAAACCAAACTGACCAAGCCAAACTGACCAAACCAAACTGACCAAACTAAATCAAACTGACCAAGCCAAACCAAACCAAACTGACCAAGCCAAACTGACCAAACCAATCCAAACCAAACCAAGCAATGCTAACTAGCTGACATGAAGCCAAGCAAACCCACAAAGCAAATCTAAAATGAACCAACCAGAGCCAAGCCAAATCAAACTAACAAACTAAGGGTTAGAGGAAGAGAAAGAGGGTATAACATCCAGTAAAGAGATACATGTTGGAATTCAACATGTGCTGTTGTGGTCCTTCAGAATATGGTAAGCTACGGGGGAAGCCCCAAACCATACCAAACTAAACCAAACCAAAGTAAACCAAACTGACTAAACCAAACTAACCAAGCCAAACCAAACTAACCAAGCCAAACCAAACTGACCAAACCAAACCAAACCAAATCAAACTGACCAAGCCAAACTGACCAAACCAAACTAACAAAACCAAACCAAACCAAACCAAACTTACCAAGCCAGACCAAATCAAACTGACCAAAACAAACCAAACCAAACTGACCAAACCAAACCAAACTTACCAAGCCAAACCAAACCAAACTGACCAAGCCAAACCAAACCAAACTGACCAAGCCATACCAAACTGACCAAACCAAACCAAACTTACCAAGCAATACCAAACTGACCAAACCAAACTTACCAAGCCAAACCAAACTAACCAAGCCAAACTGACCAAACCAAACTGACCAAACCAAACCAAACCAAAATGACCAAGCCAAACCAAACCAAACTGACCAAGCCAAACTGACCAAACCAAACCAAACCAAACTGACCAAACTGACCAAGCCAAACCAAACCAAATTGACCAAACCAAACTGACCAAGCCAAACTGACCAAGCCAAACTGACCAAACCAAACCAAACCAAACTGACCAAACCAAACCAAACTGACCAAGCCAATGCAAACCAATCCGACCAAACCAAACCAAGCTGACCAAACCAAACTGACCAAGCCAAACCAAACCAATCTGACCAAGCCAAACTGACCTAACCAAACCAAACCAAACCAAGCCAAACCAAACCAAACTGACCAAACCAATCCAAACCAACCAAATTAAACCGAACCAAACTGACCAAAACAGACAAAACCAAACCAAACCAAATTGACCAAACCAATGTAACATCTAACAAACCAGGTAAAACCAAATTAACCAAACAGAATAACCAAAACCTAACCAACTCAAATGTACCAAGCCAAACCAAACAACAACAAAACTGATGAATCCATCAAAGAAAAATTGACTGCCATTTGGTGCTCAGTGGGCAACACAGTCAGACCCTGCAATCATGTATGATGTAGATGCCCACACTAAAACAACATAAAAAAACAATTTTACTTTAGGATGACAATACTTTTGGTAGTCTATTCACGTGTCTATCTTTTATCAAAATACTAAAACAAACAAGTGGTGAAAAGCTGAAAAACTCAGAGGTAAAGAGAGGAGAAGCAGATTTCATCTCCACTCAGTTTTCTTTCTGGCTGGCTGGAGATTGTGTTGCCTCTTGGCTCTAACACTGACAGCACTGATTGGAGTCCTGGTGTGAAGTGAAATGAATTGACACGTGTGGACCAAGGTGTGTGTGTGACTGTGTGGTGTGTGTGTGTGTATGTGTGTGTGTACTTTTATGAAAACCAGCTTCTGACCTTCATATTGAAGACAGATTTCTGGTTGGAGGATAGAAAACATGCAGTATATATAATCCATTAATTGTAGCAATCCAAGTGTGTATGTGTGTGTGTGTGGCGACTTAAACAGAATGATAATGCCACATGCAATCTGTTCAGCAGATCCTAGGGTGATCTTGTTTTGCACCGTGCATTGGAGAAGAAACCAGTGTATAAATGAGTGTTAATGCTGGGTGGAGAGGAGGAGGGAGAAACTGACACTCTGATACGGTGACTATGATTGAATGAGGCAGAGATCGAGTGCGAGAGGGAAAAACAATTAGAAGATAAAGAGATGGATACAGGAAAGCTGGAGAGCTGGAGAACGGAGGGGAGGAAGTTCTGCCTTCATGTCAATTCATGAGGATTAGACAAGAGAATGACTGATGTGATCAAGACCAGCAGAGCAGCAATTTACTTGCTTCTTTCACACTGCTGTGGGCACTGAAAGAGGACTGACGGACACACACACACACGCGCACACACACACACACACACACACACACACACACACACACACACACACACACACACACACACACACACACACACACACACACACACCATGTGCCAATACATTCTTTTGATGAACAGCTGCCACATTTGCGCCAGCTGTTGCTACGTTTAAACTTCAACTAACAATGCAAATGCTTCAGTGTTGGAATACATCGACTGAATTAAGATTAGCACTGAATAATACAGAGCTGCACAAACTAGTTCTGACAGACATAACCGCTGTGCTGCTGAGATACCATAACAACAAATGAAATGTTGTGGTCTTGACAATCAAGAACAGTGACAATGCAACATATTGTGTGAACAATACTTTTTTTTTCTGGGCACGTTCTCGTCTACTTTGGATTAAAAGATTCACAGTTGATTCGTCAAATTTGTAGGTGCTGGTTAAACACTGGTGAGACCAGTCTTCAGGAAATCATGGAAATTAGAACATCTTTGATTTCATGACAACTTGGAAATTCTATCTAATGGTGAAGATGGTGTGATGATGATTGAACCTGACTCATTTCTCGGCTGCCTTTTCCAAGGTCAACAACACTTTGAAGACTCGTTTACCTGAATGACAAAAGCACACATATTCACCCTAACCTGTGCCCCAATCTGCACACATTTTATTATTATTATTTATCATTTTCAAGCAGTGCTCCTTTTGAAATTATAACCTGCCCCACGTGTGTCAGTTAGCAAAGTTATGATACAATGACAGGCTGCATATTGCATTACTGTAATGGACAATGTGAAGGCTAAGCCTGTGTAGGGAGTGGACTGCAGAGAGGAGGCAGACATGACAAACTTTGTCTAGATGAAGCAAAATGTGGCTTACTTATACAAAGTGGGACTATGCTACATATGTAACCAGAAATATACCATGGTAGGACTGAACAAAACTAAAATTCGCTTAACTAAAGATCACACTGTGCCCCTGATGTCCTCCATCCTGAACAGCCAAAAAGTAACTGCTGAGCAGGAATCAATCTAGACTGTAACACTCCACAATCTAATGCTTCTTCTCAAACAGGTCAGTGACAAAGTTCTTTTCTTAATAACTTCACTTTTACACTGATTACCATAAAACCTACACTGTAACCAACCATCACTAATAATGTCGCCATGGGTAAATAGAGGGAGTGATTGGGTATTTTTTCCTTTTGTATTCTGGAACACATGGTGGAGATGGTAAGCAGCAAAAGAAATATAATGAACCTCTGGAGTCCCCGGAACACTCTGAAATGTAACCAAACATGATAGTCTGCATCTGCATGTTACTTTTTAATGATAGAACAATGAACAAGCCTGGTAAACAGAACACAATGTACAGTAGTATTGATGGTAGAACATGGAATAAAATTATGTGTTCTCAGCCTCACTGATGTTGTCCTTTTTCTGAATTTTGGGAGTACAAGAAAACACAAATTGCTAGGTGTGCATACTGTCCAGCTGCTCGAAGTTAATCCACAAACTACCAGCCAGACCTGAGAATCGTCAATAATTCAAATCCATCATGTACTTTTGAATATGCACTGTGTAAGAATAATATTAGCTAAAAAACAAAAGTATTGAAACGAAAAAGACCCTGAAGAAAAGCTAAAAACAGCCTTCAGGTTTTGCACTGTTGTGCATTAGTAAAGCATCTTCCTAAACACATTTTCATTTCATCAAACTACTCAAAGCTAATTGCCACACAGTAAATCTTTGGAACCCCAGAGGGTGGGGGGTCCTGTGTGTATTTGCCTGCTTTGCCCCCAATGCTGTCTTCACTCACAGTGACATTTAAAAAAAATCAGCAGCAACTCCTTTCCCCAGAGACAGTGCTCTTGTTACTCTGCATAATCCAAAGAACATGCTGTCAGTTTTCATAGAGACTTCTTCAGCTAAAAGCAGTTCCAGTGTTACTATGAGGTCTGCATTATTCAGAGTAACCAAACCAACCAGAACCAAAACAATCTGCATGGATATGCACCATGGGAGATGCAGTCAAAACACATAGTATGTCATGCTATATACGTACCATATTCAATAATTAAGTAAGATTTAGTTCTGATCATGAACATTAATTAGACAGGCTAATCTCGCCTGGCTCGTAATAATTAATTATTCTGGATCTATGTATGTGTGTTGGTGTCTGACGGTGACAGAAGTCATTTTATTTAACATAAAATGTAAAGACTTGTTAAGACACTTGAGTGAAGAATAAAAAGTGCTACACTATAAGTCCCAGACCTGCTAGAACAGACTGTTTTTGTTTCTGATTTTGTATTTTGGACTCCAGACAGCTCTCTAAGTAGCAAACATTAAAATACAGCAGCATAGATTCATCTCTGCACAGTTTACGCAGCAGGCAGGTTTATTTCTAATAAGAAGATAGACAGAGGTAGTTTCAGGGGTACTCCTGATTGCACTTCTCCTCCGAACATTTCCTGTTTGTTTTTGAAGAGCAGTGTTACCTCACATGTTAGCACATAACTAATCATAGATGTGTGTGCTCATGAATGTGACTATGTAGCACACTGATATCAAAGAAAATCTTACACCTACATTAAGATGTATAGAACAGAATAAATCTTATCCTGGTGGCTCAGCTGGTAGATTGGGCTCCCTGAAGCAGAGTCCTTCCTGCAGCGCCCTGTTCCTGACTCTGGCCTGTGGTCCACAAATGTTCTCTCCCTACCTGTCTTCAGCTGTCCGCTCTCACCAGTTGAAAGGCATTTAGAGTTAGCAGCTAGCTCTTAGTGAGTTCTTTCAGCCACGTCTCTGTGATGCTACACATCATCCATCCTCCCTCTGTAGCCTGGTTTGTGCTGTTATGTCACTTCTCCACTGGCTGGTACCAGCTCGACTCGGTTTGGTTCTGCTCGACTCGACACGGTTTGGTTTGGGAGCTACCGTTCTCCACTACAAAATAGTTGAGGTACCAGTTGCTATGGTGACCGGAACATTCTCAGAAAGTATCTGACTTTAACGCGCGCGCAGAGAGGAGAGCACTAGACTATATGTTTAAGAGAAAGATGGACGAAATAAGAGGTATTATATTTCTGATTCTTGGCCTTTGGCTGTTTGCCAACTGTCGCGGTGTTGTAGCCTAACTGCTGTGCTGCTGTGCTGTCAAACTGAGGCAGAGACGGAGCTGAGGTAATCGAATGTCGCGGCTTGACAACTGACACTGACGTAATGGCAATAATGACTACGTCACCATTTAGTATCGGCTCAGCCCGTTTGGAACCTCGGCAAAGGTGGTACTGGAAATGGTAGCGGGTACCGGGTACCAGGTACCAAGTTTTAGTAATGGAAAAGCAAAAAAGCCGAGTAGAGTCGAACCGAGTCGAGCTGGTACCAGCCAGTGGAGAAGCGACTTTAGTTCCTCCATATTATTGGAGAGTGAGCTTACATTCTCCATGATATTTATTTTTATATTCATAATATTAAATTACATTCTAGTAATCTGAGTTATAATCATTAGAAATGTTGTTTTTTGATTTTAAATGTTTTTAAATAATTATTTCCAAAAATATTTTTTCATGTACCACTAGCGGATGGTGGTCTCTACCACTGGTAAACATCCTGTAGTCTGAGAAGCGGTGTTAAAAACATAACAGTTATTTGATTCATCCAAAAATAATCAAAAGCGTAGTCAGTAATTATCAATAACCATATGTTGCAGCCATAAAGCAGTGCAGAGCCAACTTCTAATCTGAGCCAAATTTTGACAGCTTATTCATGCTGTCTGCATCTCCCTGAATAACACACTACAGCTTGTGAGTTTGTGCGTCTTGGTACAAAGACCACATGTTACAGTGAGACTGTTTCTGTGATTAAGGATTAATTAGGTTCAAATTAATTGAGAAGGCTTTCGGGAAGAATTAATGTTACTTGGGCTAATTTCTCTGAACGCACACAGCTGGTGAAATTATTTTCCCGAGAAGAAAGAGCCGGACTTTGAATGGATCAACATGCTGAGACTGAATGGTGCTCCTGCTGTGATGGACAGGATGAGTTATAGAGTTCATTAGAAACATCATTAAGTCCACTGCTACAGCTGTAGTGCAGCAAATGTCTGGCCCCTGACGTGTAGAGATTTACTGATCCATAACAGTGATGAGAGTGGTAATCGTGTGCAGATAAAAGTCAGCAGTTAGTAACTTTCAGGTAATACTGACGTAGCATTTATCCTATGAGAGGGACATCCTGCATCATTTGATTAAGCTTGACACGGATCAACAAACAGGGACGACACTGTCCTTAACCACTGACCCCTTCCTCTAACCCTGCTACCAATCCATAATAATCTTAGAACAAATAGGAACTCTTTCTGGTACTGGCGTTTAATGGCTCAACCATTAGCCATGTCATAACCACAACCATACTGGCTCGGATCCCTAACCAGGCTGAGTTAGTCTTGGATGCTGCACTGTCTCTTGGATCCTCTGTCTCTTGGTAGAACAGATCATGGAGTCTTGAGTTGTTGGTCCGTGCCTTGTCTGTGGCTCCCTGTTTAAAGGTGCTGTCAGACAGCGAGAGGTTGCATCTTGAACCAGTGGCTACACAGACTGCTGCTATCTACCTCCTCTAATATAATCAAAGAGCTAAATAGAGCAAAAATAGGGTAAATAGTAAAATTAGAAATATAACACTTTAACGTAGCAAGTTTTGCTAACTAATAATGAGACTTTGTTGAAAAATCCAACTTTGGAGATGTTGCTCCATTACTGATTCTCTTCATTGATGAAATGTGAAGTGTATAATCCAGGAAACTTAAACGCCACTAAATTCAGCCTGTGTATTGATTGCCTCTGTGTGGTTTCTGTAGTTGCCATGGTCACACAGCGAGCCAAAACCTGAACCATCATTAACTTTGACGACTGCGTCAAATAACTGTGCTCACTGAAGAGAGCAGCACCTGAAGCCTAACCGCCTCCCTTGCATACGCTGAATAATTTAAAACAGGTGAGATTATGGGCTTTTTGGGGGCGTTTGAGACCAACTGTTGTGCTGTGTTGTTAGTGTTTATATGTTTATGTTTTTCTGGGATTTAAAATGACAGCAGAGCAGCATATTCCAGTCCAACCTGATCCAACATGACTTAAAACACCACAGCTGTCAGAATCTGAAAAGTAATGTTTGCTGAACTAGTGAGTGACACATGCACTGTATGTAATTAAGTTTTCCATTAATGTTTGCAGCTTGTAAAATGCATGAAGTCTTATTTTTTCAGAGAAGTCAAGTGTTTTCAGAGGTGGCCTGTTAAAGAGTAGAAGGTGTTTTCATGCTTTTGCTTCTAGTGCTCATTTTAAATATAATAATAGCATGTGCTGCCATTTCAATGCAACACCTTATTGATTCCTGAGGGGACATTTGAATTGTGGATATAAACCCGGTGACATTTCAGTAATTCTCTGACTTCTGTTTCCACATTCTGTCTGCTCCTTTTGCAGCTCAGTAAGTGTTGTTCAATTTAAAGTTAACACGTTAACTGAAACACGATCATGTTGGCTTCTGCTGAGTAAATGATTCATATTTAACAAGATATGGGGAAAACAGTTATGTCGCCCTTTTCTGCTTCTGACCTTTATAATTAATGTGTGTGACTCTGTGTTTCATCATTTCTGTTCTGTTTTTCTTACTCTGAGTGAAGCGGGGAGGGTTGTCGTTGACGTCTGTGAGGGAGATGTTAACCACAGTGGTCCCAGTGAGCCCTCCTCTCTGTCCAGCCATGTCTTTAGCTTCGATCACCACCTGGTAGTGCTCCTTCTGCTCGCGGTCCATGTCACCAGGACCCAAGGCTGTCCGGATCACGCCTGATCAACAGAAAATTAATTTAAAAAAAAAAATTAAATTTCTCTTTTCACATTGCTTTGTTTGTCTTCATCATCAGCCCCAGTTAGATTTTTTTTAAGGATGCCACGTTGTACTAAACTCAGAGAACAATCAGAATCAGTTGTTTCCAATTTTCTGGGTCTCACCTGCTTTCTTTTGTGGGTGGTTGAGAGGGAGTCTGCTATCTGTTCATTTTTCCAAAACCCATTCTTACACATGTTCCACAATTAAAACCAGCTATGTCTACACTATAGTTTCAGATCATCTGATAGAAATGCAAGAAACGCAGCAGGACTGAAATTGGTGTTGTGTAATCAATATCATGATCAAGTGCAGAGCTGGCGTCAGGACATGTTTAGCCTAGCTTAGCATAAAGGAAACCATCTGGTTAATAGTTATATAGCCCTTACTCTTACTTATTCTCAGACAGCTTCTAATTTAAATATATTTGACAAACAAATTAAATTCATACCATATTTATCTATTTTATATGTATATTTTGCTGACTTGATATTTAAGAAGTTAAGAAGACTAATTAACTAATGGGCCTGTAGACAAACATTTGCATCACCAGTTCTTAATCTTAAACCTGATATTCAGATATTCAGCAGCACAAATAAATGAATGGCAGATGCTGAAAACATGATGCTACCAGTGGTAAGGGTTGGCTCATTATATAAATCCAGTTTACTGTACCACTAATTCGATCAGTGACATCATGCTCACCACTGCTGTTCTCACTTTCAGAAATGCTTTCATGCTTTTATTGTTTCACTTTCACTTTTTTTAATTGCAATCAAACCACTGTCAATAAAACCTGACACTGCCTTCACATTTTCACCAAAGGGATGATGATGCCGTTTGAGACACAATTGTTGAATGAAAACATTATTTCTCTGTTATAGAAGAGAAAAGGAGGGCAGACGTGACATGAATCTGATGCTGTTCTGAGAGAATTACTGCCACGGACATTATACTAAATCAAGACAGCAATCATTTGAAATTGAGGTACACTGCGGTGAAGTGAACAGAATCAGGAGCAGATCAGGGAGACTTCTTAGTAAAATATGATGAGATATATTTATAAAGTGGGACATTATGAATAAAGAAATATAAATAAAGGCCTGCTTCTTTCTACAGTGGAGGTAAATGAAATGTTCATTTCATCAAAGGAAGGTAAGATGCATGTGGAACTGCCTTCAGCAGCTTTTATTTATTTTCTTACTGGAAGTGATATCAGTTAGCAGAGGTTCTGTCAAACATACCTGTGTTTGGGTCCACAGAGAAGTATGGGTGTCCCTGACTGATGCTGTACACCAGTTTGGCACTGCTCCCGTACATACTGTCATCAGCATCTGTAGCTGTCACCTGGATGACCGATGTACCTGAGAGACACACATTGACATCACAATCACGAGAAATATTACCAGATCTGTGTTAATCCAGGGATGCTCATTAAAATTAGTAAGTAAGTAAAGAATAATCTAAACTGTCTCTCTGCAACAACTGAGCCCAGTGCGAGCCGTCCTTACCGATGTCAGACCTCTCAGGCACACTCCCGCTGTAAATCTCTTTGCTGAACTGAGGCTCGTTATCGTTAATGTCGTGGAGTTTGACGGTGAACTCAGTCTCGGGCTCCAGTTTCTGACCCGTCCGTTTGTTCACCACCGTGGCTTTGAGGATATAAAAAGCCTTTTCCTCCCGATCCAGGCGGCGAGTGGCATGCAGGTCACCGTTATTCTCATCAATGACGAATATGGTGCCTGCCCCCTCACCAGACAGAACATACTTGACTACGCCATTTCCATGGTCCTGGTCTGACTGGAGCTGCAGATGGACACAGACAGATGAATTATCATTCTCCGAATAAATGAACTTCCACAAACCATATTTTTATTCCTAGTCTAAATAAAACTTCTAAACTTGTTTGTTATGACAGTGGATTTTATTATGTAGTTTATGTTGAAAATTATGTTGCCCTGTTTGTTCAGTTCTTCCTGCAACGTAATGTTCTAGATTTTTTTCCATGTCCCTTATATGAGTATCCACCACTTTTAGTCTGAGACTTTGAGAATGAAGTCAAAAATTAGCAAAATGTTCTATTTTATATTATTATGGTTTTCCCCCTCAAACCTCACTGTGAACCTTGCTGCCTGAACATGTAGGCAGACCGTCCTCACCAGAACAAGAGCATTTGTCTTTGATCACAATGCATAAATAGAACATGACTACTGTTTGAAAGAAATATTGTAATGTTTAAAATCTAGCAAACCCCCGTGCAGGAGGGCAGTCAGGTGACAAAGCGTGGTTTGGTTTCTCATTTCCTGTTGACAGTTGACGATACTTTTAACCATGATCGCCATCCTTTCCTGACATCAAAGGACTCTAGTGATATTCTTTGTCAGGTGTAGACCCAAAGTAACAATGAATGTGTCATACTAACAAGTATTGTGTGTGTGTGTGTGTGTGCGTGTGTCAGAGCCTGATATATCCTCCTTTGTGCTGCAGAGCTCCATTGTTGTCTAAAAACTATACATTATTTGTGAGGCGATGACTCGTGTGACTAAGTTGTTCAGTTTGGAGGACCTGTTGAATATGTATGAGTGTCTTAAACACTGACCTGTATGAGCGCTCAGCTTCAGTGGACCGGAATGAATCAACACAATAAGCTAACACATGCGTGTGCATTACCCCTGGGCATTTTTAATTTGCCGTGCCAGTGAAGCATGCGTAATTCTACGTCTCTGTTACAAACAGAGCAGGTGTTTTAGCCTCTGACAGGATTGTTTAAATTTAAACTTTCCGTCTAGCTTGTGGATGGAAGGAGCTTACTGATTGTACATGGATGTTGGGGAAAGAAGGTGGACAAGCCAGTGGGTGATGGTGACACATTTATGGAAGACAGAAGAAAGGAAGAAGAAAGAGGGAAACAGAAAAGAAAGAACAAAAGTCAGCTTGAGAATGAGGAACAAAAGAAGAATCTTCTGAAGGCAAAGAAGCCTGGCTGAAAATGAAGAGAGAGCAGCAGAAAGCCAGAGATTGTGTTGTGCCTGAAGGAGTAAACATCTATCGGATCGGCTGTGAGATCTGCTGCTTTTACGCTCAAACCTGCAATAACCCAGCTCGCTCTCCTGCCTCTTGTCTTTCTCTGTATCTCTCGACACCGTGTGGCTTTCTGTTCACCTTTCATCCCTTCATCCCTGCTTTACTCCTTCAGGCCAGGTATTAGGGTGAAACCTTTGATTATACCTGTGTGTGTATGTGGGTGTGTGCATGTGTGTGTGAGTTAGCGAGCCATTATAGCTGTTACTTTTTCCACTACCTGTAGAAGGTGTAAGCTACTTACATGTACAAGCAAAGTGTTTGAATAGATTTATATGAGGGTCCAATATCTTAAGGATCTGCTCCAAATTGGATTCATACAGAGTTTTCTAGCTGTTAAATTAAATATGATCCGATGACATATGCAGCCTGCTACAGAACTGAATCTGCACTGGATTCCTATGGGACTCGTTAACCTGAACTTTTAAATCCCGTTTTGATTAGATTCCACTCAAGTATGAATGCTGTATGTTTTACCGGCCTGTGACAGATTCTGGAGATCCAGAGATGTGAGAATCAGACTGGGATGGTCAAAATGATAAAATAGGACAAAGTAGGCAAACTCCACAATGTCTAACATACTGTATGTAACCCTAACCTTAAAACCAGTCACGCTGAGGGCTAAATTCCACTGAGCACGGATACAATGCGTTCTGTCTCCACCACAGCTAATCAAACCCCACCGGATGCACCACAATCTGTTTCACTGTTCAGAAGTATCCCAGAAGCGGCTCACTGCTCGGCTCTGTGGAGAATACATGTCTGTTCTGTAAAATACCCTGTGCAAACTTCTGATTGTAAAACAGACAGAAGGGATACATTTTACCTATGTAATATTTACATATTAGAAGCAGATAAGCAAAGAGAACGATCAAATCTGGGCAAGTTTACTAAGTTTGGAGGGAAAACTGAAAACGCTCCTGGTTAGGTCTGATGTTGTGTGGAGGACGGAACAAACCAGCATCATGGCTGCAATGTGACATGTTACCAGCTACACTAGTCTGCATTCTTTTGGAGTATATGTTGTAGAGAATGGAGCAAAAAAAAAAATATGTGAGAATAGAGCTTTAAAAAGAGACAAAAGCCAACAAATCTCATCAAATAATTAAATTTTGCCTGTCATTGTCATTATCAAGCAATCTGAATACCAGAGACCACTTAGTGCTGGAGAAATATCTGGCTGACACTTCTTATCATTCAGGTAAAGGAGGAAAACACTCAGGATTGTTTCTGTTCTTATTCATGTGGAAGATTTTCACGTGGGGGTGAGCAGTGTCTCTAAAATGGCCGTGCTCAGTAACATCTTCCTCCTGTTCTGGATGACCCAGACTTACTGCCAGGTTAAGTCAGAGGCTTTAAAGCATGAACCAGCCAGAATTTAACAAAGTTGCGCTGTAAACACTAACAAAGAACAAAGATGCTGTTCTGCCATATGAAAGCTGTATAAAATAAATGTTTTTTTGGGGGGTTTAATATGAGTTAGACGCTGTGTGCCTCATTCTTGGACTTCCAGATGGCCATATTACAAATATCAAATACAAGGTTATTCAATCTTTTGCTGCTGTGGAGAATATTTTGCTCTTTTTGATCAAGGATATAGCTCCAAACAAACTCTTAAAAAAATCTTAAAATGGACTATTTCCAATGAATACATTTTATGTATGCCTTACTCTTCAGCTATAGTTGCCTTTTATCAACCGCCTGTACTCTGACCCATGTAAACAATGGTTTTAATTGCAGTAATATAAAACCCAGACTACAAGTTTACAGCCATGCCAGCAGCTCTCTTATTTCACTGCTAGATAAACAATTTGAACTGAAAGTAACAGGATTATTAGTCTATGGGATTCAGTCATTGGGGGCCATGGCTACCTGTATTAAATTTCAAATCCACCACCAGTTTGGGTTTATATTATTTATTGCCAAGTTCCAACAGAGAGCTCCTGATATGATTTGGTCACTTTAAATACCTGGTCCTGTTGATAGGGCTAGCTGAGGGCTTTGGGCTTGATGTCTAACAATATTATGGCTCATATGTGGGTGTTCCTTTAGCACTTGATGAAAACATCCAGCAGTAGTTGTAATTTGTATGTGCAATCGCTTCAAATCAGTTATCACCATTATCACAAAATCAAACACTCACTGCAACAATAACCAGTTTTTCCCAAATTAAACATTTTCTCCAGAGATTTTTCTCCCTTAGTATCTTAATATTGTTTATTTAAATGTAGAGGAAAGTCAGGTCATCATCATGGCAACAATGGTCAGGTGACCTTTGTTGTCATGGTGACAATAATGAACATGTGGTTAATATTGTAAAGCAGTCACAGTTTGATTGGGTTTAGGCACCAAAACAACTTGGCTGGGTTCAGGAAAAGATTATATATTTATATATGTTATGTTGTGGAGAAATCGCTGAAGTCAAAGGTCAATGGTAAGGTAAGGAGTTCAGAAAGTGTTCAGGAGCCTCTGCTGTCTTATGCTGTATTATTTATTGACACTTGGCCAAGGAGAACTAGAGACACTCTCAAAGTACATCAGAAGTGCCTGAGTCAGTCTCACTCGTGCTGGTGGATCGACTTTAAACCCAAAGATAACACCACAAATACTATACGCTCAGAATTAATCAAGAGAATGTTTTTATTCATGCAGGTGTTATTGTCAACATATTCTAATCTGGAGACACAGATGTCTGTTTACGCAGATTGGAATGTCAATGGCAAGCTATCTATTATGTTTAGGAAGGCAGCAATAGGTCTCTTCGACCCTGGCCACCACAGTGTTGAGATAGGCTGGCACCCAGTCAAAGCCAAACAACTAATACTGCCAAGGACCTCAAGGCTCACACATGACCTTGTGTAACTTAAGGATAGAAAATTCCATGTTATTGTCCATTTTCAGAAGTACAGGCCTTCGGAATAACAACCTGTTGGACAAATGAGCATTTAGTCCAATGGAACATTTTTTGGTCTGTTGGGGTTTCAGAATAATGGGCCATTGGGACAATGGCATGGCACCGTCCGCAGTTTGTTATGTGCCGACTTAATGGGCTGTTATCATAACCAAGAACTCAATGACTGGGTCAGCTTTTGAGGTCCGGCCTTCAAAACTCACTTTCCTGCCCATACCAATGAGCTGGGAAACAAGAATGCTGACTCACACCTCTTCTTCCTCTACAAAAAAACAAAATCTGCAGACTTTGCCTCTTGGAGTTTTGCTAGGTTGTGAATGAGAGGATTTTCCTTTCAACTTTATATCTCTGTTCCCACAGAAGTCCCCTGAACCAAAAAAAAAAAAAAAAAAAAAGGACCAGGGTCTGCTTAAGCCATTTATGTTATAACAATGCAGAAATCAATGCCCCAGGAGGGCTGCTGATTCCATGTCTGTGATTTGACCAAACAGAGTAAAGATTTTGGCCTTCTTCATTTTATTGGCATTGATTTTGACGTAATACTGCATGTCACTGTTCTGTTTATGTTCACATTTATTTTGGTATATATATATATATATATATATATATATATATATATATATATATATATATATATATACCAAAATATATATATATATATATATATATATATATATATATTTGGGATGTGACTTTTGATCAAAAACACTATTCGAAATTCGCTAAACACTATTCGATATTCGATTCGAAAATCAACAGACCCCCCCCCCCCCCCCCCCCCCCCCCCACATACACACACACCCAAACGCGCGCATACAGGCCAGACAGGGTGAAAGCGGTAACGGTTTAATGAGTCAATAAACAATGATAAACAAATACACAATAAACTTCCATTCACATCACATAGCCAACAGTCTCAAACAATAATATAGGCTTCCAATTTTATTATTTATATTTACTATTACTATTTACGTCTGTTAGAAGCAAACTGCCCGTTTAGGGAACGATATTGAAAGCACTCGAACAGAGTAGAATAAACCTAAGACATATTTTTGTAAAAATTAACATGTCGACGTGGTCGGGATGGAGACGTGTACGCAGCCTATTGACAATCAGACCGGCTGCGGAGAACACACGATGGCACGGACGTTGCTGGCATACACAGGTAGGCGCTGGCCAACTTTGCCAGGCGAGGGTATTTCTGTTTATTGTCTTTCCACCATGTCATCGGGTCGGTGTGGAGTGGTGGGCATGTATCCTGGCAGTACTGAGTCAATTCAGTCACGCATGTTGCGCTCTGTGTGCGGTAATCCTCGCCAAATATGACGGCAATTGCTGTGGTTAACGGGCCATCCTTTCGGAAATGTTTTGGGTCGCTATTCTTCTTCTGTTATTTTGACTACGTTTACTGTACGATAGCAGCACCCTCTGGCCGAATTAATGAAACAGAGTATGTTAGGAACTAGGAAACGCCTTTCCGTGCTCATTTTTTTTAGTGGAATGCAACGTAAGCCAAAACGGCATTCAAAATTACTATTCAATATTCGAACTCGTCACGAATATTCGACTATTCGAAAATCATGTCCCATCCCTAGGGACATGATTCTATCTCAGACATTTATAGCTGGTTTCTGCAACTAGACCTCTTTTGGCTCACCTCAGCTCCATCTCTTTGCCCATTTGCCAAGATGGCGATGGCTAGAGCTGTCCATTACTACGTCCATTTTTCTTTACATGGTCTACAGTTTCAGCACCCTCTTCATTTCCACTACTCCACAAACTACTGATTATTTTCCACTATCAGAGAGGGACTGTAGCCATCTAGTATTGTACTTTCATATAATATGGCAGCTTGACAGCCTGGGATATTGTGACATTTAGTTCATAGTATGAGTCATGACACTGCACTCCACTTCCCATAATACAGCCCAATTGTATTATTTTATTTGACCATCCCTGTCTGGTAATAGCCACATCTTTTAAACAGTTTGTAACAGAGATAACCCTGATGACTGACTGATTTGTAAAATGTGTGCAGTCCTTGTTTAAATAAAGAAAGATGGCTGACAAAGACATTCCAGCTGATTTTAGTTAAGAGTGCCTAAGAAGGTGTTAACATCCTGTCTGAATGGAGTGTTATAATTGTAGGCATGAAACAAATACAGTGGTCCCTTGTTTATCGCGGGGGAATCGTTCTAAAAATAACCCGCAATAAACGAAATCCGCAAAGTAAGTTTTACAATTATTATACATGTTTTAATGCCGTAAAACCCCTAACCACACACGTTTATACACCTCTTTACACGCACTTTGTATAGTACTCCCTTAGTTAATCAGGATGCAGAACACATGTGTGGTTCTCCCTTAGCCAATTTAGGACGCAGAACACAATGCACGTTCATACTGTACAGTACGCTGTAAAAAAAAGCATGCAAAATTACACTAAAAAAATCTGCAAAACAGCGAGTCTGCGACAGGGGAACCGCAATATAGCGAGGGACGACTGTAGTGGAATGCCGCAATGAACTGAAATGATTCCTCCAGTGGAGAATAATGATTTTAATAAAATTTTAATCTCTGGTTAGGCTGGACTTCTGTTGCGGTGGATGATGAATGATTCTGGGTACAACTAAACTACTCTAAACTAAATTTTGCACAACTCTGATGAGACTGGGGGGATAATTAGACTCTTCCACACTTCCACACTTTTCAAAAACAGCAAAAAGCTATTTTTTTCCTCAGGGTCTTCCTGGCTCACTGCTGATAACCCCCCACTTAACCACACGCTGCACACACACACACACACACACACACACACACACACACACACACACACACACACACACACACACACACACACACACACACACACATACACATACACATAAAAGAAGATAACATTGCAAATCAGCAGTGTGGAGGGATTGTGTCTTTGCCTTTGGTCTGTGCCATGTGCAGTGAAAACATTTGGAGCCACTATGTTTCACATTTTCAGTTTTACCAGCTCCTCCTCTCCTACAGCAGGTTTTTTTTTCTCGCGCAAAGGTGATAATGCTACTGATCAGTGAAGTACTTTAGTTTCTTCCTTCTTATTTCATTATTTTCTCACTGCCTGTAGTTTCAGTTTTCATTTGAGCTGCAAAATCAGTTGCTCAGTCAGCATTTCTAAATTCACTGTATTTTTCAGGTTTCCTTGTGATAATATTACAGACATGATGTTCACATCATGAATATATTCTGAAGATATTTTCTGTCTGTGGTGGTAAAGTGTGTCTTGGCTGATCTCAGGCCATTAAAAGTTAAAATCTGTGCCAATATTTGTGTACCAGCTGAGTTACATCAACGGGTGAAGATGGTTTCTGACTGTGTGGGCTACTAGTAAAGGTAGTGTAAAGGTAGTGACAAATATATGGGCAGCACATAAACGTGATGTGACCTACATTATACTGTTATCCCAGAAAACTTGCTAGATTGCCTTTTTTTTATTTTTTATGTGATACAGATTTGAATGTTAATCAGACATTTGTGTTTGTTTTATGTAATAATGTGAGGAAGGTTATGTGTGGAGCCATCATCCATGGATTATAGAGCCATGGGAGCCATGAGGAAACAGCTGATCAGTCTGACACCTGAACTAAAGACAGTTTTGTAAGATTGTGCATTAAAATGCACGGTGTGTGATGGAGGCGGCTTACGATAAACATCAAATACATTCTTCATATTGGAAACGGTTTGACAAAAAATCACAAACAGGATCCTCTTACTCGCTTTTTTTCTGAGCAACCAAATCATACGATGTAAGTGGATTGTTTTAATAATTAACTTTAACGCACAACTTTAAGGCTAACAAGTCCACAGTGCTGTGGATGAGTACAGCTGATCTTCGCATGAATCCCTCCATGAATCCATCTCCATAAAAAGTGAGCCTTGGAAAACCTCAGAGAAAGTCAGCACAGGGAGTAGACCATGAACATCTGGGATATTGGAATGAACCATTTATGATCAGATAACTGTGAATTATATATTGGACCCATCATACCAGAGATTCTAATAATCATCATCCTCAACATGACTCATGAAAGCCATGACTCACACTTACAATACAATGGTTAGACAGCTAAGGGTTGGGCCACAGTTGTACCTTAAGATCATAACTACTGTGTATCAACTAACAGAAACTTTCCATGCTGAGATATCTATCCCTTTACTGTAATATCTTTGGGTGTGTAAAACCATTTTGATCGACCAAACACAAACCTTCCAACGTTGTTATTTTATCCATAATATATATGTATAAAATAAAATATGAGTAAATAAATAAATACAAATAAATATTCAACAGTTCTCAGTTGAGTTATTCACTATATCATGAAATGATATGAAAAACACTGGACTTCAGTATCAAACTCCTTAGCAGGGAGGGATATTCTAATGATATATATTTCACTTCTCTTTTTTACACTTTTGTACAAACAAACAACAACAATTCATTGAGCACATCACACGAAGCAGATTTCATTTATTATTTAACGAGTGATGATATACTATATATATGTTTCAATTCTCTATCCTATATTCTGCTTCAGGCAAGCAGGAAACTGTACTAAATGTTCCTGTTTCTCTGTGGCTGTGAATGGAAGCTCAGTTTTTCTTCCTGGAATCGACCTGCAGTGTTTCACCTTTTCCTTCTCTACTTGTCAGCAGACTTTGTCTTTTTGCTGTCCCTTACGTCTCCTCCTTTTGAGCTCATTTCTTGTTCTTCTTGTTTCTTGCCTGTTGTTCTTTTGTTCTACATGCCCTCCTCTTTTTATCTACTCTTTTAACGCCACCTTTTCTGTGCATATTCTCCACAAACCCCCCCCCCCCCCAACTTCTTTCCCTTTCTCCCTCCCTCTCTTCTTTTGATCCTTGCTGCCTGTTCTCTCCAGCAGTGTTCAGTCTGATTTGATCTGTCAGTCTGCAGGGCTGCAACACCTCCGTGCTTTCACCTAACACGAGCTGACGAAGCCTGCAGACATTTCACCACAGCGCATTTCCAGAGCAGAGTATGCTTTCTGGAGTCCTTATGTGTCCCAGATCACTGTCTCTGCTACCATATCTCCACCATACTGCTGTCTCTTACAGTTTTTCGCAATCACCTTCATGCTGACAGTGATACCACATTTAGTAGTTACCACAGAAAGACTTTTTCTGCTCATTGCTATTTCTAACTCTTATTGAAAAACCCTGCAGCAGTGGGTCTTACTGTGCCAGTAGGATTCAGAGATCCAGGGTTACATCGTGTTGTAATTTTTGTGTAAGTGATACTGAAGAATAGTTTGCCCTGATGGCTTTTTCTTAGGGACTGGATGTTAACCAATGTACTGTATTCATATAAAAACACAGCTCTCGTATCACCATAGTTGACTAAAACACAAGGCCATGTGGAAAGAACAGCACGGAAATATCCACGGATACAAATCACTCATTAGACGTCAAATGTATGAAGAATGCATAAAGTGTTTTTCTCACATCTCTCTGAGGGCTGCAGAATGTGCAAATGACTCATAATACATACATAAAAGACTTGTGCATGCCCTATCTGGGGAAATGTGATGATATTGCACACCCACTGTAAGTACAGTAGACGAGAGCTGAAGCAGGAGGGCGGTCTGTAAAGTGTGATGGATGTCAGCGGTCTGTCTGATTCATTCTGACTCACTTCTTTCTAGTTGCCGTGTTACCACATCCTGGAAGTTAACTGGATGTGAAAAATACATTTATTTCTTCTAAGGAAGACAGAAAGAATGATCTTTGAAGCTTTCGCTGGCCATGCTGACTCTGTGTATGAACACAAAGCTTCTTGTGTCACGTTTTTATGTCTTTACGGAATACTTCCAGATTTTGGCTCCTGAACATGGAGCTGTAGTTGGAGTGTGGCGGTTTAGGCCTGGAGTTATTTGTGCTTTATTGTTTACTTGCATGGAAAAGGTTGATGTGAAGCTGAGTGTATCTGAAGGTAATGCTTGCTGTGCAGCTGAATATTAATAAATTGGATGAATATTCTGTATTAGATGATTTTTAAATGTCTATACTCCATGGTATCAGGAGTAAAAGGAGTAAGTTATGAATGTTTGCCTAACCATACTGTTGCCCCTGCTGAACACATCTCATCCCTGCTAATCTGTCTCCAAACCATGCTGTTGTCACTATGGCATATCTGAAGCACCCAGCAGACCCCCTGCAGTAAAGGCAACATCACAGCAGGGAGGGAAAGTCTGCTGACTCTGTCTCGCTTCTCTCTGTGTTTACCTCAATCATGGCAAACTCTTGTTTGTTTCAAAGCTTACTTTGTTTTGTGCTGTCAGACAGCGGGCTTCATACAGAGCAGCACAATACCTCCCGGCATCTGGCTACTGATCAAACAGCACAACTCCAACTATCAGCACACTGCACTGTGTGCTAACTTCACTAATAGGCCTACGAGTGAGAAACTCCTCGAAATTAAACAGAGCAGCCGGTTAGATCAGGAACATCCCCACATAACCTTGCTGTCTCTGCACGAGCTAAGTGAACATTGCACACCTTATTATGAGCAATCACACATCAGCTGACAGCATGTTTAATATGTAGCTCCACCAGAGGCCTCACATGTTTCTAAACCATTTTTAAAATAGTTTGATCATGCTTTATTTCCCATTTTTAGTCTATTACATGTTCTGTAGATTGACACAGGGTGGATGAGGAGAGCACGTCTCTAGATGCAATAACAAAACTCAAATACAATAAAATAGTCAAATCTGGAGAGATAAATACACAACAAATCAAACAAAAATGATGTATTAGTGTCAAAATAAGTCTATGTACTGTACACTGTATGAATGTGAAAGGATAGTGTCTAAGTGTAGCATTGAATGTTGAAGTGGATTTTTTGTGGCTCATCGCTCATGCTCTAATACAGTTTGTGTAATAGGGCTGCAGCTATCGATTCTTTTCGGAGTATTTTACCGAATATTTCAGCCATTAATCAAGTTTTTTTTTCTTTCTTTTTTTTTTGCAATTTTAAACAACAATACTATTGCACAATATGTGACAGAAATGATTCAAGGATTTTTTTGTACTCAAAGTACTCGTTGCAGCTCTAATGTGTCATAGTATAGTATATTTTTAATATATTTTGTTTAATGTCATTTTTATGAGGTTCAGTGTGCTTGTGCGTGTTAATAAATTTTAGCATTTCAACCATTAATTACAGTCATTAATTAATGAATTAAAAATAATGACACTTCCTCAGAAAGTTGACATTCAGCAAAGCAGAACAGCCTCATTTACAATCTGCCAAGCAGAAGCTGGCACTGACCAGAAAAAAACAGTCTAGACATCACATTTTGCATTTCAGTAAAGGTTATGAATGGCATCCAGAGAAAAATTCTAATTGCTTTAGAGACAAGTTTCTAAATTGGGTGCTGCTCAGAATGTGGTACACGTACAGGGACTGCCAGCAGCGCTGTTGATGTTGACTGGTCGAGCAGATCTATGATCAAGAACGACCGCAACACACACAACAACAGCAACCATCATTTTACTACTGCACCTGGTATCAACCAGGACAGCTGTTTGAAAGCTTTGAGCTTTGAAAAACACAAAATTAAAAGAAAACTTACTGGATTTAAGGATACATTAGAAAAATGTATTATTGTACTGTATAACTGAACCTGGATACAGCACTGCTACTCAGGCCTGCCTTCCAAAAGAAAATAAAAATGTTGACAGGACACCTTCAACTGCAAACAATCTGTCATGAATGTTTGGCGCATGAATGTGTCATATTTGTAGAAGAGATATAAAAATCTCTTGCAGGTCAGGCCAATCGTACTAACACTACTGGGCATATTCAGTGGGCACCATTAAGAGGAGGCAAACCCAGAAGTTTGGCGAAACTTTGGTGTGCGCGCCATGGAGCATTCTCACTGGACTGAATAGGTGCCATCTTTGGGTCTGGCATCCATTTCTAATAATACACCCATGGTGCAGTGCAGCAAACTGTAAAACTACTAAGTGCTATGACATGCTGAATGCTGTCTTGGGCCACCAACAGCCTTGTCCCTTTCCCAGCAGTGTCCTGGATTCTAGGTTGTCGTGTTGTATCTCATCAGTAGCAATGTTGTGTGTCCCATGGTGGGTTAGCTCCCAAACAATGTATATAAATGACATTGTCGGTTTTCCCCTTTTAACCCTCTACACTCCAGCAGAATTCTACAATGTTGCTGCAGCTCTATCTCAGAAACAGAATGAAAACTAATGAAACTCCAAACTGTTGTAAATAGAGATTTCATTCATGATAACAAAAAACAGTACAGCTACATGAGACAAAAAAACAGCCAATTTAAATGCGGAAAAGTCAATAACACCCAGTCATTCCCCCGCTTCACTGATTTGTCCCCCAGAAAACAGCCTCCATCTGGGCAGTGAGAGCCGAGTGAGTCCTGCTGTTTATCTACAGTAATTATGTGATGTAATTTAGAGCAACCCACACTGTTGAAACAATCAACAGTAATGTGATAGTAGGTTGTATCTTTGGCAACATATATGAGAAAAGATTCTTAAATGTATATGCTGTGACCCGGTCAGTCCTCCTGCGAGCAAAAGACTGAACTCACAATGTCTTTGCGTCTTTCCACTCTGCACAGTGGGTCAGGATCTGCCTGACAACACGATCTGACAGCTTCCAGAGGATTGTAAAGCCGGGACAACACATCTTTAGATTTGAAAACTGGGAGGAAACCCACCAAATAAACTCATATATCACTCATTGACATGAAGATGTATTTTTCTAGTTGCAGTTATTGATGACAACTTAAATGCAAATCTACAATGCAAAGCCTAGGATTTTATTTTACATGTTTTGATACACCGGGAACGATTTGATAATGTTGTGTACTCCCAGGCACTAGAGCGAACTATAGGAAGGGTACTCCTGGACACTATGGGGTATAGAAGGCTAAGGGTAAAACATTTGCTAAGTTATTTAGTACCAGGCACCAGGCTATTTGTGTAATCACTGAAAATGTCACCAGTGTAAATATAATATATGTAATTATTAGAATTTTTAAACAATGTGTTTCAGGCTTTAGCAGTAGCAGCACAAAGATTGTAGCAGTGGAACATGACAGAACAATGCATGTGGATATTATGGAAAAGGTTGAAAAGCATTAAAACGCTGTAACTCTGGACATAAAAGTGACAGATAACATATCGTATATAAGAATGAGAGGATCAGCTGAGTTTTGGTTAGAGATATAAACTGGGTGGTGGTGATATGAAGACATCCAGCATGGGAGTTATATGAACAGATGTCTGTGTATGTGAGGTGAGCAGTCTCTGCTCCTTCCTGATATATTCACTTCACATTGCACATTCTGCCTTTGTGCCATTTTCTTCCTGTCAGCTTCTCGGCCTCTCTGTCCCGAATGTGTACTTCACGGCACAGTCGCAGGGCCACAAACACATCAGCATCAACACAAGTCTTTACAGTTCGGAGAAGCAAAAAAAATTCACACTGTAACAATTTGATTACATTATTTTGACAGTGTGAGGAAGTAGGCCTGCAGCAGAGGAGCTTTCAGTGCGCCACATATCCAAAATACCTTGCCTAAAATACACGTTGTACACTGTTTTCAGTGTTGCCATGGTGAGCTCCAGATTTGTATGTGATTAGGACTTACAGCTGTTCTCTACGGGACCACTGGGGTATGCCAAAGTTGAAAATCTTCAAATTCTACAGAAAGCGGCTTTAAAGTTAAATTACTCTCCTTTTTTTTAATCACTTGTGTGCAGAACTTCACAGACATTACGCAGAGACACATAGCAACAATAGCATTCATTTGGAGTTGCTGTTTCTGGCCACATAATGAGTGCAAGTCCAATAGTCACTCTCTGTTTAGCTCCGGTTTGGTCTCTCGAGGAAAATGTTTGCCTTTAGCAACGAAGTTCTGCACTATTTTCACCAGCTAATTGCCAACTTTGTGTCCTGCTGTTTGGCAGCTAGCGAACAGCGGGCAGATCAGGACTGTTCTTGCTGAAAACAGCCGACGCTGCTGCTGCTGCTGCTGGAGACGAGGTTGATGACAGCACTGAAAATGGACTTAACAGTGAAGATATCAGCCATAAAAACAAGGGGGCCAAAAATTATTGGTCAGTAAAGGGAAATTTACATTATTATGTCTGATTCCTGATTATAAAATGATGGGGTTAGGGTGTGAATAATAAAAATGTATTCTAAATTGTAAATCTTGTGAAAGACTTTATTATGTTTATGAAGTCAGATCACGTCATCCTTGCTAACATCTTTCTTTCCCTCAGGTGTGCATAAAGTACAGTAAGTAAGTTCTTTACTGTGCATCGCTAAAAATATTTATTAATACCATCTCAGAGCCACAGGATTACAGGATAATGCACATGCTAATGTTAATTCTAAAGTGTAGTGTACCAGCAGAACAAGCAGAGGAAAGTTACAAAGTCTCAGTATGGATTCATAATACCCATGTCAAGTGTGTTTCTCATAGCAGAGCAGGTGGGGCTATAGCTGGAAACCACACAGGGTGGTGTATTGAACCAAGTGAGGTTGTTGTTTTTTGTTTATGAATTTCACTTTTAACTTCTTTCTGTTTCTGTGTGTATCTTCATTATGTAACTATACTAAATGGTAGATGATCCAGGATTCTTGAGCACACTTGTCTGGTAATGCTCATCAGCAGTGATTGAATTCATTATGCTTGCAGGCACAGAAGTCATGGGCAAAATGGGTAAAGAGTGATTAACTTCAGCATAATTTCATATTAATACAGCCTGCAATTTAGAGAAGAAAAACAAACATGACTGATGAGTGTCTTTCCAACTAAGCGAGGAATTTTTTACCATATGGTGCCATTTCAATGTTCAGTGAAAGCAGCTCTTACCTTGCCAATGTACTGGTAGTCGTTGCCTGTATACTCCTCCTGCAGGAAAAACTGGTTCCACATCCAGCCTCGTCTCACTCTTTTGAGCAGCTTCTCCACTCTGACTGCTGCTGCAGCTCCTTCTCCATCTACCGCCTCAATCCTCCGTCCATTCAAAGACAAAGCAAACAGGGACGGGCCAAGACACAGAACACATACAAAGCCCAGTAAGATATTCCTCATTTTTCCAGAGGAGGTTGAGGATGTACAGGTCACAGGTGTTTTATCTTCCCAGCTGGACCACCTTGAATTGGGAGGTGAGTCTATCAGTCATAGTCCTGAAGAGCTGTAAAAGAAGCAGAGAAACAGCAGTGAGCACATGGCTGGGCTAAACATTTAAGAAGACTGCACTGATGAGGCGGTGGTGCAATTTATGCATTTCTTGGCACCTGCTTCATGTAGGAGTGCAGAATTTTCATCTTATTGATTTGGAAATGTATGTAAATGAAGTGGTAAATAGAAACAACACAGCAGGAACAAACAGCTTCTTAATCATCGTTTACAGCTGCAGCACACAGGTCTTAGTGGTAATAATAATCTTTACGAACAAATATCTGCATATGGATGCAGGATCTGGAGGCAAGACTGGCATCAGAAGAGTTCTGGGTTCCGTTCGTGGTCCAGTTAGTATTGACTAGGCCTGGGCCGATTATCAATAAATCAATTAATTGCACGATAAATTCAAATGAACTCAATAATTTAGCCGCCCTTGATATATTGCCATGTGCATGCGTGTTTGTTTTCTGTGCTCAGTCTCAGCATCTGAGTGCTTTTGTTCCATAGCGGAATGAACAGAGTGAACCCTCTTGTCAGTCATCCAGTCTCTTCGTCTCTGTGGGTGGAGGCTGGATCCCTAGCACTGGCTACACACACATAGTGCAGCGAGTGTGGTGCAACGTGAGGAAAAAACATGATTGCAAAGTCAAATGCCACAGCCCCGGTGTGGGAATATTTCGACTTCAAACTGAATGAGCAAGGTGAGCCGATCAACACGGCATGTCGAATTTGTTCAAAAGTGGTGGCAACAAAAAAAGGCAACACAACAAACTTGAATGCCCACCTAAAGCATAACCTGTGGTGAGAGGGATTGCACCAGCCTCCATTTCTTCTATATGCACCTTAACAAAAGAAGTCTAGTTTACATTGACTGTATATGATATAGTCCCGTTTTCTAATGAAAAGATTTCGGTGCATGACATAGCCTGAAATAAAGGCTTATTATATGAGCAGCACTACTGAACAACTTTGCCATCGCTGCATAAACAGTGTGATGAATACAGTAGACATTTCACTGCTATGGTTCCTGCTCATTACATGAGATAATTCTGGGGTAAGTCATATGTACTTCTTGATCCCAGTGCCCTAACAGCTATAGTAAATCAAACAGCCGAGCAGCCTGCATGAACAATCAACATGCACACACAACTCTACAGAGAGCTCTATCGGACCCAACACTTTTTACACAGCCATGCTGAATCTTCTTCCTCTCCCCTGGGAACGTTGAATATTCCCATTTAGCACGCCTGTCTCTCCATAAACAAAGATTTATTTTTGCCTGGCATAAAGAGGACGACACATAAATGCACTCCATGCTCCCACTGCCCCGCTGTACAGTCATTAGTAACACGTGGAGAAAGATGTTTTACTAAAGCAATAGAGTCACACTATGGTTTCACATTAACACAACAAAGGCAGAGATCCAGGGAAAGGAGTGCAGAGAAGCTGTGAGGCAGAGACACAGAGCATTACTGAGACCAGTGAGAAGATGCTGACAAGGTTAAGAAATCTGAAAGATAAATGTAATCTTCATTGTCTGCCACTCCTGAAGACTGAGGCTTGTTTATCAGGATCAGGTGTTTACACAAAGAGAGGTGTGAATTACTCACAAAGGACTGCACTTCCACTGATGTTCCACATACGTGTGATGATGGAGGTAACGTTAAACACTGTCTTTAACACTACATTCTTTAAGCTCCTGCTGTCCTTCATCCATCTCTGCACAGCAGAGACACCTGACAATGGAGTACATGTGTAAGGTGACTCACTGGTGGTGATGAACCCAAAGAGAATTTTCACTATTGCGTTGATTAGCATAGTGGTGCGCGTGTGTGTGTGTAAAGGGGGACTTATTTGTTTCAGTTTCTCCCGCTCCCTCTCTCTCATTCACTGCCTATGCCTCTTGACTACAGCAAACTAAAAGAAACTTTACAACTGAAAAGCTGGTATATCTAATAAAAAAGCACAACAGAAAATTTATCAAATGAACTGCACACGGATAGCGCTCAGTTTCATATTCAGATATTTCAGGTTGACTGTGGAGTTTGACACATCTGAATGTAGAACTGGACACTACAGAAGACACAAGAAGTGTGATTATCTTATCTTCATAGGTTGTATTAAGAGTAGAAATCTTGCAGCAGCTGTGCAGGACCTGTGCTTCTGCACCTTGTTACAGAATTTAATACACTAAAGTTAAGGTGTAAAATGAACTGGTGGAGTTAGCTATCTGAGAAGACAGCTTGGAGTCAGACAGAGGTCTTTGTCCTTCATTACCAGGAGTTTGGTTTTCACTGGACTGCGGCTCATAAAAGTGGTTCTAGAAACTGCATTGATGAATTGAATTGGTGAGAAATCTCTTGCAAATATTTTATTCAATTTGCTTTCATTGATATGATTACTGTACATAATGCTTACATTGATACACTTCATTTGGTCGGGACTGAGTCTAGGTGTAAATGTTAACCTTCATTTGATTGGCTCACGAGGCAGAGCGCTGTATGGCTCACTGTCACCACATTTCTCTCTGTCTTTCATCTCTCCTTAAGATCTCCAAATTTAGGCTTATCCTGTTCTTCATTTCCGCCTCTCCTTCATCACCAGGGTGGATTATAAATGTTCTCTGGAAATAACACGTCATCTCAGCACTGATGTGAACTAGTCGTCTGTAGTCTGTAGCCGTACGGATTACAGAGTGGCTTTACAGCAGTGGTTTAGGTATATATTTAAATATTCCCTACTGAGAACATCTCTTTCCTCTCTCTGCATGAATCGTTGCAGGGAGACAAATTGTCCTGGTTTTAAATACACATTTTCCTCCAAAAATCAGATTGACCACTGACTTAGTTGTTGTAGCCACTGAAAAACACTTAAAAAGCGTCTTTGTGCACTTAAAAACTGCACTGGGTCAATAAATCCATACGCATTCACATTGAAGGATCTGGAAGGAATGCTTACACAGCAATTACGACACTGAAAGGAAATGTGCTTTTATCTTTCCACACAGAGCTCTGTCAATGTCTTGCTGCAACAAGCAAAAATAATGTTCTTTTTTATCTGAGCTACTTTCCATACAAATGTAACCCGTTACATTGTGTCGACACGGCATGGCAACACTTTGTTCACACCAGATCAACGTTTGTAGAGTTCACAAAGACCTTTTTTTTTTAGTGTGAGAGTGTGTGTTTTGAGGCTGTTCATCAGGCAAGAACAGACACGATCACGAACCTGGCTGATTAAAATGACTAAGTGACTAATCAGCTAATTATGCACATTGTGCACTGGCCTTGCAGAGCTTGATTTGAACACATCAGTTCACAGTTTCAGCACTAGGGTGCAGCCCTGGTATGCAGCCGTGATTTTCAACCATCACAACATGACTGTGTTGCTCCACCAGCAATTTTATTCTGATCAGTCAAAGTATTCTGCATTGTAAATCCTGACTGGATTAAACAGATCCATGTTTAGGTCTTAGTTCTTCTTTTTAGGTGAATTATTGATGTTATTGAGGGATCCTCGCTTACTTGTTCCCTGTCTCTTGCCCTTTCTTGTCTCTATCTTGCTCCGTCTAATGTTTCCTCTCCGCCTGTGCTGCATTAGGCCCATTAAGTTGGTGCTTTATGAAAAGGCTTTAATTGAATCAGGTGAAGAACACACAGGAGACTGATTGATTCTGGCTGGACGCCTTCACTTGCTTTTTAACGAGCCTCACTGCTCCATTATTGTGCAGTGAAAGAGGCCGGGGCCTTCAAGTTTTCCAGTTCAAAGGGATTTCCCACATCGCCTAGTTATTCTAGTGTGTGTGTGTGTGTGTGTGTGTGTGTGTGTGTGTGAGTGAGTGAACTTACCAAAATGGTCTTAAAGCACTGCAGTAGTGGAGTCCGACACTTCAAGGAGTCAAAATCTTTTATCTCTTTTCAGGCATCCAAGGATCTTTTTAGCATGGAATGAAAACCAACTTGTTCTACTAGCACAGCGCTGAACCACACATCTTTCTCCTGCCATCATTTATGTTGAGTAGAATAAACTGACCTTAACCAACCCCTCACATGTATGAATGGTAAAATATTTAATTCAAACAATAATGCTAGAGCAGATTGTGAGCTGGATGTGGGGGCGGCTGCATCATATCCTGCCTGTTCGCATCGGTTTTTCAAACACTCTGCTGTGATCCTGCAGAACACACTGAGTGACAGGGCGTGGCCGTACAAGTATCAGTGGAACTCTTCAAAAGGCTTGACTGTACAACTTGAACGTAAACACTACAGACTGTGTTGCAATGAAGTGGTGCTACTGGACACTTATTCCTTTACAAGCAACTCTCTGCTATTATTTGCAAAGCCTGCCAGGACTGTGCCAATGCAGTGCCTGCTGAATAAGGCTGCGGTCACATCAGTAAAACTGGGGTTCATGTTGGGAACCTCTGCTAATATGACACAATCATTACATAACAGCAGCGTATGCATGAAGAGTTTAGGAATAAATCTCCAGAAGTGACATATTTTTCCAGCACAGCGAGTGATGTTTTTGTCTAATCTGGTGCAGGAATCTTTCATGGAGATGTCTGAGTAAAAGACACAGCTGTCAATCATAATCTGAAAATCGGCTTCAAAACACCATTGTGCAACTTTTTTTTCCTCATAAACTCACGTCTGTTAAATCATGTTGACGCTACACCGACTCGTAATCAGGTGAATGGTGTCTCTGTCATTTAGACTAAACCGGGTATGATCGCCTGCAAGAAGTTCGTAACACTTGACAGCACTAAGTCACGTACCACCAACTATTTGACTGATTCTGGTGAAACTGGATCATATTTTATGGAATATACAGAGTTTCCTGATGGACAGTAAAGTAAACTGCTGCCGACTGTAGCTGCTGTTAGCTAATAAACAAACAAACAACAAGACTAAATGTGGGACTGACTTTCAGCGGTTGGTGAGAGCTTGGTGAAATAAAAGGCTGAAAGACAGACACCGAGCTGGGCTGACTGCTGTTGGTCAGTGATATTAGCTGCTGCTGGGGACCTGGTTGATGTTTGGCTGTTAGCAGTTAAGTTGTTGACTCACTAGTTTTTGATCAGAAGTAATGTAATCAGGACAAATACTCGAGTACAGCTGAGCATATTCACCACAGTGGAATTACACTGGGGGTGCTAAATAAAGAAAAACAGTATACAATGTTGCTTTAAAATGACACCTGTCCAAAACCAGTCGTCATCACAAACACAGTGTCTGTGTTGGAATGTTGAGTACAGCACAGAAACAAAGAGCTGAGTCTTTACAATGATGTTACATTGATGCTTAAAGCTGAACAATTAGAAACACAAATCCCTCATTCAGCTGCATATAACACTCCGTAGTCTGTGGCCAACACAATGCAGCTAGAACTCTGTGGCCTTTTCAACTAAACAGGATTATAACTAGGTGGCCTGTGTGAGTTGATGTATCCAAAACAGTAGTAAGACGCTTATTAAAGCAGTCAGGATGCATACAGCAGTTCACCCAGTTTAGAACAGCAGCACAGCGCCAACGTGATGCTTCCGCTCCAATCTCCCCTCCTTTGTCTTTACAAACAGTGATAAATGTTCATGACCTTCAGGTGACAATCACAGCGCCTCTCCTCCTCTGTCGCCTCCATCTCCTACTTCTCCTGATACATGGCTGTGTACGTGTACATGTACGTGTGTGTGTGTGTGTGTGTGATGCCACCTTGCAGACAGCCACTGAGACCTCTGACAACTCCCAGAGGACCAATTAGAGGTGAAAAAAGGAGAATGTCAGCCACCGAGCAGCTTGTGCAAGTGTGTGTGTGTGCATGTGTGTGTGCGCCTATGCATTTGTGTGTGTGTGTATGAGAGACAAGTACAAACCCAGCCACCCCTTTCCATCAGAATAGACCAGCCATCTGAAGGCAGCCAACAGCATCCACACCGCCTGTCCAGTTTTAACTCACACACTCCCTCTGTCTCTCCCTCAGACACACACAAACATGCTGACATGGTGTGCACGCGTGCACACACACACACACACACACACACACACACACACACACACACACACACACACACACACACACACACATACACTCTGAGAGCCGTCAGATAGTCCAGTCCCCGGTCCTTGGGAGTGTGAAGTCTCATTATGAATAAACCATAAACGAGGTGCAGAAGCTGCACCTTGACTTTAGACACTTGACTACAAGTTTTTAAAGAGTGAACTTTTTCTGTAACTTTTTTGTGATCTGCATGACATCACCATGAACCATTCTCTTTAATAAAGATCACACACACCGCACACACAATGTCATTTAGTTCCTCTGTCCATTAGCCAGTCAGTTAGGTGGTCATGGTTGATACATGCATGTCCTTCTAATTCACTTACTTCTTGTTAGATATTCAGTCTGAGAGAGAGCGCAGAGAGAACCAGCCAGGCACTAACCCAGTTTTTGACTTGATGTATGTAAACATCATAACTGGGTTATGATTGTGACAAACCCAGATAACTCATTTAAAAAAGTTGCACTGGCATGGAAACATGCTTTCCATTAGAGACTTCTTATATTTGCACATTTTGATGTAAACTAAATACTACTTCTGCTGTTAATACTGATATATTTATATACCATATACATCACAATATCATGGATGTTCTGGATTATCAGTTTAGGAAATGTATAATAATAAAAATAATAATAATAATAATAACCAGACAGTAATGACCGTTTTTTTTGCTGCTACAGAAAATGAAATATGAGGAATTAAAAGGATAAATCTACAAGAAATAAATAATTTATGTGACAATCATTTGAACTTCATCCTATCGAAATGTTATGTGAGGTATTTTTAAATAATCAATTTATATTATTGAACATTATTGAAAACCTGTGTGTTTCTTGGCAAGCTGCTTTTGAGCTCCACTTTATTTCATAAATATTATTTTCAGGAAAAGATCATTATGCAAGCTAGAACAAAAAGCTCAGGTATAAATAAATTGGAGATCCAAACAATATCAAAACTGTGAGACACAGAGTTACACTCATCCTTCAAATGAGGTAGCAACACACACTGTTTATCTTTCCTGGTGATAATGGATGGTGCTGTGCTTTGTCAAGGCGCTGTGGAAAGAACTTTGAGAGCTTGAGACAGAAAAAGTTCAAACCCTGCCAACCTCTGCAAACCTGGCCAAGTGGGCCCGCCTGCTGGATCATCGGTTTTGGGAAATAACACTTGGATTGTTGAACACAGCCCCCACCACCACCCAAAATTCTGATCATAAAGGTTTGGGGGGAGGTGGTTTCAGACACTGTTCAATGATCCGACAAGCACCTCTGAGCCCTTCAGGGTTTACAGTCATGCTAGCATGGCGTTAGATGAAAAGTCAGGGGGTTCATCCTGAGATCAGGAAGGTCTGTTGCAAATGTCATGGAAATCCAGAGTTCACTCTGAAGGAACAACTAACTGAATGCCACCTCACTGCCATGGCTGAACAGCAAGACTGACTGAACTGATTCACAGTCAGATCACAGTGTGTGGACTGTTTCCACAGCACATCCTCGATGTCACTTCTTGTTGTGTACTATCATGTAAAAGCAACACTTTGACTCGTATGCCTTTTTATCCACAGTCCTCAGACTTCACCAACAGTGAATATTATTTAATCAGTGCTCCTTGCAATGCCTTACTGCTGGACACTTGACGTCAGCGTGCTCTTCCTTGACTTGTTTGTGAAAATCTCACCAGTGTGTGTGCAGTGCTGCCCTCTGAGAAACTCTGAACGTAGCTGCAGTTTGTAGCAGCACATGGTCATGAGAATAACTTGGGCCTAAATGATTTCCTCTGTTGTTCTGACACTGTAAAAAAAAACGACATTTCTAAATTCAGTTCACAATCTTATGGAAGCTGTAAGATTGTGTTGGAGCTGTGAATGGATGCTGTTTTGTAACGGAGGACTGACTGGGTCCTGAACCGCTCCTTAGTTCTGCTGCTACAGGACTAGGACTGACTACAGACTTCCCATAATGCACTGAGCACTTCTCTTCCTCTCTCCCTTTCCATCTGTACACATTCATCTCCCATTAATGCATGTTTCGAGCTTCTTCCACAGAGTGTTTCTACTTTCTCAACTCTCAGGTTCTCATGGATCACGGCTACAACTAGATCAGCGATGGGTTGAGCCTGCTGCTGTGGTCGTGATGACACATGCCATGTCATAATATAAGCAGAACATTGATTAGTAGTGATAAGTAGAAATGGGACTTTGGTTGTTTGGTCGAGACAGCAAGTCAAATGTCGAAAAGCTCTCAGCTGTTGACATTTATTCTCGCACATGAACCCATGACCTCCAATATAACTGCCAAAGGGCACATTAGATCACATTAAAGCCCCATTAGAAGTGAGCCACTGCTGCCCAGACAAGGTAAAAGGGAGCCGCTGTGTGCTGCGTACTGATTTATTAATTGAAATATTGATTGTTACATACAGCCACAGAATGAGAGCAGACTGTTTTCATATACTGATGTATAGGGAGATAAAAAAAAGCATGTCTCACAGACCTGTGTGGTCAATTTATACAAACACTGAAGAGTTGCAGTGGAGTCATTCTGATGGTTACTAGGATTTGTGGGGTGTGGTGAAAGCAGCCTCCCAGTGTTCAGTAAAAGTCTCTTCCGACCAGGTCAAAACAGATTTTTGAAGAAGTGAATGGCGATCCTGATGAATACAAATTAATGAGACACACTGGCCAAGCCACTTACCCGGGTTTCGAATTCTGTGTGCTGTCAGGCAGCCAGCCACTCTCTGAGCACCGCAGCAGCTGTGTCAGCTACTCAGCATTCATTGTGTCCAGGTAGTCATCATCCACCCAGACAAGCTTTGCAGCCCTCTGTTACAAAGCGGAGATCGATAATATAAACACATCAATATACACACATATCGTCCACACACACACAAACACGGGAGCAGTGATCTGGTGTACAGACAGTGTGCGGTCCACAGGCCGCCATCACCCTGTTCTCAGCACTCCTGGTGCGTCCAACACTCTTACCGACATCCCAAGACTCTCTGAAACCAACACATGAGTCTGAGGAGGGTGGTACATACAGTAAGTCCTAAAGCAAAGGCTACAACTCTCACAGGTCCACACTAGTTTGAGGAGCCATGACAACAACACAATGGGTCCTCAACACAGCCAGAAATACACCTTCCAGCCCAGAATGTGTCTCTTTCACACTGTTTCTGCCAAAGAAGCAAAACACATTTACCCTAACCCTAACTGTGACTGCTGAGGCCCACATGAACCTCAGCCAAACTTTAGACTGTGTTTTTGCACAGAACAACTGTGCTTTCATCTTTCTTTCAAAACTACCCACACTCACTTATTATTTCTCTTAACTAAATCTAACCAACATTTTTACATTATAAACACCCGATGATGCTGTGTCAAATTCTCTATTATTATAATCTTTCTGCTGGAGGAACATCAGCGACAATATCAACAATATCAATATCTCGTATCTTCTACCTGTATTTTAGAATCCATAGCAACTGAACTGGTTCATTACTTCTGTCTCAGTGACTAAATTAAAGTCACCTCAGAGTTCCAACTTCAAAATAAGAGTCCAATCCGCTCCATTTTAAAAGACACAACAAGCCGAGCCAACTTCCTTTTTTCACAATGACGGGTGTTCTCCTGCACCGAGCTGGAAGTGGCTCAGCACTGACCCCTGTGGTAAATAAAGGCCATTGGCTCTGGTAATTGCTGAGAACCACAGTCAGTGTGTTCTCCTTCATTGTACATAAGGAACAGTAGAGTAGACTCCAGCCGAGCTTAAACAGCCACAAAATGATTGGAAAGGCTTTCATTTCACTTTTGCAAGATTTCAGACTTCAGGGATTAAGACCAAGTGGTTGGTTTGGCAAATGTGTGCTGGCTTAACTTCCTCAACTCTGATAAAAAGCAGCGTATAGCAGCTTCATTAAACTTTTCAATGGCATGCTTTCAGATGGGGCAGACACAATTAAATCACTCATATCTGAGACAGATCACTCATATCAACTGAATAAATGTGAAATATGTTGGAATGTTTGTTGTTCATGAACATGAACAAAACACTGTTGATCCACAGGAAGCAGGAACACACTTTACAGTGACAGTTTTTACATCTGCATTTTGAACCGATGACATAACTTCTCGTATTGTGTGCAAACACTGACTATATGCATCATTTATTACAGCTGAGCGGGCTGCACAAAGAGAAGCTCTGAAAAACAGTTTACTTCAAAGAAATATCAAGAAGGTGTTGAAGTCTCATTTGTGTTGCACTGATGCTTTCCACCCGCAAGTCTTTCCTACTTAAGTCTGCAGTACTAATAGGTTAGCTGTAAGAACTGTTTGGGAGAGACAGTGTTTTCTATGTGGGGAAATGACATTCAGACTTATGCTCATAAATGAACCGAGATGACCCTGTAAAAATAAAAAGTTACAGCTGCATTAATCTGTTTGATGCTGCTCAGTGCACACAGTCATTTATATTCATTGACTTTTTGTAATGTTGTTGTAGATGGTTATTTTTGACCTCTGTCAGTCCTCTATTATAGAATATTTCAACAAATGGGTTTGTTTGGTTCAAATAAAAATAATGTAATGCCTCACTTACATCCTTTGTCTATGTTCAAATGAAAGCACGTATTTGTGACATTTGGAAGCCTAAACATCATTTTACAACAGAATCATTGCTCTATTCACATCCTGTTCTAAATACATCAATGAACAGGCTTCTTTCAGTAAAAAGTCTGCTGTCAAGTTTTGGAAAGATTGCTATCACAACAACATAAAGAGGATTTTTTAAAGCAAAGTAAAGTTAGGAGCTGTGGCTGCACAGCAGTCTGAACTCAATACGTCAGCCTTTTCTAGCAGCAGCATGATGACTGACTGCTGCTTATTTTAAGTATGTTTCATTTGGCTGGATGGATCTACAGCCTAGACACTCTTCAGGTCTGCAGCCTGCTGTACACAATAATCAAAATTCACTTACTCAGATGGAAACACTACAGTTAGTAAACACAAAAAAAAAACATTCAACCAAATTTAAACTGCTGAAAAATAATGACTTATATTTTATCATATGATGTGTAGGCCCTATAAATTGGATTAGGATGCATGATGTACAATATCAATGTCTTATTTTACTAACCTCGACCTTTCCGAGGCTTGTTAGGAAAGTTCAGTTGTCAAACATGAGAGCCTCCTTCATTACTTTCTGTTGACTAATTGGAAATGTGCACGAGGCTCAGAGGCGTTCACGAAGCATTTTTATTGGCTTACAGGGAAAAAAATGTTTGTGAATGTGAAGAGAGTAACGCTAACTAAAACCACTGCTCATCCAACAAAAGCACATCACCATGAAGAGTGGTGGCCGGGTTTTGAGGTCACTCAGGAAATCAATGAACTTGCTCTCAGTGTGACAGCAAGGTTAGTGACCACAAACAGTCAGCTGGCACTGATTCCACTGTTTGTATATTTGTTTGTACTTATTTGTACATGAAGCACATAGCATGACGTTATTAGCATCAAGTTAAAAACCTGCAGACCATCAGTCCTGTCTGTCCCCTCTGCTACAGAGCATGAAGCTGGTGTGTGTGTGTGTGTGTGTGTGGGGGGGGTTGTTCTCTCTCAACCGTATATGTCTCCATTACAAGACCTATATATATGGTATTTAATTTAGCAGTTTGGACAGTAGAGAATAAATGGATATTAAACTAAATGACATGGAGGCTCTGATGTGAACACACACATCTGATCTAAAGCTCAGAGCTCTCTGCATAACACTCTTTTACGAGCAGGCTTTTAGTGGACTGTAACGGTTCACAGGAACTGACAAAGCACACAACAGGACATGTACATTGGGGGTCATGTAATCCCTGCCCCCTACATGCTTGACCCCGACACACACAATACTCATTGGGTGACCCATCCCCAGCATTTACAAAGTCCCAACCAGTCTAATCCTTCGTGCAACCTGAGCTGCTTTAATCTTAACAAAGGGGAGATAATAGATGTTGAAATGTGTGTGTGTGTGTGTTTGTGTGTGTGTGTGTGTGAGAGAGAGAGAGAGAGAGACGTGTGTTTGGTTTACGCATCGAAGATCTAGTTCAAGTTTTACTCCTTTGCAGAGTTTAAAGGGCTCATTTGTCTCAGTCTGTATTTTTGGGTTAGACACGAAAGCTCCTCACAAAGATACATTTCATTGTGTGTGTGTGTGTGTGTTTGTGTGTGTGTGTGAGAGAGAGAGAGAGAGAGAGAGAGAGAGAGAGAGAGAGAGAGAGAGAGAGAGAGAGAGAGAGAGAGAGAGGTTTGATGATTGTTGCCATGTGCATCAACAACAATTAGTGATGGATAGTGTTGTTGGTACCAGATGGTCCTTTAGGATTTACAATGTTATATAACCACAGAGAGGGTTCAGTGAGGAGGGAGGAGGGAGGAGGGGGAGGGGGGGCTGACAGACCTGACACATCAGCAGCAGCTTTTATCACACACCAGCAGACCCAAAACACAGCAGGGGACAGTTTGGAAAATCAGTGAACTGTTATCCTGGAAGGTGAAGTCACAGTCTTCCTCTGGACAGGGGGAGGATTTCAGCACAGCTGCCACATTTATTATTATTTAATATTGTCTTAATATGTCTGATAAGCAGAATCAACTTCAAACAAACACCATGTCTAATATCTGAGTGACTGTAGAATATACTTTTCTCTGGAGGTTCTGACCCTCCATGGTTTCTACATGTATGAAAGGCATCATCATTTCACCAGCCAAACATTTTCACTTTATAACAGAGACAAGCAGCAAGAAGGCAGAAGCAGCAGATCACTGAGTTTCTTTTTGCGTCTGATCAATAACAACGATTGGGACTGGAGCAAATAATCAACTAATTGTTTGAGCAATAGATTCGACTCAAATGTTCCCAGACCAGCGGTCTGAATAAAACCAGAGCAGTTCAAGCTGACAAATGAGTTCCACTCAAAATGAACATGTGTACATGTAAACAGAGAACAATTATGCTGAGCGTGAAAAGAAAACATGAGAATCATATGAATTATTAACTAAACATGTATATATTTTTAAAATATCAGGACTATAATTTTCACCCCTAGTGGCAGTATTTACCTCAGGGCTGAAATCATTTAAATGCGGTCCCCTCAGTCAGAGGTGCAGTAAATATGTACAGTACAAACACACCTATTGTAAATAACACACACAGCTAACGTCAACCCATCACTTGCATCCGTCCCCCATGAACGATGTGAGAACAAACATCTTCAAAAATCACATTTTCTATGTGCCGTTCATTCTGTGGTTTACACCTTTCATGCTCCGCTGTTGCAACTCTTGGTTGTGTTTACATAATGTTTATGTAAGCCCTATTCTTATTTTTATCTGATGTTTCCTCACTCTGGTCCCACAGTGGTGGCAATAGCTGCTGCTGCCATCATTAAAGACACACTTGATGCTCCCCTAAATAAATAAAATGTCCTTCCAGCCTGCTGCTAAATTTCTAAAAGTTAACTTTTGAGATTTAGGGGCACTGTTGGACTCAGTAACAAAAACTTTCAAGTCTTGTCATTGTACTAAAATTAGCACAAGAAACAGAGATGTTTTAAAGAAACTGAAGTCACTTTGCTTGAGTAACACTGAACTCTGTACTGAAAGGCTTTAGTCTCCCATGTTTTAAAGGACTGTGTTTTCTCATTGTGTGTGTGTGTGTTTATGGAGGTCTGTAGTGATGCTCTGTTTGCATTTCTTTCATTCACGAGGACATTTTATCATGAGAACTCCTGTTTTATGGCTGCTACAGAGCCGAGAAACAGCAGGAACACACGCACAGGGACAATGCTTTTGTCACTCTCCTTTGGAATGCAACAGCCCATTTCTATGCAAATGACCAGACATCTACGCTTGTAAACTACAGTGTGTTTACATGAGAGCGTAAGGAGCAATGATACGGTTAGGAGTGTAAAAACACACACAGACAGGACAGGGCTCACTTTAAAGAGAGCCTCCAGTTAAGATGAACATCTAAGATGTGCTCCAGTAATCCACTTTAATTTCCTGACTTTGGAGAGAACATGCAGACGCCTCATCACAGGCTTCTTCTATACATTACATCCTCCTCCTAGCTGTGGGGATCAGCAGAGTTTCCTCTTATCTTAATCTCTTCTGCAAGGGATGAATCCAATTTGGGGAGCAGTTTAGCAGTCTAGTGAGAAAAAAAATCTACTTGTTCCAGAAAGCACAATCAAATATTTATATTCAGCCAGCTCCAGCTTCCAGGCCACTCGTTTCTGTGTTACATCCAAAAGTGACCAGTATTAAGCACTCTGGTGACTATTCAGGCTCAGGACTAGCAGATAAAGATGCAGGGAGGGAAGGTCTCTATTCACATATGCATGCAACTGACAACCTTTTTCATCTTGATGGGATATCCACCAAAAAATATACAGTCAGTTGGAAGTACACCTCTCTCTGCAGTGTCATGCAGCAGTCCTGAAATAAATCATCCTGTCACAAACATTCTGATATTCTATTTGATTTTTTTATTTTGGTGATTCATGGAGCCTGCAGGTAGCTGCTTTGCTCTAAAATGAAGTATACCATTATTGATGTTATGGAAAAAATCAGTCTCAAAATCTTTACTGCAACAGAAAATGAAGCATCACAGAAATGGACTGCCTCTTGGAGTGTTGGTTAGCTCAGTTGGTAGAGCAGCCGCCCCATGTACAAAGGCTCAGTCCTTGCTGTGGAAGCCCGGGGTTCAAATCCGACCTGACTCCCTGCATTCCTGCCACTCTTCAGCTGTCTCTGTCAAAATAAAGCTTGAAGAATATATGTATATATATAAGAAATGGACTGCCTCTTGTCAATTACAGATTCTAGCTTTAAGAAATGCACTGCTTCCTTTGCTACAGGTCCGAGGTGTAGCCCACTTCTTATCCGATGCATGCTGGGATAGCCTCCGGTCTCCGGCCTCCTGTAACCCTGAACACGATCAGTGGGTATAGAAAACTGATGGATGGAGTGGAGATCAGTGAGAGAGCAGCTCACAGCCTCTGTGGTGGGTGGTGGCTAAAAGAGGAGCACAATGTTCGGTATATTATCTAACACAATACTATAGATTCTGTCCAAGGCCATGGCGAGCGAAGCACACTCGGCTTTAAGTGGACATCTATTGTCCTCAGGGATTAAAGTCTCATTTTGACTCACATGCCTCACAAATCCAACAGACAAGCTCCCAAACAACACTGAAACATTTTGAGAAATTACAGATCAAATCTGATTCAAACATGACTACCTTCATTAAATCAGAGGTAATCAACACACTCCCAAAATCAATTGGAATTATGCTTCAGTTTCTGTCATTGCCAGTACAAATCTGTTGTATGTATTTGCTATTGAAAGAGTCACACAGAGGAACACAGTTAAGATAAAAAGTGGGCCAGAAAACATGAAGAAAAAAGACATCCAATCCACAGCACTAATAAAAGCTCTCTTTGAAATACAGTCTTTTATGATACTGTTTTATCACAGCAGCATGTCCTGTCCAAACCAATCCAATCAAAGTGAACCATAATCAAACAAGGAATGAAAGTGAACAACTTGACCTTTGTCTTTGCACTGCTTTACCATCCGACTCTTCTCCACAGCCCCTCAAGTCAGACAAAATACCATTAACTGTAACTGTGGTTCGTTTGTGAGCGAGTCTATTAACTATTCTGTTTCTATCCAAACGTATACACTTTGTCCTGCTCCCTCTCCTCCTCTCTCCTCCAGTTAAAGCAGACAAAGCCTGACAATGAGGAGCACTTCACGCCAAACAAATAAGACAGTTGCATGTGGAACAATAGTCTCCTTGAGTGTTTTTACCTCTGTGCCTTTTACAGCCTGTGGAACGAGATGGAGGTCAACATGTGGGTTAATGGTCGATTCGAAGCTGCTAAGGTCAAAAAGCAGGTTTCCCGTTCACTTGAGTGAGTGGAGGTGGTTTAGGATGTGGCGGCGGAGAAGCTGAAACAGAATCAACTTTTAAAGAAACATAACTGGCCAATCAAACTGCCCCATAGTCAGCCTGAAATGTGGCTGACACTGAGCTCTATCCAGGTGGAATTCATGGACTAAACTACTGTATGCCACTTTCAGTTGTGTTATTGGTTCCTTACAAGAAACTTAGACAGTGAATGAGAATGAAGGAGAAGTGATGGAATCAGGGGAATAAAAAGTGATTGTCTGACGTTCATCATGAATACACTCCGTCCATAGCCATGCGGCTCATCACTGCAACACAGGGTTTCAACATAACAATACAATCTCTGATCTTTGATAGTATCTAATAAGTTAGTTAAGTTAAAAGAACAACGCCAACCTCCACCTCACTCTCCTCCTCATGTGTGATCTATTAACAACCACACACCTCTGCTGCAGAGACACTGAAAGAGACGTAATCTGGTGTTATGCTGAAGACTTGAACACATGCACAGACCAGGTGAAGCAGTAGTGAACACACCTGATGTCATTCATTACCACGTTGGTTTGGATCGGCTCTGTCATTAACAATAAGCCACCTCCACACGTGGCATGCAGATAATACATTTTTTCTCACTCATTTTCTTCAGCTAAATCTGGTTTTCAGTGCTTTTTCTGTGCATCACATCTCCATAAGGATGCAATGCTTATTATTTCTGCAACACCTGCAGTGTGAATTTAAAATGTGAGGGTGTTGACAACGACTTAGCACCTAAACATGACAAGGCTTCAAAGGAATACACTGCACAAAATCTATATTTAAAAGCACACAAAACCCAACTATTGATCCATCTCTCAACAAGCATAATCCATATCACAATAACATATCTGTCAACATTATATATATATATATAGAAACCAAGACCACTGTATCGAATTCATGTTGCTCCATGTTTACATGTGTGAATAAATGTTTGCTAACAATTCACATCACATCTGTAACATGGTAATATGTTGTCGGAATTTGGGTGTTGAATGCATCCTCACCTCCTTCATCACCATCTGCTACCATGCAGCCACTGCCAACGAGAGGGACCTATCATTCTTTTCTAAGAAGGTGATTGGCTGTAATCTGCCATCCCTTCTCTAAGACTGAGCAGAAAAGATCGTGGTCGATGCCTCCCACCCTGGACATCAACTCTTAGAAACACTCTTCACTGTCAGGAGGCTGCAGCCACCACAAGAACTGTTCCTTTCTGACTGAAGTTGGCCTCCTTGAGACCCGGGACCCCCACTGAGTCAATTTACCTCTTTTCATATAGAGTATATGTAAACTGTGCTCTATATTAATAATTCATATTATTTACAGAGACCAAACAATTTCCACCATGCGCAAGCTCTTTAAATATATACACACACATACATATGTTTAGCATATTTTTATTTAGCAAATGTATTTTTCTATCTTTACTGTTTCAAAGTTCTTGTTGCTGTAGCAGAAAAAAACATTTTCACTTCCTTTGGACTTCTGCAGCGTTCACTCATGTTGGCCATGGTGTCAGTGTGAAAGTAGCCTTTGAACCAGGGTCCACCACTGCAAAGCGCCTGAGTGAAAGTACACATTGTGCTCTTGTCGCCACTCTTCCACTGATTATATTCTCTGATCCGTTTTTATTATCAACAAAGTTCTCCTTGTTACCTCAGGTTAGATATCACACTCTAATTAAATATCTTGCACGTTAGTGTAGAGCAAAAAAAAACAAGCCTGATCTGATTTCAGTCAAAACGGCAAAGTGGTCTCAAGAATTTTGACACGCTTTCACATCTTTTCATTCTCTCTGACCCGGCTTTGATGAACAGCGATCTACTGTATTTGCAAACGCACTGGGCCCAGAAGAGCTGTAATTGGAGGAGCTGTCAAGTCAGAGGAGGGGAAGGCTGAAGTTGTCTTCAAACAACAATTTAGCGGCTCCCTTCCAGGAAGATGCAGCTGAACACCTGTCAGAGGAAAACTGTTCATTTGATGTGAATGTTTTCTGCAGTGTGTTAAAAGCTGCTGCTGCTTTTCACACGTGCACCAATTTTGCTATGTGCTGCTGCCTGAGTTATGAATAGGGCGGTGGTGGCTAACTGTTGTGGCTGAACACACTGTATTAAAATGATTCTTTGGCCCGGGCTTTCCATGCGATTATACACCGCCGTGGTGAGAGAGGTCGGCAGGTTAGAAAAACAGACATGGGCACTGTGTGAGTCCAGGAAAATGTGATGATCAAACACACACCTCTACTGCAGCAACACTGCTACTTAATCCAATTGATGTACCTGATGATGCAATCAGTGTTATCAGCCCTCACACACATACACGTGCATACAGAGCACAAAGACTATTGTCAGGGCAGTTCTCAATATCAACATAAATTAGCACACAGAGCAGTCTCAGGGCTTCATTAGCATCCAGAGCTCCTGTAATGAAATGTGTGTGAGTGGCTGCTCCGTCACATGACATCATGTACAGAGTGTTTTAATTCGTCATTGCTTTAAATAAGACTATGCATTACAACTTACCAACAGCACGTCTTCCTCTGGTGGATACAGTAACTCTGCTGAACCCCATGATGACTTTGCACACAGTTAGTGATCGCTGACGCTGCTCCAAGCAGCTTATCTCATTTGTCACGCATTTTCACAACTTACGCTCATGCTCTTACAGTCAGAGGTTGAATGTTCCACCGACATTCCAAGCAAGCCTGACAGGTTCACTAGTCATGACTTTTTTTTCTGATTAACATGACTGGATTATACTGATGTTCACGGGTTGCAGTGCTAAGTTACATCAACATCCACATGAACATGAAGGTAGACCTTCAACTAACAATAATTTCCTCGATGTTTGCCTTGTTTTGTAGAAGTCCAAAACTTTGTCTAAAATAAATATTTAAAGTTAATTATTTAAGAAAAGAAGCATCTGCAGCACTAGATGTCACTAAATCTTACACACTGCCCCTTTAAAAAAGATGATGAGTTGAACAGAATGGTTGCATATTCTGCTAAACAATTATTCAACAAATAATTACAGCTCTTGTATCAATGCATTAGCCTCCGGTCATGTGATGTGGATGTAAAACACTGCATTAAAAATAAAAGAATAATACTTACATAATAATAATAATAATAATAATAATAATAATACTTAGAATACAAGACTTCATTTTATGTGGAGCAAATTCAAACGGGGAGTGTGTGTGTTAAACACAAAGAAAACAATTCAAACCAATTGTTACTAACCAACAACCCTTGTCACACTGTCTCAGTGTTAAACACTGTGGCTCCACTAAAATTAAGATGCCATTAGTGCAACCTCTTCAAAGACAAAAGAACTCCAGACTGAAAGGAAACCGTGTTTGAGAGCTGAAAAGAAAGCTAAAGGTACAAAGCTCCTGGTAATAACCAGCTATTCACAGACTTAATATGATCTCACATGTTAAAGACCTAAGCCCTAAAAATGTCTCTCAACTCTTCTGAACAAGTCAAAATAATCCCCCGGGTTTTGATTTATCAATGGCACTGGGGAACGCTCTTCCCCTGCTGTCTGTCTTCTGGAAAATGTTAAAAATGAAGGTCATCAGATCCTGGCATTATCTAATCTGATCAACATATTGATCATTTGTGTCAGTTTGAGCTCAGTGTCTACCCAGCAGAAGACCTGCCACTGCTTACCCTCTTATACCAGAACTGATCATTGTGGATGTTACATGCTCACACTTGCACACCCTGCACCCTGTTAGTCAAATAAGAACAACCAGTCTCACCCAATCCTTAAAAATCGAACAGGAAATGGCTCAACTATCCTCTACCTGGTTTTGAAGACATTGTTTTGGAGCTATTGAAATTGGGGCGTGTGCATGACATTTAGTGTGGGGGACTCTCTTCGACTGGGCGGGGAATGCCGGTAAATTTCACACCTTCATTTGGTTTGGTTTCACTTTCACAGTTTAGAAAGACCAAACTGCCTGGACAACGTCATGCTGTTACAACAGCTGCTCATTTGGGGGCAGTATTGCCCAAACGAGCACTGACCAGGAAGAAAAAAAGCCCCAGGAAAGAGAAAACCTGGCTCATTGATTGGCCAGGACCAAAAACAGAAATCTAGCTCCTTCTCAACAAAAACAAACAATGGAACAACACCAAATTTATGCAGTCTTGGGGTTTCTGTTTTTACTTTGGTCTTCAAACTTAATTGGGTTTTTTTTATATGAAGCTGCCCAGTACGAGCAGCAGGCAGGCAGCAAGCTATCCAGCATGTTGCTCTGTACATGAGACGCATGCAGAAGAACCAAAAGACGGCAAAGAGCGAGAGACTACGACATGCTGCACAGATGCCCCTCTTTGGTTCACTGGATAGTTTGTTTGCATCTCCCACTGTAAGTGAACCATAGTTCTCTTTAAGCGAACAGAGACCCACGTGTTCAGGCGGAGTATTCCCACCTGCCCAAACTAAGTGGACTATCGGAGGAAACTAACACTGATCCGTTTAAAGCGGACCATTTAAAATATGAACATCTCCGCTGCCCTCAGTCAGCTTAATAAACACATTAAGCCCGTTTCCAAGGCCTGATTTGGACTGACACGCTAAAATACTTGTTCATTCAGGCTTTTCTTGTCATCTCAGCAGCATTGCTATACTTAGATCCACCCTGAGTTTCAGCGATACAGATTATGCGCTTTTATCTCTTCCTCCCTTAACTGCTGCCGTGCCCTGTTTGTTTGCCGTAACCGAAAAGAGAACGCCTCCAGTGTGGTGAGAGTGCTGAAGCAATGCTTTTACCCAGAACAAAGAGAAGGGCCAAGCATCTCCCTCTCCTCGCTGATGGCTTCACTGATTTTTGTAGTGATTATGTGCAAATGTTTATCCTGGCCTGGCTCCAGGTTATCTCACTGAACCTTTGACTGCTTTTACAAACTGCACACTGTCCTGACTGGTGTCCAGTGTCCAGGCTAAAGGCTAAAGGTGACTGACGGTTTGCCATCATGGCTCTGTGTGCTGGAATTGTTCCTATCTTCTGACTCTTCCCTTTTCTTCAAATGATTTCCTTAGAATGATGTTCTGTTAGGTTTACGTATTTGTTATTTGACTCACCTTTTTTGTTACTTTTATTTTCTCTTACGGCTCTTCATCCTTTATTTATTGTACTGATCTTTGATCTATCTTTGTGCAGTGGTGAAGTGGTGAAGGAGTGTTTAGTGCCCCACAATCTTCTGGATAAAACCTGGAAGTGGTAATGGTAAATGGATAGACTGTACTTGTATAGCGCCTTTCCAGTCTTCCGACCACTCAAAGCACTCTACACTACATTTCTCTTTTACACACATTCATACACTGATGGCATTGGCTTTCATGCAAGGTGCCAACTGCTGATCATTTTGAGGAGCTAACCATTCATACACATTCACACACTGATGGCGCAGCCTTCAGGAGCAGTTTGGGGTTCAGTATCTTGCCCAAGGACACTTCGGCATGCAGACCGGATTGAACTGGCGATCATCTGATCAGTGGACGACCCGCTCTGCCTGTGAGCCACAGCCGCCCCAGTGGTTGAATGAGGTAGATACACTCAACAGCAGAGGATATTCTGAAATGTTCTTTAGAACTTTTAGGTTGTACAGTCCTCTTTATGATTATATGTTATTTTGTATGAATGGTTTGGCAAAGAAAGTAATGTTCTGTACATGGAGAACAAAACAATGTACAACTGTTCAACCAGACTGACAAAGCAGAGAGAGACAAAGATCCTCTGAGCCACACTTTAACTCATCAGTAACTGTTCAAATCAATTTAGAAACTTGAAAATCTGTACAGATTTAAGTCTGAACAGGTTCCTGTTTCAGTGTCTGATAAATATGTGAACAATAATGTCTAAAACATGCTAGAATGAACAAATGTGTTGCTTTTTTGTTTTTGCTTTTCCAAATAGAAACAGGCAGTTGGTCTATGGTTAGCTCTGTTGGAAATAAGATCACGGAAAACAAACTGTAAAGTGACAAATCACAGTTTAAACTTGTTTATCAATCTGAGCACACAGGGCCCAAAGAAAAACACATCTCAACATATTCAGAGCTCAGCTCAAAGAGCCGCTGTGGTTCATTAGGAATCGAGGGTCACTTGTGCTTTCCTGGACTGTATAACAAGTTTCTCATCAAAGTATTTGAGAGGGGAAATGGTTACAACAGTGTTGATGTTTAATAATGGACATACAGATACATTTTTTATGTCATATACCTTCAAACATTTAAATGTGAACATGAATAAACTTAATAAACTATTTAAGATTTAAAACTTGTTTTAACTGAGTAATGTTTTTACAGCTGATTTCTGCTCTCTGACATTATCAAGTGTAAAATTCAGTGTTTGTCACAGGCCACAACCAGAGTCTGGCAGAGCTGATTATTAATTTTCCTACATTCATGTGCAGTACAGCACCTTCAGCTGTTTGTCACCATGTAGCCTATCTCCAAACAAGGCCCATCATTGATGTGCTCTGATTTAGATTAAACACAGGTTTAGGTTAGGGTCAGGACCACCCTGGGGTTTGAACTAGGCTGAAAAGCAGTGTTGCCTTAAAGGCAAAGCTTAGAGAAACAAAGTGCTCTATTGTAGGTCTGAGAGTTGCCCATAGTGGTCACAAACAATACATCCTGGTACATGCAGGCACTGTGTAAGAGGCTTTCTGAGCTACTTTTTCTGTCAGAGTCAATGTAATTGTAGTTTTAATAGACTACACAGTCCACCAGCACAGACTGCATGCCCATACAATCAGAGGGAAATAATCTCTTCTGATAATCTATTCCTGCTTTTTGGCAACAATGTTCTGCTATTCAACAAATTCTGCATATTGGCTGTGCCTTCTGGTATATTTAGGACATTTACTATCCATCGAAGGAACTGTTGTTCAAATTAAATTATATCACACTGCCCACTGCTGCCTGGAGAAGAGTACTGGTGGAAGAGGATTATGGGAGTAACACACAAACCACGTCTCACAGCTGAAAAGAGAAAACACTCAGTGGGTGCTGGATTGGATGCAGACCTGATTTCTTCATTTCTTCCTTCATTCAGACTAATAGTACCAATAAACTCATTAAATGCCATGCAGGCAGCAGGCTACCTCTGACTCTTTGATAAATGCAAGTGATGGGCTGTTAGGGGCTGCAGCAAGGTCACACCTGAGTCAGTGAGGAATGTCTGTGAGGACTGACTCAGGCCGCGTAACTGGAATGATGAATGCCAGTGCTAAGAACATTTTAAGCTGCTTCCATGCATGCTGGGAAACCCCAGAATCCTACAAAGCATAAATCAATGGATCTCAACGAGGGGTCTGAATTACCTGCCAAGGCTTTAAGTTCCACGCGGCCGTCAAGGGTTACCACACTTGACGTTTCAAGGGTTAAGAGTTGACTACAGTGTGAGAATCAACAACCAAAATCTTAAGAGCTAAGAGTCTGTAGTTCTGCTGGGCCAATATTTTGATACAAACCAGTCAGTCAGTTCATAAAATACATTCCTGTTTTGACTGAGCACTTTGAATGGAATCCATCTGTAAAATTGGCGACAAAACTGGCTTTAAAAGCTTCTGACTCAGACTCACTCAACTATTTCATTAGTATTCTTTTAGTGGAGACCTTTATGATGACTAGAGGCTTTTACGCCATGCAAAAACTAGAATTATGGTTTGAATGTTTTGCTATAAAAGCGGCCATCAAGTGTTAACCTTCGAGAACTCTATTTATTTTTATTCCACAAAACCCATCTCATATCTCGCTCATCTTTATCAAAGCCAAATCACTCGTAAAAGAGAAGATTTATATTTGTGATTAAAGTATTATTAAACATTGTTGCTACACAACTGCCCAGATGTTGCACACCCCATCCCTCTGGCAATTGAAAGCAGGTCAAATCCAACACCGAGCAGCCTGATTTGCTGCAACCGTTTGACCCAAACCTGCTACCATGACCATTCAAGCTGTCCAGTCTGAGACCGCACACACACACACACACACACACACACACACACACACACACATACAAATTCAACTGTGCTGGGATCTAACTCAGTCTGACAGACTCTCATTAAATACAGAAAGCCATCAAAGCCAACAGACACAGCTCTGACACAGAGACAAAGCAAGGAGGCAAATAGCTTTTTTCAAAAACATTTTATCTGAATGTTGCTTTACGAGATGTATGGACAAGGATGTGAAACGAAATAAAAATGACTCTATATCTTCTGACCAGATGCTAACTTCAAAATGTAGAAGGATCAAGATGGAGTCAGAGAGAGAGAGTTGGAAAAGACGAGAATATGAGTTAGAGGGGATCAGCTTCACTCCATTCTGCTTCAGTCTGTGTGACTGTGTGTGTGTGTGTGTGTATTCAAACCACCATTAAAATAGAAAGCTAACACCACGCCATTAATGTTTCAAGATTATTATTATTATTATTTTTTAAATATTTCACTCAGCCACAATATGTCCTTCAGTCACAAAGCATCAGGTTCAGCAGCAGACACCCTGCTGTGTTTTGAATTATCACGCAAACCGACATTCACGAGAAAAAACACCAAACATGAGGAGCATTCAAACTTCGTCATTAATAAACACATATTTAAAAAGTTGATCCGTCATTTCAGCTTCTGTAAAATGAAACGCTCTTCTCTTCACCCTCCGTTAAAAATAAAACATATGCAGATATTTTATTACGATGAAATGCAAAGGACTCATTAAAAGTCTCCATGTTTCATTAAACTGCTAATAAGATAACTTCCGTACAAGTTCCCGCTTTGCACGAGATGAGGACGTTGAGACGGAGTCTGCGGTCCGCGAGACTCCAACTTCCAGCTCCCTGATGGAGCAGCCTACTCGACGGAAACCATTTCATTGTTCAGGTTAGTGTTTTTTCAAAAAGTGACTACCAATTGGTTATTACAGCAGAATGTGAGCTTAAGTTGCTGACAGGCTCTGCGTCATCATTTTCCCTCACTTTGTCCACAAAATAGACAAAAGTCGGTGCCGGTGCTAGTGCCAAACCGCAAACGGCCAAATGACATGTGACATGAGGAGAGCCTCTAAATGATGGAGTCCAAACAGTGACAGATAGAAACGGCTATCTGAAGAGTTGTTCTCCCGCTGTGAGGGACAGTAAGAGCGGCGTACAGCCGCAGCCACTTACCGCTGAGCGCAGAGGATGGAGCTTCACTAAGAACAACCACCGGAGACGGACTGCTGTTCTCTGTCTGTCCCCTTCTCTCTCCCCTTCTCTCTCTCTCTCTCTCTCTCTCTCTCTCTCTCTCTCTCTCTCTCTCTCTCTCTCTCTCTCTCTCTATTGTGTAGTCCCTACCTCTCTCTGTCCCACAGCCCCCACTCACCAAATCAACAAATTGAGGACTGACATGGCTGCTGATTGGTCATTACAGTGCCGTCGGTGATTAAAGGAACGCGCGCACACACACACACACACACACACGCGCGCGCGCGCGCGCGCACACACACACACACATACAGGCTGAGCTCACGTCTCCATCCCGACACGTTTCAATCAGCCGTAATGCGGCTTCCTTAAAGAAGAACTCTGTGGTTATTTGAAGACCTTTCACTGACAGCAGCACACCAACTGACATGTGTTGTTTCTGATGGGCTTTAATAAGCAGAAGCTGGCGGATTATACAGCCAGCACCTCGCAGGTGTCACAGTTGAAGGTGGGTGCGCTTGCCTGAAATATCTCCCGGGCAGAATGACACTCTAAAAGTGGCACAGAGTCACTCCACTGTGATCTTCCACTAGCTGATTACAGTGGCCATCTGAAGCTCACTGTGGAGATTTTAAAATTATATATATATATATTAGTTATATTAGTATGTTGTTGGGCCTAATTACAGACCACCACAAAAATGCCTATTCAAACACATCAGGCAAAACAGCTGTGCCCCTGAAGCTGCACAACCCCTCTGTTTAAGTTTAATTTAAAAAAAAAGAAAAGAAAAGATTCCTGTCACTGTTCCTATCATATCTGCCAACAACAAAACAGGAAATGGTTAAGCAAGCGCCTTTTGCTGACAGATGGTGAATAACTTATTTTAAGTGTGCAAAGTAAACTTTGTCATCAGCGTCTTGTTTTCTTCTGACCTGAACTACTCTTGATTTTTGTGAAACCTGCTTCTCTGCGTGCTGCGTGGGGCGATAAAGGAACATTCTACATAGCTACAAAATGTGATTGTGTCTTTGTTTGTGTGAGCTCTTTCCTTTTAGCTAAATGTCTCGTGTGTTGTTCTGTTTTGTTATTTTATTAAAGACCCATTGCGTAAGTTTTCTACCATTAAATCAGAGATTTTAAATCAGGAGGCTCTGACTCATAAGCTCATAAAGCAATGCATTTTATCAGTTTCGGTTCTGTGAAATATTATTGCTGTAATATTTTTGTCAGGAACATCTGTGTTCAGGTTTAGTAACAGTTAGGTGAGAATACTGTTACTTTAAATACCACATTCTCACTCTCAATATTCACACAGTAACTTATGATTTGTTCTGTTGTATTTATACCTCTTATACCCATGGTACAACTAATATGACGATATTGGTATTATCCAGAGTCTCTCAAGGTAACTAAGATTTAATGACAGATGCTGCTGAATATTCATTAAACATCTGCATCAGGATAACCACAGCCCGCCCAGGTGTCACCAGCCTTTGGTACTTCTTCATTAACTGTGAAACAAGAGGCCATACAAGGAACTAGTCCACACAGTAATCTGGCAACAACAAAATCACTTCAGTTCTGAGGAGAGCACACTCCACAACTCTCTCATCCTCACTGTTAACAATTTGACACAGTATGACTAAAACCTGCAGCGGTGCCATCTTATCGCCTCACAGTAAGACTAGGAGAACAGTTTACAGACTCAAAGCCACCACATCAGTTCCTCAGAGATAGCCACGTCCAAGATAATAATGGCAAACAACAAAAACGTGTGAAAAGCTAAGCTACTTATTTCTATATACTTTAAAAGACTAAATTACCTAGTCAGCCAAAGACAGAAAGAAAAACAAAGCCCACTGCATGACATGAAATTATTTTAAGATGTTATCCTTACAGAATACAGTACAACAAGCACACTTTAACACTGATCCGGTGTCCTTCCAGAACTGAAGGGGGAGAGTGAATGAGCAAGAAGCCACAAGACAAGAGTACATGTGGTTGGTGAGAGCTTGGTGAAATCAAAGGCTGAAAGACAGACCCCGAGCTGGACTGACTGCTGTTGCCTAGTCAGTAATATTAGCTGCTGCTATGTCTGCTGTTGTTGGGCTTAGCAAAGTTGTTGCGTATCTGCCTATTTGCATTCATGTAAAGATATCTGTTTACAGAGATGAGCAGAAATGTGCCTTTTTTGTCATTTTCGCTATGCTAATCAGACTGTGGATGAAAGTCTTGGCCTGGATATCTGTTTTTTAGGTATTCACTGGCTCCCGTTCCTAAGTCCCAAAACACGGATCTTCGTCTCTTGTGGCTAAATCACCGTCGGATGATAGCTGATGGTGTGATTGTGATGAGATTGTGGTTAGTAAATCAAAAATGGTTCAGTGTTTGTCTGCTGTGGCTTTCAATGAGCTCAAGTCTGAGATAATGACTCTAATGATGACATCAGTGATTTGGGTCTGGAGAGTGAACTGAGGGTGGAGTCTTTATATACTAATATTGTATAATTTTAGAATCACACCTCTCCTTCACACACTGACACACTCACACACACACACTGCCCAAGGACATTTTGAACCCTATTATTAGTGGACGACTCGGTCTGGTGAACTACAGCTGCCCACTGGGATCCAGTGTTTTTGAAGTTTGACCCAAATTAGGGACCTGAAAAATAGAAGTCCTCAAGACTTTATAGGATGTAATAACTAAATAACTGGCGTCAGATTTGAACATTTCCTGCAGCCTAATGCTCGGCACAATCACACACTGAACAAACAAAGTTTATCAGCCTCTTTAAAATGGTCATTACTGGAGAGTATAATTTTGATTTTGTGTGGGTTTTCTAATGATTTGCCACCTACATGAGGCAGCGTGATTACAGTATAATGTCTTCTGCATAGAACATAAAATGTGGTCAACACATTACTTTTTTTTTGAATACGTGTAATTATATCAGTCTGGAGGCTGCTGGCACTGTGAGGGAACTGAACTCCTCATTGATCTAAAACAATGTTATGCTTAGCTGTATTACAGTTTTATTTTCTTCAATTACTGTTTTTAATCAGACATATTATGCCTATATGCCTACTTAATTCTCTATGTGTCAAATTAATTCATGTAAATTTCACCCATCCATTTTCTGTGACCGCTTATTCCTGAGGGGGGCTGGAGTCTATCCATGCTGACATCGGGCGAGAGGCGGGGTACATCCTGGACAAGTCGGCAGCTTATCGCAGGGCACATAGAGACAAACAACCATTCACACTCACATTCAAAACCTACAGCCAATTCAGAGTCACCAATTAAGCAGGGGTTCAGACAGGATCAGATGCAATGGCAAAACCAGAGGTTTTCAATTCATTTCAGTGGGTGGGTCCGCAACACAGGGGTTGCCGCAAAAACCGGACTGGCGTGCTGGAGAGAAGTCGAGCCAGATTCAAACTTTTGGGAATCCGGAGCCCCATGCCACATTCTGCAAACCAATCAAAATCGTGAGTCAAACCAGTGGCCCACTGGAAGACAGAAAGAAAAACCTTGTTTACCATGGAGCGTAAACATTTTGCATTCGAGTAGCAATGGCAAGAAGCTTCTTCACGTTGGGATCCATCTGTTTTGGTTCGAGGATAGGAAATGAAGGAAAAGCGCTGGGTTAAAGTTCTTATGGGCGTCTTCTTCTCTTCTTCTTCTTGAGGAAACAGATTCGGGCTTACTACTGCCACCTTCTGGTTTGAGGCGGTAATGCCACCAAAAAGACGTCACCCGCCGAGCCAAATAGCGACACTCCACCCTTACCGCACTCCCTCACCACCGGTTGCCGGTTTCCCTGATCCTGTCTGAATGCGCGCTAACCCGCGCTAAGTGCATGTCTTTGGACTGTGGGAAGAAGCCAGAGAGAACTCACAGGGAGAACATGCAAACTCCACCCCAGCCCGGTACCCTGGGGTCAGAAAAAGTACAGAATTTTAGAACTTGCATTCATACCTATAGACTACATTTATTGTCTCTTGCTGCGCAGCTTTGTTAAATACTCGATTCTGATTGGTCAATCATGCATGTACATCTACATGTACTATTTCTATATCACCACACCACTGCTATGGATACAGTTATGATCATCAACTTGGAAGGACAGTGGACACAATAAACTTTAAAATAAACAATGTTTTTAAATCAATAATTTGACATAACATATTGATTTGCTCTAGTAATTGGCTCTGTAATAAGTGGGATAATGTAGCCCTTCAAAATAAAAGGCTTTGCATCAGGGTCCTGCATAACTCTGTTGGAGTTTATTTTCTAATGATAAGCAGCTCGCTGACAGCCAGCATACTGCACAGAAGATGGCAGCTGCAACAGTCATTCATAACACTGATCCTGAATGTGTAGAGCTGGTCCAGTTATTTGCTCAGCACACAGTGCCATTTGAGACTGCACTTGTTGGGGATTCACCACTTCCAGTTCAGCTCCTAAGGCACCATTAGTCCTCATGCAGCTGTAATACAGCCATCGGCCCGCTGAAAATTCTTGATGTTGAATGCACTGGTGACATGATTTATATTGATGTTAGCCTTTATTTTTTTGGTGCCCTTGTTGGCGGTGTTCATTATAACAGGAGTGGTGTTGCTCTTGTAATGCTAATGGATTTAAACTGGAATGTACTTTTAACTATCCTGATTCACAAAAAGTTTTTTTTAATTTGGATTTGAACAAATCAGAGATGAGCACATGCGATTTCTGAGAGAAAACATTTGTAAAATCTGTCAGATTATTCAGCTAAACATTAATTAAATCCTAAAGGCCATTTAGGTTATGAGTAATAACGCAGAAATCTGGCAAGCAAAACAACATCAAACAAAGACGCAGGGGGAAAAAGAAGCCACTTAAAAAATCTGTTGGGAAATGGACAAGCAAGATCCTTGAAAATATTAATGAACTAATTTCTCTCCAGCGAGAATAAAATAATATTGGAGAAATGTTTTGTAGAATTTGAGCATGGAAGATCTTCCTTGACCTTTAGAAACAAAATTATCAAAGATTAAAAGGAGCTTTTAGAGCTTTCAGCAACATCTCTAGATCTTTATTCAACTTTCATTCACAGTTTTCAGCTGCTCCAAATGGACCGCTGAGCTTAGATCATTCTGTCACAAGTGAATATATATATATATATATATATATATATATATATACACATACATATATAATGTTTGTACCTCGAGAATTTCCAACTGTTAACCTAGAGGAGATGTAGATAGTGTGAGCAGCATGTCCTCTAGTCCTACATCTGAAATTATACTGCACCTTGATGCTGGAACACAAGGTACACATTTGCTCTCATGAGGGCCATTATGTTCCTCTTACAGTGCATCTGTGAAAAATGGCCTTTATGGACAAAAGTGTACTCCTGTACCTGTATTTGTGTACCAAGCACCTGAAGGTAGCTCAGCAAAGCCATTACAGTCTGAAAGGATGTGAAGCTTCACGTAAAACTTTCTGACTTAGAATCTTGTTCTTCCCGGTGATGCTGTCAGCGATGATTAGCAAAACAAATCACAGAAAATACTTTTATCAAAATTAGAGTTCTATTTATGCCACCCAAGATTGCCAGTTGGATCACTCGCACTCTGAATAGTGCTTCAACTCTACCTTTTGCCTGAAGAGCAGCTCTGCCTCTGCGAAATACTTACATGGCTAAAACAACATTGATTCAAAGCAACACCTTCAGCATCTTTTGGATTATTTTTATTGAGTCAGATCAGTCTTAATATTGATGAACACACACAAAATGTATTTTGGCGTTTATATATAAATGACCACACATAAATATAAAACATAAATATTTGTCACTGCACACAGAAATATGTATTGTTGTATATAACTGTAAAACAAATGCACAGTATTCAGAAATGTATTTGATGCACACACTAATAAATTCAATAGAAATCCACAAATACATGTATTTAAAATTAGTCTGTGATGTTGTTACATTTATATAAAGTGTTGAACCTGTTTGTGCAGACAACATAATCTGTAGCTATGGGGTGCCCAAAAACAGCAGGTCATCAAACAGTTTTGGTCTCTGTAGTTAATTTCTCCGTTCATGACAACTGTACTGAGGGTGAATTTCTATACAACTCACCTGTTCAAATTATATTAAGACTTAAAGTTATGCAGAATTAACAGTGTGGATGGATGCTTTGATTGACAGGTGGGTGCTGTTACAGATGGCTTCATTCAGCCCACCTCAGGTCTAATGATAAGCCACATCTTGATCGATATTTGGATTAGCCTGGAGGTGGAAGAGGCAGCACTGCCAAAACAGTCAGACCATCACAACTGCTCGTCAGAAACCTGTGAGTGACATCACAGATACAACAACCATTCTTTACATTGTCAGTGGCTGTTCCTCTGCTGTGTCTTTCTAATTATTAGGCAGATGTCCTCCGACTGCTTTGCCTTACTCTGTCATTCACAGAAATTCATGATAGACAGATGCTGTACTGTCCTTGTGAGTAATGTAGATGTGTAGCAAACATTAACAGGAGCACTGGCTGTCAAGTAGTTTGTAAATGTAATACTTTTAAATACATTTATTCAATTGTATGAAACAATAACCAGTAAAACAAGAAATATTTGTGTGCATCAAAAATACATTTCTGAAACTTATTGACTATGATGACTTAAATTTATAAACAATGATAAATATTTTGTGCACACTGAAAAATATTCATGTGAAAAGTCATTTGTCTATAAATCCTAAAATACTTCATACTGTCCTGCTACGGACAAAGACTCGACTTGACTTTAAAAATAAAACTCACAATGAAACAATGAACTAAAGCACTTACCACATACTTGTATATTGTATATTGTACAGCAGGATACGTCTAACAACTCACAAAATCTTTTTCACAGGCAACTTTGATTTGACCAAAAACACTGATGTAGTTCTGTGTCCATGTTAGTGCTGGCAGGAGACTTGGCACCAGTGTCTACAAAGAGCCAACTCCTATACTTTAATTTTTTTCAGTCAGGTTCAGTCACAAACATGGACATTTAAAAGTGGAATGTTTATTAGAGATACTGTATCTTTAATACAATAAAGAAAATAAAATGATTATCTGTCTGATCTGTCTGAAAAAGAAAAGATGGTGGCGCGCAACAGTGCAGCGGCTTCTCGTGCTCCCGGGGTCAAGCCCTCTTTTAGTACTTTTTCAGTTGGTCCCGAGGCCAACTGCACTCGTGTTGCTTGTGTTAACTAGCGTACAATGTATAGCCGAACCGAACTTTTCAAAACAAAGGATGGTTCGGTTAAGAGACACAGCAACAGCAACACCACTAACAACAACAGCGGCCCTCGGACTCAGGGCCGTGCTGGGCAGACTGCAGCTCCTGAGGACATCGGGCTGGCGCAGAGGTGCCCGCTGGACAAAGGGCAAACGGAAGCGGTGTGCAAGGAAGCAGAAGAGGGGTAAACGGAGCGGACTGCTAGCCAGGCTAAAGGCTAATGCGGGGAGACCACCGAGGCAGTAGAGTACATGACTGTGAAGTGCCGGCCACACTACTTGCCTCGTGAGTTTACGGCAGTGTTTGCTATGGCTGTTTACATCCCGCCGGGTGCAAAGGCTAACGAAGCGCTTAAGGAGCTTCATGACATCATCAGCTCGCTCCAGCACAAGCACCCGGAGGCATTTTACGTGGTTGCGGGTGATTTTAATCACGTAGAACTGACAGACACTCTGCCTAAGTTCCACCAGCATGTCACCATACCGACACGAGGAGATAACATGCTGGACCGTGTTTACACCAACAAAAAAGACGCATACAGAGCCGTCCCCCACCCCCACCTGGGCCTCTCCGACCACATCTCCATCATGCTGGTCCCCGCCTACCGTCCTCTGCTCAGACGCCACACGCCAACACAGAGGACTATCACCGTGTGGCCCAGTGATGCCGCCCTAACACTGCAGGACTGTTTCCAGCGCACAGACTGGCAAATCTTCAGGGAGGCAGCTGCCCTTGAGGGACAGGTGGATCTAGAAGAATATACGTCGGCTGTCCTCGGCTACATCGGCAAGTGTGGAGGATGTCACCACCACCAGGACAATAACAGTCCTGACCCGAACCAGAAACCCTGGCTGAATGCGGAGGTCAGGTCTCTGCTGAAAGCCAGGGATGCTGCGTTCAGGTCAGGCGACAGACTGGCACTCAGAGCGGCTAGGAGACGGCTGATAGCGGGAGTAAGGAGGGCCAAGGCCACATATGCCCGGAGGATCGAGGGGCATTTTACATCTAACGATCCACGGAGTATGTGAAGTGCATCACAGACTACAGCACCAGAGATGCACAGAGCCCCAGGGACCCCTCTCTGCCTGACGCTCTCAACACTTTCTACGCCCGCTTTGATGACCCGAACACATCCCCCAGCACCAGACTCGCTCTACCACCAGGTGAAGAGCCTCTCAGCGTGACCCCAGCAGAAGTGAGGAGAACCCTCCAGAGGATTAACCCATGCAAAGCTACGGGTCTCGATAACATCTCCGGGAGGCTGCTAAGGGAACTGTGCACACCAGCTGACGGATGTCCTGACAGACATCTTTAACACCTCCCTCCAACAAGCAGCGGTCCCTACCTGCCTGAAGACGGCCACCATAATCCCCATCCCCAAAACCTCCACAGTGACAGGCCTGAATGACTATCGGCCGGTTGCCCTCACACCGATAGTCATGAAGTGCTTCGAGAGACTGGTGATGGCCCACATCAAAGACTGCATCGACGTCACTGTGGACCCACACCAGTATGCATACAGAAAGAATCGATCCACAGAGGATGCCATTTCTTCTGTGGTCCACACAGCCCTCACCCACTTAGAGAATAAGGACTCTTATGTTCGCCTGCTCTTTGTGGACTTCACGTCTGCATTCAACACCATCAGACCGCAGACTCTGGTTTCGAAACTGACCACACTCGGGCTGAGCTCTACCCTCTGCAACTGGGTTCTGGACTTCCTAACGAAAAGGCAGCAGTCTGTGAAGATCCATGACGTCTCCTTCTCCACCATCACCCTCAGCACAGGCTCCCCCCAGGGTTGTGTGCTGAGCCCCCTTCTGTTCACTCTGCTCACACACGACTGCTCAGCGAGACATCCAAGCTGTCTGATCGTGAAGTTCGCAGATGACACAGCTGTGGTTGGACGAATCGCTAACAATGATGAGTCGGGCTACAGGCAGGAAGTGGAACACCTGGAGGGTTGGTGCAGAGAAAACAACCTCTGCATCAACGTGAAGAAGACCAAGGAGATGATTGTGGACTTCAGAAGGGGCAGACATCTCCCCCCTCCCCTGCACAACGGAGGGACAGCGGTGGAAGTGGTCTCCAGCTTCAGGTACCTGGGCATGAACATCACAAACGACCTCACCTGGAGCACCAACACTTCCTATCTGGTTAGGAAGGCACACCAGCGCCTCTGCTTCCTCAGGAGGCTGCGGCGCGCTGGACTGGGGAACTCAGTCCTGACCTCCTTCTACAGATGTGTGGTGGAGAACGTCATGTGCACCTGCATCACCGTGTGGCACGGCAGCTGCTCTGCAGCAGAGAAGAAGGCTCTGCAGAGGGTGGTCAAAGCTGCACAGAGGACTGTGGGATGCAGCCTACCCACCACCACGAACACTTACACCTCCAGGTGTTGGAAAAGGGCCTCCTGCATCATGAAGGACCCCACTCACCCCGCACACGCTCTGTTTGCCCCTCTCCCCTCGGGCAGGAGGCTGGAGAGCATTAAGAGCAGGACCACCAGACTGAGGAACAGCTTCTTCCCAGAAGCTGTGAGATTGTTGAACTCTGGAGGAACCCTGTAGCCCCTGCCCCTCATCCCCAACCCCACCTCCACCCCCACCCCCCATCCCCCATCTGGACCCCCCACCACAGATGCACAGACAATAATACAAAAATACTTTGCACTGCAATTACTTGCACAATGCAGTTGTTTGCACAACCTGGACACTTGTATCTCACTACCTCACCATGGTGTTATACTGTTGTTGTTTTTCTATTCATTGTATATACTTTTTCTTAAATTTAAATTTGTCTTTTACTTTTTATATTTTATGTTCTATATATACATATGTATATATATATTTTATTTATTTTGGATATTGGGCTGCTCCAGGACCAGGGGAAACCAATTTCGTTGCATCCCATGTTTACATGTGTTGTAATGTCAAATAAAACTCCTTGAATCCTTGAATCCTTGAATTTAATCATAGCAAAGGCTGTTTCCTCAGGTTGTGTTTAGCATTCCTCGTGTTTAAATTAAGTCAAGTCACTTGATATTTGGAAGGCTTCTCTGGAATAAAAAAAAACATTGATGGACAAATAGAGGATATTTCTTTACTTGTCCTTCAATATCATAATCTATTGTATATTACTTTCACGGGCGACTAGAATAAGAAAGACAGGATAATGCTGAGCACGTCTGCACAGTAAACTCAGAGCAATTTCACTTGGTGGAGCCCGGAGCTTTTCTAAGAATTAGTTATCGTCACAGTGTAGGAAACCTAAAGAGGAAAGTAGTTTGCATTTTTCTTTATTGTAAAGCCAGTGGTGCATATATATATTTTTAATCATGTTCTCGTTCAAATATCATGAAGAAATGTCAGACTTTGTGTGGCTTTAAAATATAATCATGTCACATGTTCTTGAGGTTAAAGCCAGCCACCTACAATGGCTGCAAATATCACAGGACGCAAACATTTTACATAAGATGCATTGAAAATGGCTATTGTTTCTTTCACTAATTCAGTCCGTCTGTGAATATTTGAGAGGATTCTCTCAGGCTTAGCACAGGAATCTCTAATCCGCCTTAAATCATTTACACCATATTGGCTGACTGGCTCTGGCAGTGCTGTTTACTGTGCCTTGCCAAGCCAAAGTGAAAAACTGGAGCTCTGTCTCTGAAGCAGGAAAATTTGCTTTTCATTCAGGATGTCTGTGGCTATACAAACATGGTGGTGGACGTTTTTCCACTACATGATGGCACAGCTTTTTCTTTAAAATGAAATTATGAATTTGTCCATTAATGGCATTTTTATTCATTCATTTAATCAGGAAGGTCGCTGAACACATTCTCATATATAAGAACAAGCAGCACGAGCAGTTATAACCAGTAAATGTTGGATTTTGGAAAAAAGAAGTCGCTTCAGAGATGAAATACCATAGAGACTGAAATGAATCTATTATCTTCTTGACTCTTTACATTTCCACCTTGTATTAGCATGTCATCTGTGTCTGAATGTTACAATCATCATGTAGTCGTTTCATTTACACCTGGTGCTAAAAAAGTGTTCTTGTTACCATGGCTCTGTCTGCGTTGTGATCGACAAACAGTACAAAACAGTATGTCGCAGATCAAGGGAGGCGGTTCATGAAACCGTTGAGAGATCACTACATGCAAGCAATGACAGAATAAAAAATGGACAGAGAAACAGAGAAAATGTGTGATGTACTGCTCCTTCAGCCTCCCGGCTAATCTAAATATCGGTAAAGACGTGGATCATAGGTGGACCTGAGGTGGGCCGAATGACGCCTGGGTGCTCTAATAAACTATCCACCTGTACTCTACATAGCGGCTACCTGTCAAACAAGAGGTTATGCTGTTAATTCTTCATAACTTTAAGACTTAATATCATTTAAGTCTTAAAGTCTCAAAGTTGTCATGGATGGGTAAATTAACTATAGAGTCCAAAACCATTGTCTGAACCGGGCTGTAAACATGTTCATTTCTGCTGTGAAGTTGGACATTTTGATACGGCCATTCATGGAGGTTGACATAGAGGTCACTTTTGCAGCCTGTCTAGTGGCTTTAGTTCACAGCACTGGAGGATGACAGACCGCATCTTGCTAACTAGATTTTTTGTAACGTTGTATAAACACAATAATAGAAATATATTCACATGTTTAACGTTCTGTACCTGGAGAGATCTGATTTATCTTGTAATATAATATATACCCAACCAACCCATAATCAGAACTAGTACAAACATGACCCATCATATGTTTTGCATGTGGTGAGAAGAAGGATTTCTAGGGTTAAGTTTAGTTAGTAGTCACATGATTCTGCAATAATGAGTTAGGCTTTAATTATATACCTTGTTGCATGAAAATAAGGGTAGGGGTAAATGTAAGGGCTTAACATAAGGACGTTTCAAATCAGTGCTGGCTAGATGAGCTCTGCTTATTTTTTCCCAAAGACAGAGGTGACCAAAAGTCACAAATCATTTTTGACAGACAGCTTGAGTGTATGGAAGACTAACATTAAGCACGTTGGCTGGTTTTATCACAAAGGTTAGCTGCAGTGAGGTAGCAAGATGAAACAGCTGCTGCTCAACATGGTTTTTTGTTAGGATCCTCACGCAGTCACAGATGAAATGTGAAAATAAAACCAAATGAGTTCAAAAGTAGTTCAAAATAAGACCTGGACGGGAATGTAGCTTTAATTTGTTACATCAACTGCTTGGTGGGAAAGGAAAATAAATTAACGGCTTCTTGCTATTTCCCTTGACGAGCTAAGTCAAAAAAACTATTGTTCTCATTTATTTATAAAGACAGTACACATTAATCAACCTTTGTGTGAATGTGTTAGTCTGGTTAATTTTTCAACCGTCACCCATTAGTGAGTCGATTTGAAAGCTAGTGTGAAGGAGAAGCTAAAAAACATACTAGGTCCTAGTGATGGGAATTCCGGCTTTTTTTAGGAGCCGGATCATTTGGCTCAGCTCACCAAGCTCTTTCGGCTCCCAAGTGGTTTTTCATTTTACCTTTTATACTTGAGAGTATTAGATACTTGAGCAAATTTAGCTGTGTTTTACTTGCGATTAGTATTTGAACACATATATCACTGAATTTCAATAATTTGCTGTAGCTAACTGCATTTACAGTTGTAAAATCCCTTGTAACTCCCTGAAACCACCCAATGAATGCACTAACTTGCTTGAAGAACCACTCTGCTACACAAAGCAGATAGAAACGCCTGTAAAAACCTAAGCATAGAAATGAAAAAAAAGGACAGTTATTGACATTTTATTTTTTTATATTTATACACACACACACACACACACACACACACACACACACACACACACACACACACACACACACACCACACACACACACACACACACACACATACACACACACACACACCCACAAAGTACTTAAAAAAGAGAAATTAAATAACAGCATTCAAGTAAATGTGCATTGTTAATGCTCACCACTGACATCTAGACAAAAAAAAATGTTTTTCGTATAATGTAAAAAATAATATATTTTTGCACCACACTCCTTTCTCATCTTCACTCCTCTCTCTCCTTCAGTGTGTCTCCCTCCTCTTGTCTCATGTCGCCTCTCAGCACTGCTACCCCCGCCCCTCCCTGCTTGGTGGTATGCTCCTTGTCAATCCTCACATGATTGGTTGCACAGCATGCACGTGACACCCGTAGTCAATGCCCGCAGTGCCTGCAGGTAGTTTTCCTAAAGAGAAAAGTTTTAAAAAAACACAAAAAAAAACAGCTCATGGACGGAGGGGAGCCGGCTCCCATCGTTCACTTAAAAGAGCCGGTTCTTGGAACCGGCTCGTTCGCGACCGACACATCACTACTAGGTCCTATCTGTTTGGTTTGTCTGCTCTGGGTTGCTGTAGAGACAGGGAGGTTCAACATGGTAAACTGCAGACTATTTAATCATTAGACAGAAATACAAAGTTTTCTTCTAATAATCTGACTCTAAAACGCAAGTGTGCCTATAAACTGAGACCATCTTTTTTCAGTCTTACTGCTGGGCATCTTTGTTTTCATGATGGACACAGTCAGCTTGAGTTTGATCCTCAAGATATATTACAATATCCATATAAACTGTAGTAGTAAACTGTATGTAGTATTCTGTACACATACTATAACAATAGTTTATGCACACTTGTATCTTGAGGAATTCTATAAAATATAATATAATTCTATAAATATTCACTTCCTTTCATGCCCACGTTTGGCTGCAGTCTTGGTCAGAACACCTGCTTCTGGGAGCTGATGTGTGACACCAGGATAGTTGTATTTAACGGCGTCATTCAGCCGCAATAAGTGTCAAAAACAGGTGTCGTTTGAAAGAGGAACAGAAAAACAATACTTGTCATACATGTATATCCCAGCGGTCCTGCCGTGCATGTGACAGACAATCAAGCATTCATGCAGACAAGGTCAAACGACGCAAGAAAGGGAAGACAAGCAAGATTTGTGACCAGATGAAAGGTTTAACAACTGGAAAGACTTTACAATGACATTTGTTTGGGGTAGTTGCAATATTTAGCAGTTCTTGAGTTTGGGTTCATTGATTATTGCGTATAGGTAGAAATAATTAAATATTCAGCTAGAGAGGCAGCTACAGATCTAACCTGAACTTTGAATTGACTTGTTCTTTGTGCCAGGACTTCCATGAAAAAAAGTCTCAATACATCCTCTGGGAAAACATGAATGTCTGTACAAAATGCCAGTCCAGATTACATAACTTAGTTATAACAGAGTTATGATGATTAATACTTTGGAGACAATTAATGTTTAATGTTGTTGAAATATTTCATTGGGTTGTCCCATCCAGAGACACACCCAAATCATTTGGGTACATGACAAGATATTTAATCAGTGACACCAACGTCAGAAAAGCAAAAGACAGTTTAAAGGCAGCTTGTGTCGTTGTGGAGCTGAGCCTGCACAGGTCTGACAGCGTAGTGGTAGTGTTTTAAATACCTCCAGCTTCATGTGTTGGAGCTGTGCTCAGTTGCTGATTTGGCCTAATTCACAGAACAGCTGAACACGTCTCTGTAAGTTTGATATGCTCTGGCAGGGATTTGTGAGGGCCTTGCAAAGAGAGTAAGACGTTGTCAACATAAAGACTGGCACTACTACTGACTTCCTTTGATGTTACAAGGGTTTCTGATGACGACTGCAACAAGGGAAGCTTTGAAAGCATGTTACCGACATGTATTCATGGAGAGTGGGGGAGGGCCACTCACAAGTAAAATCCTGCTTATGGGTACCAAAAAGCCTCACAGCCCTGTGACAGTGAAGATTGATGTTGGAAATGTAGGACTGTGATGCAGAGGCTTTCATCATGTCCTCAGTCTGTCTGTCTGTCTGTCTGTCTGTCAGCACCACACTGAGATCCTGCTCAGGTTTTCGGCTTAGTCAACGTCACTCTGTAAACAAGCAAGACCAGAGCCCTGCTGTTGATGTTCACACTCACAAGTGTGCATACATGCCAATATCCATGCAGCCAGATGCACACACACACACACACATGAAATATGTACACAGAGATAAAAACATGCAGTCTATAGACAAACGTGTGGAGCCACGCTTTCATGCATTCTCACACACACACAACCTCACACTCCCTAACACTTGACCTCAAGGGCATATTTCAGGGTAAAAACTGAACTGAGCCAAACATTGTGCAAACGTTTGTGGACCAACCAACAGAGCAAGCTGGTCGCAGCTAAAAATGCCCTTCCTGATATACACAGATACAGATACACACATACATACACACTTGTCAGTTCATCAGCTTAGCCAGTGACAAGTAGGCCTGCCAGTCTGCCTGTCTCCGTCACAGCCTGACGGAGTATGTGTGTGTGTGTGTGTGTGTGTGTGTGTGTGTGTGTGTGTGTGTGTGTGTGTGTGCATGCATTTCTCTGTGGAGCTTGCTGAGCACAGCTAATCACTGAGTGGAGCATCTTGGAGCCCTCTGATGCCCTGTGAGATTCCCAACAAACACACACACACACACACACACACACACACACACACACACACACACACACACACACACACACACACACACACACACACACACACACAATACAGAGTCCAGGGGAGCTGGGCTGCCTGAGGCCATGGGAGAGGAAGAAATAAGAAACTCCTTTGTGTTGTGCTTCAAGCTCCCCATCTTGGTTTCTCCTGAGAGAAAACAGTTTAAATACAGGAGTGTTTACACTCCGATGTTTGGATGATACCACAGGATTAATGTAATGTCTTACCCTTTAAACTGCTTTTCTCAAAGGAGATGCACGATAGTTTCCAGTTTGAAGGAATTCTTTTTTTTTTGTCCTCACTTCTTCATAATTTCATCTCTTTGTGCGCATACGGTCTCAAAAAGAACCAGTTTAACCAACACTCTTTGGGACACAGAGGTCTCCAGTTTGAGGGTGGTCACTGGTTGTTCCATTCAGCTAATACCCCCTTGGTCTGCAGTGCAGTGACCCATGATAAACCCATGTTTGCCATTAGTTTGAATGGCTCAACAGTGACCCTGCACCTGACCAGTGTTTAATGAAGCTCTGACACTGCTGTGGTACCGAAGGGTAAACATACACAACTATAATTTCATCAAAGGGTTGTACAATTACTGTAAAACCACAGAGGACATTGGTGCTGACTCGTAGCCGTCTCAGCCACAAATCCCACTCTTGTCTCAGCCTCTAAGAGGACTCGTATTCCCTGTGCGTTGTCTGATTTATTTGTTAGCATCATTACTGATATTGAATATAAAAATTCCATCTTCAAAAACAATCTTGAAACAAATAATTTGTCTCATTTCTGATTTGAAACTTTGTAGTGTTTGTTAGTGTACTGCTGCTCCCCCTCACATGCACTCCAAGAAGCTGAGATCCGCCAAATTTTCTCCTATAAAATTATCTAAACTGCAAAAAACATCAACATATAGCAGTCTGTATCACTGTCTAAGGCGACTGACACTCCAAACCTGTATCTTCATCTTCATCATTTTATAAGCTAAGTGTAAGTGATGCTTGCAAAGCTAATGTTGGCAATCTGCAAAGAGAATATCAGCAACACATATATATAACATACTGGCCCTCAGTGGTCGCCATTTTGGCTCATACCAAAATACACAAATGTAAGCTGTTTGTGTGTTTTATATTTACATTTGGTGGTCAAATGTTGGTGCTATTACTCTGCAACATAATAAATAAGAAGAAGTGGTAAAATGTTGGTGGTAAAATGTAAAATGTCTCAAATTGAGACAACACTACCCTGCTGAAATTAGCATACTGTGACAGGAAGTACAAGGTGCGCACAGTGTACTACATAGAAGTGTACTGATGGAAGAATAGACACAGCATTGGGCTTGACTTGTCCCAAGCCCTTAAAGTCTTGGTTTTGTCTTGGTCTTGGTGCACTCTGGTCTTGGTTATGACTCAGTTAAGGAAGTCTTGACTACAACACGGCATGACGCTGTGTAAAGAACCAGCAGACATTATCCTGTAAGTACGTTTTGTCACAGTGTTCAGCCGTTCAGCAAAAGCTTTACTGAGAGCTGCAGCTTTTTATTTTCACAGGAAATTCTACTGCTACATCTCCTCACCGCGTTTTCCTTCATTAAGTCTGCAGAGTAAACATCACAGTAACAGTGTTTACAGTGCTGTAGCATCATGCATATGGAACATACTTCAAAACAAGTTCATTTACTTGTATCACAGTACATTAGCTTGCCATTGTTATTTCAAGGCTGCTTTATGATCACACTGTCTCGCACAGTTAGAGGTGTACAATTGCTGTAGATAAAATGAAATCTTACTGAAAGCTTACTGTTTCTTCTGGGGGAATTCTCATGCATAGCGATCTGCGAGCATCATCTCAAAATATTTTCAAAAAAATGTAAATGATAATGAGTGCTAGAACTGTAGACAACTGTCTAGCCCTGCAGTGAGAAGCTACAGTATAATGAGTGTATGTGCCCTCAATGTAAGAAGATACAGTGCATATCAACAGCTGCTATATGTAAAATGAATGATTACAAATGATATGTAAATGATGCAAAACAAATACAAACTGAGCATGATCAGTTCAAATCAGATACAGTTACATGGCCAACAATCAGACCAGAAGCACACCCACTGTGATCCTTAAGCCCTCCTAAGAACTCTATAATAGCCCCCCCCTTTTCTTCCCAGTTTACAGTATGTCCTCTGTCCATCTCTGCCGGTGTGTGTGTGTGTGTGGGGTGGGGGGGTGGGGGGGGTGGGGGGGGGGGGTGGGGGGGTTTGCAAAGATTAGAGACTCCCCTCTGACTCCACAGATGGACACTGCCATCCCCCTGCCTCGAAATTTCTCTCAGATCACACACTGATCTTTTTGTAGTGATCAGATTTATCAGATTTTAGCTGTAAAGCAGTAATGTTGTGTGGGTAGGAGCTGGTTTACAGATAAACCAACTTTTTTTTGAATGCTCATTTCTCTGAGAATGAAATGAATAGAGCACATGTTTGTGATGAATGATAGAGTGCTTTGTTTGCCTTCTGAGGCGCATTCTTCAATCCCATCAGATTGTTTACCAGCTTTGCATCTTCTAACCTCGGCACAGCCGACGCTGAGCGAAGGTTAGACTGGAGGATGCTTTAGCAAATACTTACAGTAACTGTGAGGATAGAGCTGCCATTGAACAGCACTCAACATATAGTGTTTTTTCTTCTTATTCTAATGACATTCAGTACATGGAGTACCAGAAAACCAGACTGCAAAGAAGAAAAGAAAACATACATATAGAAATGTAAAAATGATATTTAGAATTGAACAAAATAAGAAAATAAACACCATAAATACAATCAATCAAACGTGTCTGCAAACTTTTTTGTTGCTGTTGTTTGTTTCTATTTGGTAGAAGTAGAAAAAAATCTGTTTTCAAGATACACATTATTTATTGAATTATTTTTTGAGTTGTTAGACATTTAAGAAAATAAGAACATACTTTCACAGGGACCAAAACAAAGGCTCTTCCAGACTAATAAGACAATCTGAGTCTAAAAGTTAACTGAGTGAATTAATGAGAAATGTGCAGGAGGAGCATACACGGGAAGTGTTGGCTCAAACAATGTGCATGAATTAATTGCAGACATTTATTTTTTTGTTTTTAAATATATTATTTAAATTCATTAAAGTTAAATTTAATTCTTAAGATGTTTTTTAACAGAATCTGAAGCATTCATTTTAATATTGTTTTTCAGTGAGGGAAGAGGGTTATACTCAGACACATTTCTGCTGAGCTGACTTGTTGTTGCTCTGCAGAATATGAAGTTGGAAATATAAGGCAGTAAATCATGAGTGAGCAGCTGTCACAATATTATCTACTAAGCTCATCATTGAATGATTAAATCAGTTGTGACATATTTGATATCAACCTTCGTGATAGTCAATTTGTTAAACAACTTCAGATTCAGTGACATTTGATTCTTTTCTTTTAATGATCATGATTTAATGATCGAAATAAAATATTTTCATTTTGTCGACTGATGCAGTCTGTGTGTGTGTCATCATCTGTCACTTAACAGACAAACATTGTGTGTAATGAACTGTTTGTGTGGTTTGTTTAAACAAAACTGTTGCGTTTGTGTTGATCATTAGAAATTTTTATTTACTTTATTGCTTTCCGCAACCATATTAAAGTTTGTTTGCATTCGATGAGACCAGTAATTAAACAGTGACATCATACTTATTCATCCCAGCCCTCCACACCACCTATCCAGGTGGAGACCTCAGCCCTGTAGCACTGAATCCTGAACTTTAATGTGCAGATGTGTGGATAGGCAGCACCATAGCCTCCACCCTGACTCTCAACACCTCTGTTGTACTCTCTGTTCACCTGCACCTCCACCACCGTCATCAAGATTGCTGATGACGTGACTGTCGTTGATGACGACGAGATGGAGAGGTCAGAGCCCTGCCATCTTGGTGCCATGACAAGGACTATAGGAAGTGACAAGAAGAGCTGGACTCACCGTGCAGACACCAGCACAAAGACAGTAAGACAACGACTGTTCTTTCTCAACAGCTTAACATGGACTCCAGGATACTGAGTGACTTCTACAGGTCAACACTAAAAGTACTGTAATCAAACAATCAACAATTTTGTTCACAGTAAAAATCCATGTTTGCCAAGATAATCCATCCATGTGACACGCGTGACATCAAACAGCACGGCTATCCCACGGGTGCCTTGGATTGGTTATTTCACATCTTGCACATAGTTGATAGTTGGTAAGGTTGTTGGTTGTGGCCTTGTCTCATTGGAAATTGACAGGAATTAAAATATGCTCAACAGTGTTGTTTGTTTGCATACAGTGCGAGAAAGTGAGATCAAATCATGAGTGGTTATTCGAGATGCATTCTAATGTCAGGTGTGTCCTGACATGACACCGATCATCTTTCTTATCTTATGGTCTCTATTTGAGAATGTAGCTTTTATCAATACCAGCAGTTTTGAAATCTACGTAATCATTTTAGTAACAGTGAGTCTGGTGTGTGTTGACATTTGAGATCTGTGCACTTTCATAATTTACAGTTCCAGCAACATGACAGAAACAAAATGTCCATAGTTGTCCACTCCTTATCATCAATTAATTATGCTTCATGCTATTTGTATTACAGTTGCTTACATTATGACCGATAATTTTATTATCTGGTATCTCTGGCATTGGAATGATTGCCCAATATCTGGGCTTTGGCCATCAATCTCTAGATACATAGCTATGCCAAAAGAAGAAGCCAAAAAATCCAATTGGCACTGCGATGCCACCCATGAGGCATTTCTCAAACAAAAGAACAAGGAACAAAAAACAAATAATGAAAATCCAGTCATGCTCGTCACCAAACACGGGGCGGTTTGCCACCATTTCCATGACTGCCAAACGATATTATTCACAAGCTGATGAAGAATTTTCACAGTGAACTGAGGAGAATCCTCCTTCTTTGTCTTTCTTGTCCATCTTTGGAAAATCCTCTCACTCAGACGAGCGTGACAGGACTGAATTTATGACATGTAATATAAAGTGAATGAACCCCTGAAATTCCAGAAAGCATGAGAATATATATGTGAAGACTGTGGCCGGTGTGTGTTGTTAAGAGTTTGTCTAACTTAGGCCCTGTCAGGTGTACCGCCTTAATCCAGTCTGTGTGTGTGTGTGTGTGTGTGTGTGTGTGTGTTTGTAGGTCTGCAGATAATCCCCTATTCAGACTTCACTTTTAACCCCCTACCTTCTTTTCTCTTTTTCTCCAGCCCTCTTTTCCTTCCTCCTTGCATCAATAGAGCTTTCTCCCCCTCTCACCCCTCTGTGATGCCCTCCAGTCGTCCCTCTCCCCAGTTGCTTTGCCCTCCTACTGGCTCCGTCCTTCCTTCCTTCCCATTCTATGGTCACTGTTTCATGAGGCAGACAGGAAAGAGACAGCAATTTAGCGACAGGAATGTTAACCATGTCGCTTTTTTTTTAAAATCTCACCGTGAAACTCAGCAGACAAAAGAAACAATGAAGGTAATAGAAGTGTTACAGCTCTGTGAAGGCATACGCTGCAGAAAACATATTAAATGACCCTTCTCTCACCTTTGATACATGATAAAAACTAAAAATCCATCATCAAACCATGATATACTTAGAACACCAAACCAGTCTGATTCTTATTGGTCACTATGACAAAGCTACCAAGCTTCCTCCCATTGGCCATGTTAACATTCTCAACCATGCTGATGAGGTTAAAAAAGATTAACGCCCCACTCATGATGAGCTCATGTATTCTGGGGGAGTCCAGTAATTCATCAGCAACCACATGTGAATTTCTTTAAACTAGCCTATTAGAGGCTTTGGGTTTGAGCCATTGTCCCCATTCCATACCACCTACTTACTATGAGCTAGTTTTAAAAGCATGCCTTTCACAAAACTATAAATCCATCCTAACAGTACAGTCATGCTGGCAGGTGTCTGAGGCTGTACATTTACCTAACATCAGCCTGCTAACGTGACAAGATTCACACTAAAGACACGAGGTTAACAGTACAGAGATATTGTTCTCCATGTGCTAACATTTGCTATTTAGCACAAAAAGGCACCATTTATCTATATTATCTTTATATTTAAGTTATGTTGAATGTAAAAAACAAAAACATGTATGATGTATGTAGATAATGTAGTTGTGGCTTATGAGCTATAATTCAGTTACAGTCCACAACAACACTTGGTTATGGTGGATAAGATTGTTACATACAGATACATTGCTACATAAAGAGCCTGCTACATTCATTGACACTGAGCGTTGGCGGAGTGGAATGATCCACTATAGTTGTAATTTCTCAGGATTCTGGACTGTATAAAACATGGACATCTCTGCAACATCACCTGTAGGCAGAAGTCTCTAGTCTCTGCCTCTTAAAAAGAACTTTTTCCTCCACTGTTGCCATAAGTGCAGAGGCTGATGCTTGACTGCAGCATATTAAATCTCAAAACAAACATTTGCTTTTCCTAGTGATTATGTTTAACTAGCTAATGCTTTAGTACAAAATAATAAAGTGCATTGATTTCTCCTCTGCTAGCTGCAAACTATTCAGACTGTAACAAGTGTATTGCACAGATTGTTCCCTACATGGTATCATGGCAGCTCACACAATAACACAAAGTCAGAGACAGAAACATTAGTGAGCACATCTAGTTACCACACTGACAGCTCTGTGACTGCAGACGAACACGGCCCTTCAAGTGGCTCAATCCTTTTATTATTTCTATTTATAAGCTTTGCAATATAAAAGTTAAGATTAAGACAAACAACAAAATATGTCAACACAATAAAGAAGCCAGTCAACAATGTATGGCTGCAGTGAGATATATTGGATATTTACCCATTGCTTTTTGAAGAAATCAAGAAATGGCTTTAATATTTTAAAGAAGGCAGCGAGTGTCCTCTGAGGTGACTTGCCCACTCTCAGACTGTGTGTGTGACTAATTCTGACTCAGTAATCAGGATACTGATACTCTCCTACAGCTTTGATATTATTGCTATGTCCATATTTGAGGAGTTTAACCTTCATAGGGCACTTATTGAAATATGGGAAATTTTACATTCCAGTCATGGAGTGTTATTGGTGTATATAAGAAGACATTTTTTTCTTTTTTTGCTTAAAGTTTCAGTTTTAGGCTGCAAATCAAACTCAAAAAAGCTACCATATACGGTCACTCATCAAACTAGGGTAAAAGAAAAAAAATCCCAAAAATATGTGGAACATTTATTTCGAAATAAACAATCAGACATATGTCTTACGGAACTTATGACACTTATTTCAAAATATCCAACACGTGATACAATGCAACAAAATGTTAGGGTTAATGTTAGAGTGGGATCCATTAAAGGCCATAACAATGTGACGATGAGCTGTGACGTAGCCTGACATTCGCTGATTGGCTGGAAAAAGTCACGTGACTCTGCTCCTTCACTGAGAAACATGGAGCACCATTTTTAAAAGTCCATGGAGGTGACCATATATTGTTTCTTGCCCGATAAAGGGTTATGTTTCTGATTCAGTCAAAGTAATCAGTTTGTTTTTCCATAATTGCTTCTGTTAACGCTCACTTTAAACCTGGTCCTACTTAAATTAATTAAGCTAATTTAGTTTACAGATTTAATTATTTCCTTCAACCTTTTGTTTCCTTTTCATCCTCTCAGTTTGTCTATTTTCAGAAGCAGCTTTAAAGCGCTTTGTAAACTTTGCTGTTTTCTTTCATTTTCTTTCATTAAATGTTTCTTTATTTCATGATGATTATGAAGATGATGTGACGGTCATAGAAAAGACACGTAAATTAAGTAAAGATGATTGTTTATTGTAACAGATGTTGGTGAGGATTCGGAATTTTGAGACAGGGGGTGTTGGCCCTGGGCAACGTAACCCCCCCGTCCCCCACATGGAGTCCAGGCACTGGTGGTGAAATGGATGAAGCTTATGAATCTGCAAAGACTGGAGGGTGGAGGGTGGTTAGGTAGAGGCGTGAGCAGCATGAACGCGTTGAAGGCAGAGAGGTGATCACAGCGGCATGATGATTGGCTAACAATGCAGCTGCGTCGATGTGAGCAGCTGATAGGACGATAACGGCTCCAGATAATGACAAAAAGGAAATTAGTGAGATCGTGCGTGAGATGAGTGAATGTCGTGACTACGGGCCAAGCATGTAGAAGAATCATCTTTTTCACTGAACTTTCTCTGAGTAGAAATAGACACAGACAGAAATAGTTCTCACTAATTAACATGACACCTCTTAAAAACAAAGTGTAAAAAAGATACGCCGCTCTTGTCATCACTGTAAGATTGCTAGGCGACCAACACAGAGTCCAACTGAGCACATCCAACTTCTGAAACTTCACATCATTATCAGGTGACCTTACGGAAAGCAGCTGTGATGATGCGTCTGTGCTTGTTACCTCTCATTTGGTGTTCAATTAAGATTAGATGTGGTTGTTGTTGTTATTTCATGTGAAACTGTGGCCAGCTACTCACAATCAGGGAATTCTTTTATCAGTCCGGACCATGTGGATGTGCCTCCGTCCTCAGTTACCTTGAACCATGACCATTTCCTTTTCCTGCAGCCTACATCCTGTCTGCTTGTCTTTATTACCACACCCTGTCACTCATCCTTCCTGTACATACACACTGTTCTCACAACACAACACACAACATACCACAGATTGTCAAAGCAGTAAAGATTAAGCCTTTGTATACATTAGAGCAAGAGCATTAGATTAGAGCAAGATTGAACTTTTCCAGCATGAAATAACACATTTGAAATAATTTCAAACCCTCTGATGTCCTCCCTGCCTCAACTCTCTGTGATTTACAGAGTTTCAACTGCTATATGATGAACTGAAGTGAATGGCAATGTCAACATTTTTGCACTGGAAAGCACTCTGCAGCCCCCATGGCAGTGACACTGACAGCACGACCCACTGCATTATGGACTATATCAACTTCTGTGTGGAGAACACTGTGCCCTCCAAGTTGGTACAGTGTTTTTCCAACAACAAACCCTGGGTGACCTCCAAGATTAAGGCCCTGCTGAATGAGAAGAAGCTGCACAGAGTCCTGAAGGAACTCCAGCAGAAGATCAGGAAGGGGAAGGACAGCTACAGGAGGAAACTGGAGAAGCGTCTGAAGCACTTTATGTTTGTAATATTATTATATTATGACACTTTACATTTGTAATATTATTATATCATGACACTTTATGTTTGTAATATTACTATATCATGACACTTTATGTTTGTAATATTATTATATCATGACACTTTATGTTTGATATTATTATTATATTATGACACTTTATGTTTGTAATATTATTATATCATGACACTTTACCATTGTAATATTATTCAAATCATGACACTTTACATTTGTAATATTATTATATCATGACACTTTACGTTTGTAATATTATTATATCATGACACTTTACATTTGTAATATTATTATATCATGACACTTTACACTTGTAACACTATTATATCATGACACTTTACATTTGTAATATTATTATATCATGACACTTTACACTTGTAACACTATTATATCATGACACTTTACATTTGTAATATTATTATATCATGACACTTTACACATGTAATATTATTATATTATGACACTTTACATTTGTAATATTATTCATATCATAACACTTTACGTTTGTAATATTATTCATATCATGATACTTTACGTTTGTAATATTATTATATAATGACACTTTACATTTGTAATATTATTATATCATGACACTTTATGTTTGATATTATTATTATATTATGACACTTTATGTTTGTAATATTATCATATCATGACACTTTACCATTGTAATATTATTCAAATCATGACACTTTACGTTTGTAATATTATTATATCATGACACTTTACATTTGTAATATTATTATATCATGACACTTTATGTTTGTAATATTATTATATCATGACACTTTACATTTGTAATATTATTATATCATGACACTTTACACTTGTAACACTATTATATCATGACACTTTACATTTGTAATATTATTATATCATGACACTTTACACTTGTAACACTATTATATCATGACACTTTACATTTGTAATATTATTATATCATGACACTTTACACATGTAATATTATTATATTATGACACTTTACATTAGTAATATTATTCATATCATAACACTTTACGTTTGTAATATTATTCATATCATGATACTTTACGTTTGTAATATTATTATATAATGACACTTTACATTTGTAATATTATTAATATCATGACACTTTTACACTTTCATTGAAAAAAAAGAGACACAGGAGTTAACAGTAACAGTCAATTTGCGAGAACAATACAAAATAACTTAAAAACACAAGCAGCCCAACTGTCTGATGGTTCTTGTTTAAAGTCTGTGTAAAGGCAATTCTGAGATTTCTTTCAAAACATATTAAATATGTGAAAACATGTGATAAAGACTTTGATATATTACTGAAATGTGGAGTTAGAGGTTCAAACTGTTTTTCACCAGTTTTCAGTCCAGGATTTTGTGGGCGGTCCTTAAAGGGTGGCTCAATGTCACCCTGAGGCCACACTGAGCAGAGGGATAGAGATGAATTCATCTCACTCGGAGTGTTTCAAAGTTAGTCACGTCAGTTTCTGTTAGTCATGTCGCTTCAAAATTACTGCTTGACTGCCCCCATGAGAAAAGTTTTCAAATAGTTCTTCACAGATTGCTTAGTTTAAAAAAATGTAAGAGTGAAAACCGTGTGTGTGTTTGCTGAAGCTAACATTCAAGCCCTGTAAACACATACAGGACCCCTCCTGATAAAAGTGTAACATCAGTGTAACAACTACTGTTGCTGCTTTGCAGGCTGTAACTACATGATAAACAGCAGGACTTTCTACTTCACACTCTCTGTGTTGGCTCGTTTACGATGCCCTTTTAGCCTTTTCTGACAGAGTGCATAAACAAAATTCTATTTGGATGATTGCATGCAAATGCGATGGACAGAGGCAAACTGAGAAAGCTGTAACTTCACTGTAGGCAGCACGAAGCGAGGTGAAGAGGAGTCAGACAGTCAGCAGGATGTTATTCAGGCCCTTTTAAATTTGTCTTACAAAGCTTTCACAGCAGCTCAAATGCTCATTGTGTATTTGCGAGCAATAACTCTGACCAATGATGTCTAAGCTAAACTTCTGAAAGCTCAACTCACAATGATGCTGCTGCCAAGCCTGATAAATAAAAAATCTGATTTTTATCAGATCTCTTAATCTGTCAAAGAAGTTTTAATGTTAACTGAACTTCTCAACCTCCGATATGAAGTGTATTGTTAACTAGAACTGTTCGTGAAGAACACAGAACATCAGATGTATTATTTCTGCAGTGGATTCCAGTTGCTTCTAGAATTCATTTTAAGGCATGAGATATGGTAATATTCAATGTCTGGCCACATACATTCATAAACTGTGACTGACTGTTGGAATTCTTTCTTTCGTCACAGTTTCTCTACAAAAACATTCACAGTGTTGCACTCATTAGCACATACTTAGATCCTGCATACATGTCCCCCTCTTAACCGAGCGGTGAGCTCTGGTTAAAATGAAGCTAACACAGAGCTGACAAAAACTGCAGTTCCTCAAACGTCCACTTGAGGCTGGCTCCAGAAGTGAGTCAGTCTCCATAAGTCCCCATGTTCAAATGTCCAGCTTCACTGCAGAAATAAACATGTTTACAGCCTGGTACAAAAAACTGTTTTTGTCTCTGTAGCTAATTTTCCCGTTCATGACAACTGTACTGTGGGGGGATTTATATACAACTCACCTGTTCAGATCATATTAAGGCTTAAAGATATGCAGAATTAAGAGCATGGACGCTTTGATTGACAGGTGGGTGATGTCACAGGTGTTTTTTTTTTTTGGTAACCAGGCTTTATTTAGACCGCCTCAGCTCCACCAATGCTCCACCTCTTTGCCCATTTTTGGTTTAGTAGGGAGTCTGCAGAGGCAGGACTACCAAGATGAAGACGACCAGAGCCACCACACTAAGCTCTTCAGAAACCTGTGGGTTATGTAACGGACACTACTTCCATGTTTATACAGTCTGTGCTCCCAGCTCGCCTAATACTAGATGAGGATCTAGAGGACCCCTAACCATCAGTAGCTAACTTGGCATTGCACTTTTTATTATTAGTAACTTCACAAGTAAATTCATGAAGCGTTTTCATTCATTCATTTCATTTTTCTTTCTTTCTGGGCTGCAGTAGCTTAGTCCGTAGGGACTTGGCTTGGGCAACAGTATGGAGTAAACAGTATGGAGTAGCTGGAGAGGTGCCAGTTCACCTCCTGGGCATTGCAATGTGGCAGCCCATCAGTCCACCATCTCTCCACATTTGCATGTCTGTTCAGAAAATTCCATACACCTAGCCTATTATTGTGTGACATGGATGTGCAGGTAAATTAGAGAATGCTAGCATGTTACTATGCTGAACTCAGATGTGGTAAGCACTATACTTGTTAAATGTGACAACATGTCGTTAGTATTTATCTTGAACTACTATCCACATCGCTGTCTTGATTTTCTTACAGGACTACACATTAACAGCTGTGGTAGAGCGGGTCGACCACTAATCAGATGATTGGTGGTTCGATCCCCGGCTTCCACAGGCTGTATGTTGAAGTGTCCTTGGCCAAAATACTGAACCCCAAGTTGCTCCTGAAGGCTGTGCCATCAGTGTGTGAATGTGTATGAATGGTTAGCTCCTCAAACTGAAGAGCAGTTGAAAGCATGGCAGCCAATGCCATCAGTGTATGAATGTGTGTGAATGGGTGAATGAGATATCAAATCAAATCAAATCAAATACATTTTATTTGTATAGCCCAAAGTCACAATCTGTATAGGGAGTGACACCCTCTGTCCTTAGAACCTCGGTTCCAGTGAGGAAAAAGTCCCCCGGCAGTCTAATCCTATGGCAGCATAACTAAGGGATGACCTTAGCCAGCCCTAACTATAAGCTTTATCAAAGAGGAAAGTCTTAAGTCTACTCTTAAAAGTGTTGACCGTGTCTGCCTCCCGAACCCAGAATGGTAGTTTGTTCCACAGAAGAGGAGCCTGATAGCTGAAAGCTCTGGCTCCCAATCTACTTTTGGAAACTATAGGAACCACAAGGAACCCAGCGTCCTGAGAGCGCAGTGTGAGTAGTAATGAGCTCTTTTAGATAAGATGGTGCCTGACCATGAAGAGCTTTGTAAGTAAGGAGAAGAATTTTAAATTCTGTTCTAGATTTAACAGGGAGCCAATGCAAGGAAGCCAAAATGGGAAAGATGTGATCTCTGATCTTGGTTCCTGTCAGAACATGTGCAGCAGCATTCTGAATTAACTGCAAAGTCCTAAGAGACTTATTAGAGCAGCCTGATAACAAAGAGTATGTATGTATTGATATGTAGTGTAAAAGAGCTTTGACTGGTCGGAAGACTAGAAAGGAGATATATAAGTACAGTCCATTTAGCATCAACTAAAAAATCCACAATTCTGAAAGTTTGGGATTATTTCCAATCATATTTTATTTTCACTCATTTCCTTTTGTTTTATTCCCTGCATGAGTTTTTATTGGTCTGTTTGGGTTCTTTGTCTGAACATTGTGTAACTTTCTTCAAAAGAAATATAGTTTTATTATGATTCATTATGAAGATAATCTGAGCCCTCCTGCCATATTTAGTTTAGCCAGTCGATGTCCATTTGAAAGAAAAATAATGCAGCTTCTCTCTGTTTTAACCGCGTATTGATTAGAAAACACACTTAGAAAAGTGTGTTTGGATGTCTGTGCCTATGTGTGTGTGTGAGTGGACTGGGGGTGAATGAGGTCACAGAAAATAAAGAAAGAAATATAGAAGACAATGTGAAAGATGTGTTGCTAGACTGTGGTAGGTGGGTAGAAAGAGAGAAAGATGAAGAGAGAAACCTGAAGAAAAACAAGAAAAACAAAACAAAACTCAACAGACTAACTTCCAGTTTACACCTTTACTTCCTGCGCCAACCACATCAACATGTCAGGAGCCAATCCTGATTAGTGTTGGGGTGTGTTCCAAAAGTAACCTGTTACAGTAATATAGTCTCGTATATACAGTGGTGGCCAAAATGATTAGAACACCTGGCAGCTCTGCAAATATTAACCTTTACTGATGGAACATGATTTCATTTCATAATGTTCATGAAACATGCAGATGTTACTCTGAGCACAACAAATATCAGATGAAGTGAGTCTTACTGATTTGATTCACTTTGAACAGCAGTTAAAGCAGCACTTCTCTCTGGCATTGTGTCAATATATTTCCTGAGAACTTCAACACTAATGTTATCCCATGTCTTCTGCAACTCAAGCCAAAGCCTTTCCTTTGAATGTACAATACATCTATATCCAGTTTATTTTTCAACTCGCCCCAAATTTGCTCTATGGGGTTGAGGTCCGAACTCTGAGGGAGCCAGTCCATCATTTTCAATGTTTCAGAAGATTCCCTCTGTCTGTAGTTCAGACAATAGTTAGAAGAATGTTTATGCTCATTGTTCTTTTGGAAAATGAATCCAGGCCTAATAAGATAACTCCCAGATGCTATTCTGTGTCTCACCAGAATGTTGTGGTATACTTTCTTACCCATGATGCATCAGTTTTCACTAAGTCACCTGTTCCTGAGGCTGAAACGGCCCCACACCATAATACTACCCCCTCTGTGTTTAACTGTTGGCAAGACACACTCATGTTTATCTCTCTCCCCCTCCCTCTGTCCAACATACACTCTTCACTTGTTGTCAAACTGAAGCTGAAACTAAAGAAATTTCTTAACTTAAATTTTAAAATGTAAAATGAACATTTCAAAAACAACCCGTTCAGGATTCAACATTAGGATCCTGCTCAGTAAACAGTTTGTTTGTTTGTTTGTTTGTTTTTGTCTGTTATACTGGTAGTACTTGAGAAGTAGTGAAATCTATTCTGTAGTACTACATGGTGTAAAATGACAAACACTGATTTTAAGGCATAATGTGGTCTGATTGCTAATTGCTAGCCCCACTGTCATGCTTGCATTATGTTGGCTGCAAACTGACAGGAAAGGCCAGTGCCATTGTTTAGGTGTTGGTGGTTCAAGGACCTGCGGTGTCTGTTGATATTCATTTTCAGGTGATTATACACTAATGACAACATGGTTATGCATATTACATTCCATTTCTGCCATATTCTGTAAATAGAGCTGCTTAAATCTGACACACTGGTCTCTGAAGAAAGTGAGCTTTTGCAGACTCACTTTCAGAAGACATATTCTATATATGTAGCCGGAAATGGCAAAATGATTAGAGAGATGGTGTATAAAGAGTTTACAATTGTATTTTAATATTTCTCATTGGAAAACCTGACTTTTACAAACCATCGAGGATGTTGTAAGAAAATTTGCTAAGATTTCAGTCCTGGATGATTTTTTTTGACATTTTGTACAGGTCCCAGAATTCTGGGGGCATCAAAGCAAACTGTCATTTTAATAAAGTAGTCAGGCAATAATTGCCATCATTCTGAGAGCAGCTGTGATCTTGCTGTATACTGCACATGATGTTTTTGTATTGAAGGTGTGCAGCCTGTCGCCTGCAGCTCTTCATCTAACAGCTCACTGTGTCTGCTCCTGTTCCATTATTTCCTGCAATATTTATAACTGATCCGCTGTCAAAATGTTTTGTTTTTTTTAGACGTTTTTTTAATGAATGATAGCGGATAGTGTCACACTCACTAACTTTGTATTTAACAACGTTGTGTTTCCTGTGACTATTTCATAATAAAAGTCAACTCATGTTTGGCCAGTTAAATGCTTTTTAAGTGAAGCTACAAGCAGGGAGAGACTTAAAGGTGCAGTGTGAAGGATTTAGCAGTGTAACTGGCTACTGACTGCTATAGTCATCATTAATAGAAGAAAATAATAACAGCCCCAGGTTTCTCTTCAGCACTGTAGCCAGGCTAACAGAGAAACACAGCTGTACTGAACCATCTATTCTCCCAGGTCTAAGTAGCAATGACTTCATGAGCTTCTTTAATGATAAAATTATAACTATTAGAGACAAAATCCATCACCGCTTGCCCTCAACAGGCATTGATCTGCATTCTGATACAGCAAGTTTGGAAACAGCTGTAAAACCTGCTATGTATTTAGACTGTTTAAACTTTAATCATTTCTGCAGCTAAGCCGTCAACCTGTCTCTTAGACCCCATCCCTGCTCAAGGATGTTTTTACTGTAGTTAGTCATTCGTTATTGGATACGATTAATCTGTCTTTATTATCAGGACATGTACCACAGTCCTTTAAGGTAGCTGTAATTAAACCTCTTCTTAAAAAGCCCACTCTAGACCCAGAGGTTTTAGCCAACTACAGACCGATATCAAACCGTCCCTTTGTGTCTAAGATACTTGAAAAGAAGCTGGCTTAAGTTGTATTTCTTAGATCGATCTCAGTTTGTCCATGTCAATGATGAATCCTCCATGCATACCAAAGTTTGTCATGGAGTCCCACAAGGTTCTGTACTAGGACCACTTCTATTTAGTTTATATATGCTTCCTTTAGGGAACATTATTAGGAATCACTCCATTAATTTTCATTGTTATGCCGATGACACCCAATTATAGTTATCAATCAAGCCTGATGAAACCAATCCATTATCTAAACTCCAAGCATGGCGTAAGGATATAAAAAGTTGGATGACCTACATTTTTTATGTTATATTCAGACAAAACTGAAGTTCTTGTAATTGGACCTAAACACCTCAGAAACTCTCTTTCTAGAGACTTAGTTACTTTAGATGGGATCACTCTGGCCTGTAAAGAATCTTGGAGTTGTTTTTATCAGGATTTGTCCTTTAATGTCCATATAAAACAAGTGTAAAGCAGCACAAAATGTAAGTTTTCAAAATTTTATTTTACTTTTAAGTTCAAAAAACCCCACTGAGGTCAAGTATTTAACGTTACCCATCAGATACCTGTGGGATGTTCTGGATTTCACCATTATGAGATGTGAACTTTTAGCTCCATCAAGATCTGCACAACAGCTTCAAGGTGCATGACATGCTCATAAAGCAAGCACTGCACAAGATGTGCTGTTAATGCCTGTTTGTTTGATGTCTGTCTGACATCATTGTGCTTCAGAGCCTCACTGCAAGCTTTACAGGAGGTCATGATGTTAGATGCCAGTTCAGCGATAGTTGAGTTTCTCATCACTGTATCTAAAATTACTATTTGCTGAAGTAATGGGATTTCTGAATTCATGACAAATTGTGGAGAATTTACAGGCCTAAAAGCTATTTTGCAAAAACTAGTCTCCATTTTGAAAGTTTCTTTCTGTTGGTGTCTACAAGGACACTTGAGACAACTGAGCTTTCAGCAGTGGTAAACATCTTTCCTGCACAAAGCTGCTAAACTAAAACTGAACTGACTGAACCCTTCATTCTGTTCGTTTTTCAACATGTTTGCCTTTTGTTAATTTCCTGGGTTTGATTTTTTAAATCATTATTAAAATGTATTATTGAATGTAGTGTCTTTTTTGGTTCAAATGTTGGATGTCAGAACTGGTGGTGCTGTATTTTTTCTATTAGTTACTGATCAGAGCTTAAGTAAGATGTCTGGTTCCCACTGAAAGCATGCCTAATGAACCTGAGTCTTTCATGGCAGCTTCAGAGGTTGTTCAATAAAATGATTTCTTCCTACAAGACTCATAGTGAAAGCTGAGCAGCATTCACACCCAAAGTAAGCCAGTGTATTTTATAGTCAGTGTTTCACTGAGTTATGAGAGGCTTTACTTTGCTTTCTTTAACTTTTACTGGCAAGTGAAAAGCAACTCAAGAAAGTTCCCAGAGAACACATCACTGTCATATGAAAAACTGTGTAAAGATGTGGGTTTTGAATGAGCCCCTTGCAACACGGAATTAGCACTTCCATTACGTGACCATGTGCAGTTTGCTTAGAGTTCAAGTTCAACTGTCTTTCCTGTTGACATTGAATAATTCTTTCACAAACATTCAAAACAAATAGTTGTTTTGGAGAAATTTTGTCAAAAGAAATAAAGTTAAAATAAATACATCAATTGACCTTCATCAATGTTTCCTGCTGCTAATATTAATATTTAGGTTCAAGTTCAGTGTGGCTAAACGGGCTGTGAAGAACAGCTACATCAGTGAGGACCCAGATAAAGCTGGAGTGGAGGAATGAGTGACTTTTAGCCATGAAGATGCTGATTGCAACCAACTGAAAACCCCACACTTCATCCTCTCATCCTAAGTGTGTCGGAGAAGCTAGAGCTAGCATTTAGTTTGCTAGTTAGTTTTTGGCTTACTGTAGAAAGACGACTCACTCCCTGAGTAGATGTGAAAACAAAAATCTATATATTATTATCCAGGGCCAGGTCGTGCTGGCAGCAGGTTTAGCAGGGCGCTCCAGACGTCATTTTCCTTAGCAACACATTCCAGCTCCTCCTGGAGGATCCTGAAGCACTCCTAGGCTACATGGGCTATATAGTTCCTCCAGCAGGTTCTGGGTCTGCCCCAGGTTCTCCTTCCAATTGGACATTGCCGCAAGGGGCATCCCAAGGTTAGTTGAAGTTATTTGGAAAAATGATCAAATTATTACCCAAACTGTCTGAAAAACATCCATCACAGTTTACATGCCTGCTTCCTGCTTCAACTTAGACCTGCTGTATTTATTGTGATTGTGTGCTGCACAGTTTTTTCGTGTGCTTACACTAACTTTCACTCCAAAAAAAGTAGATCATTTAGCTAAACTATTGACTTGTTTGCAAGTCTATCTACCACAGAGTTCCAGCATCACATCTGTCTGGGGTACTTGTTGCATTCCATCTGTCTCTATGTCTCAGTTTACAGTAAGTTTAAAAGATAGATTGGCTATATGGCTAAAAGCAAAGTATGAAGAGTTGAATAATAAGCTAGTTCTAATGGATAAATTGTTAAAATAGATTGAGCTGAAAGTCACTGATAAATAACTGAAATATTCATTGGTAGTCATGGATAATCAATATTTAAATAGAGAATAAATGAATGTAAACAATGCTTTACAACAAACCACAGTAACAATGAACTAAAAGCTATGAAGCTACACAAAGAAAGTCAAATAAAACATGTAATGGAACACAATTACAACAATTACATAAATTATACACATTTTTTAACTTAATGTTTTATTGCACATGAAATGACATAGATACACACATGTAACATGCACAATAGGAACGCACAATACGAGACCCTTATGCAGTTTCAGTTCCAACATATAATCATGTCCTCACATCTTATCCTCAAATATTTCTTCAACTTTCTCAAAAGGAGGGAATATGAGAAACTTGTAGCATTAAATACATACATTTATTGTCAATTGTACTACAGAAAGTGTAAGAAAAAAGTAATGAGGCGACTAAAGTTCTGATAAATTATACAGTTTTAAAAAAGTTTTTAAAAAGTCCATCGTCTCTGCAAAGACTCTGTGTCAACATTTGAGCCGTGGAGCAACCAAAACTGACACATCTGACAGTGAGAAGGGACTTAGGGCCTCTCAGGACTTCATCAATAATACTACTACTAATAATATAAGTAATCAATATCTTAAAATCAACTCTATAAGCAACACGTAGGAAGCCAGCATCAGAGTTATGTGATCATGTCTCCTGAATGAGCTGGAGAAAATAGATGAAGGTAAAAGAAATGGTTAAATTAGTAGACATGATACTAGTAGTAGTATAAATGGAAACCTGATCAAACCAACCTTATCACTGACAGATTATATTTAAAAAATGACTGCACTGACTTTTGCATGTTGAATAGTGTTAAATAACATTCAGTTTAAATAAGCACATTTGGAATAGAGCCTGCATGCTGATGAAGGGGTGTTTGAGCTCATCTGATAGGACTGCGGTGCTCTGTCTGAAAAAAAAAAACAGGTTGGAACCACCAGTGTGCTTGATATTTCGTTGTGTGTTTAGTCTTTTTGGTGTTTTATATCTGCAGGCTGCGAGCCTCGACTCCACCCTGCATCATCTGACCAGTTATTCCCCAGAGATTCATTAGCAGCTCTTCCCTCCTGACTCTTAAATGTCACACAGAGAGCAGACAGACAGGAGGGAGGAAATGAGAGCAGCGAGAGACAAAGGAGAAAAAATACTCGAAACAGAGCAGAACTCTTTCCCATCTTTAATGAACTATTTCAGTCATGACAAACAGATAATATGGAAGATTAATTATGTTCTTTCCATCGCTCTGTTTAATTAATTAATTCAGCGACACATACTGCACAGCTTGACTCTGTCCCCAACCCAAATCTTCTGGACACCAAATCCAACATGAAGGACCACATGGTGGTGTTTGTTCACTTCTATAGGCGACATCTTAACTACAAATTCTTTTGCATCAGTCTGATTGCAAAGTCAGTCTACAGTGTTTGTCATTGTAGCTTTGAGTTTCCACAGCTTTAGAATCAAATGGATAGAACCAGTGCCTGAGCGTTATAAATCATGAAGCATTAAACAATCTACAGTATTGTACAAGTAATCTAAATTCCCATTAAATCTCTTTCTTTCTAAATACTTAATTTATCCTTCTATTGGAAAAGAGTGATGGCTGATTAATATTCAAAACAGACACCATTTCTATTAAGAATTCACTGCAGCATTAATAAATAAGAGGCATTATTTTTACATTCTGTCCAACACTTCTTACTTCATAAGGAATTATGAATAAAAAGTTATGATAAGAAGTTATGATGCACATTCTTGATGACTGTTGATTAATTAAATATCATGTAGACTATTTGTTTTGGGGAGGTCAGTAAAATGACCAAAACAGCAACAAGCTTCTGACTGCTCTTTGATAAATTTCTCAAAAATGTTTAGGCTACTTATGCATTTCAATTATCAAAATGTCCATCCATTTGAATTACATGCTTTTATGGGGGTGATGGGTGAGGGTCGGAGTATGAGGGATGTTAGGATTACGGATGAAGGGAGGGAGTAGAGGATGAGGGGAGGAAAGGTGAGGGGGATGGGGCGGGACCATCGGCAGAGTGAGGTTGACGGGAGGGATCCTGGAGGGAACCTGGGGGATGGAGACTCTGAGTGGGGGGAACCGTCTCTCTGCGACACTACGGATTAGAGCCCGGGTTGGAGTAGGATCTGGCGAAAGAGGTGGTGGAACCAGGAGCGCGTGGCTACTCTGCCAGTCTCCGAAATGAAAAGAGGATCTCTGGGGGAAGCTTGGCAGGCTAGGCGGGAGTTGATGTAATCGAGAATGGGTTCGTATGGGCTCCAGAGTGAATTCAGTCGAAAGAGGTAAACTGGTTGGGGTTGCCGCGTTTGAGAAAATAGACAAGGGTATTGGAGCAGAGAATGGAGATGTCGGATAATGATGCGTGACGCGATGGATCGTAGAGCAGGGTGGAAGCGCTGAACTCAGAGCAGCGTAAGAAGCTGAAGAATGATAGGGACTTTATTTGTCATTGTAACAGTACAAGTACAGTACAACGAAATTGCAGACCAGTCTGTCCATACAAACAATACATGTAATATGACGAATGGGGGAGGACAGGACAGTGTATGGTAACCAAATGCCAGGAGGAACATGGATTCTAGGACTTTGACTGTGCTGGGGGATAAGTACCTTTGCAGAGGGTTTCGATGCAGCGGGCTAGGAGATCGGAAGTGAGGGGGAGTCACTTCGGCATAGGGCGTGGTTAGGCCTTGCGAAAGCCTTTGAGGAGCATGCTAATGTGGGCGTAAGTCAAGGCGGGGCACTGAGACCGCGAAGATAATTTAACAAGGAAGTTAATTACACTGAGGTAAACTTGTAGGGTGGATAGTGATGTAGTGATGCATCGTGACACGGTTAAAAATCGGTACAAATGTGTGTATCGGTTGACAGATAAAATGAATTGCGACTCTTGCCGAATGGGAACCCGCACAGTGCGTGCTCTCACCGGTCAAACAGGCTTCCGTTGCGTGAGCAACGTCCTGCACGCAACTTCAAACCCCACTGGGAGTGTTTCAGAAGCAAGCACTTAGCCCGCCAGACGTTGTTTACTTGCTCAGATTTGGACATTTTCCCGGTGTATGTTCTTCTAAACATGCTTATACATGTGCAAATATGCTACGTAGTTAATTAGTTTCGCATTTGTATTTTTTTTTACGACCGGCAGTTTGCACAGGGTATTTTATTTTGGAAATCCACCGGATTCTCTTTGCTTTTTCTGTGTCTGGCTTCTGCCCGCTAAGGGTGCTCGGTTAAAACTGACACATGCTGCTCACAAGTTTTAATGTTTTTATTTTATTGTTATGTACAAAAATGGGTCATATTAGACTAAAGCTTTGAAGCAAGTGCGGACCAGTTTGTGCAGGGTATTTTATTTTGAAAATCTACCGGATTCTTTTTCTGTGTCTAGCTTCCGCCCGCTCGAGGTGCTCTGCGTTAATAAATTGACACGGGATGCTCGCGGCATCTGTCAAAAATAGAACAAACAAAGGCTGTGTCCGAAATCACTCCCTAACCACTATGTAGTGCACTATATAGTGACCACGCCATTTTGTAGTGGTGTCCGAATGTTTAGTGTCCACCATATAGTGCACTGCATGTATCCCACAAGTCACCGCGAAATGTAGTAAACATCCGATGGTCACTAACCGAAGCAAGATATCCCATCATGCATTGCCAGAAGTTCTCTGGAGGAACATAAATATGGGAGTCAGCAGGGGGTGTAGTTTGACGGAGGATGGTTTATTGAATTAATTAAGGAAAATGATATCTACTCTAATTAAAAAGGCTCTAAAAAGTAGGCTATCACTCACAATTTGACAACATCTTGCTAGTCTTAGAAGAGCAGCGCATCTTCTCCTTTCTCTCGCTATTCTAGTTCTCCTTCTGATCATCAATAATTGAATTATTGATAAAACACAAACAGCCAGACTGACAGTAGACGGCATTTCTATAGCGCTACGGGAGTTTTCTAGAATAACGGTGTGTGAATAAGTGTTTTTTTCGGCAGATGGATGAGAGGCGAAACAAATTCATGAGTTGTGAAGCAGTATAACAGTCACGAGGCCAGTTTATTCTATTGTTTATTTAATTACACATTTCAAAACCAGGCAATTTAAATGGCTTTCTACATTCATTAAAAAAATTATAATTAAAAAGTGTAAACGAACAGCATATAATTAAACATTCCAGTAGATTACACTGTAACTTTTTGTTACTAAAGAGCCAAGAGAATAAAATATAAAAATATGCTTAAATAGAAAATAAAATACAAAAATAAAATGTACAGTAATCGGACAGTAATCAAAAGACTGTAATTTAATAAAAATGCAGTAGTGGACAAGTATTATGTGAGACGACATTAATGTGGTACATTTAATTGTGTGACATCAATGACGTAATTATCGGTGCCAAGAGAAGTGTCCGAAAGTGTCATTTTTTCTGTTAAGCTCACTATATAGTCCACTACATTTATTTCCCTATGTAGGGAGTAGGGAACGAGTGAGTGATTTCGGACACAGCCAAAGATTGTATTTGTCATACATAAACTTGGTTGGCAAGACAGGGGGGCGGCGGACAGACTGATCCTAGGCGGCAATCTACGTGAGGGCGCACGAGCGGGCAATAACTCATTATATCTCATTTGTCAATTCTTTATAAGACATAGATAGTGCCCACTTTAGATGAGCTCACACAAAATACTTCATTAACGAGTGCTTTGTAATGGCCTGAATTCATGAATTCCTGCATTAATAACTGTTTATAGGTCATCCATTGGAAATGGAATTTGTGAGTTTTTATAAAACATCTACTAACACACTCACTTAGCATTAATACAGAAGAGTAAAACATTTATTACTGTGATTATAAACCGTAAACTAACGAGTATTTACGTCAGAAACATGCTTTATAAATGCATACTAATGAGTAAATGCATTATAAATGATGAATTAAGTATATATTAATGCTTAAGTAATGCTTAATAGTGTGTACTCATTATAAAGTGTTACCCATAAATCTTATTACTTCTCATCAAGTTTAATTTGTATTTAAAATATAGAATTCAAATGTATGGAATTTTTCTATGTAATTGAAATCCATAAGTCTTGCATTTTAGCCAAATCGTTTAAATGTACAAACCTGCACATTAAGAGGCTGTTTACTGTGTAGATCACTGGTTTCCAAACTTTGTCAAACATTCCCGAGTATTCAGCACAAAAACTACTTAGTTGTGTTATAGGAAAAGATCATCAGTTAGGTTATCAAACTTGCCTGTAAGCCAGTTAGCTTACAGTGTACAGTTTGGCTGTAAGTTCTTTTGGCTGGTTCAGGTTCAGTCCACTCAGACTGTGTTGATCAAGGTTTCTTTTTGGGCTTATGTTCTCGAAGAGGCTATTTTCTCTCAAGTAGACTAGTAAAATTGTCTTTGGTAACACTGTATGTTGTATGCAGATGATGATGCACTATTAATATGAGTTTTGACTGACATACGAAGCCAAAAAAGACGAATAATAAAGTTTTAAGCATGTATTTTCTATCCTTAGGTTACACAAGGTCACGTGTGAACCTTGAGGTCCTCTGCAGTATTAGTTGTTTGTCTTTGGTTGGGGACAGTAGGTGCCAGTCTATCTCAACACTGTGGTGGCCGGGGTCACAGAGACCTGTTGCTGCCTTCTTAGATGCAATAGATAGCTAGCCACTGATGTTCCAATTGACGTAAACAGACATCTGTGTCTCCAGACTAGAATATGCTGACAATAACACCTGCATGGGTAAAAACATTCTCCTTGATTAATTCTGGGCTAGTAGTATTTGTGGTGTTACCTTAGGGTTTAAAGTCTATCCACCAGGATGAGTTCTGCAGAATGTGAGACCGACTCAGGCACTTCTGATGAACTTTGAGAGTGTCTCTAATTCTCCTTGGCCAAGCGTCAATAAATAATACAGCATAAGACATCAGAGGCTCCTGAACACTTCCTGAACTCCTGACCTCACCATTGACCTTTGACTTCAGCAATTTCTCCACAACAGTACGTATTGAGTGAAGTACAGGTAAGGTTGACCATCCCTCCTTCACCAAAAGAGACCTTCCAGTCCCAGAGGAAGACACTACTTGCACCCAAAGGATCGTCAATGTCATTTGCAGACTCAAACACTTCAAAATATTACCAGAGTCTGTGTGGGTCAAACTCACCCCCATGATAAATGAAATACTGAGAATCTGCGCTGCTCTGTTTGATTTAGAATGTGGAAGCAGGCTGAAATGATGCAGAAAGACAAATTGCAAGGAACACATGAAATGGGTTTGTTTGTCTGTCACAAGAACAAATGAATAAATATGTTTTATCAATGTACAAAAGTACCATAATATGGGTGAAGCTTTGCATCTCCAGTAAAAAGAAAACAGTTTGTTGTAACTTTACACGGAAACAAGACACGGAAATACAACAAAACTGGGAGTTTTTCCAACAACCACAGTAACCCCCACACAGTGATAGTTTCATTTTGTGCTCCGAGAATAGAGAGACAAGTTTGTTTCGAAACAAACCCATGCTGTTGTGAGAGACGCATTGAGCTCCACGAGTTCTCATTAAGTTCAAGGCTGAGGCAGAAATTCACGTGATGTGGCATCATTGTGTGAGACAGCGGTGCTGGTGTGGTATGTCTGGCACTGCTGCTTCTCCAGCTGCTGCTGACGGCTGCAGCCTCCTGACAGGATGGAAAACGTCAGCGGAGATGACAACAGCAAATGATCCTTCACACAGAGGAACAACAGAGCAGAGGTGAATCCGTGATCTATCTATTTCTCTCTCTGTCTGTCTCCTCTCTGTCTCTCTCTCCGGTTTACTCTTCTCCTCTATCTTACCACCCCAACAATCTAGGTCAGCCTGTCAGCGTGACTGTCTGCCCTCCATCTTCCCTCCATCTATCCATCCTTCCCTCCATCCATCCATCCTGCAGACGAATACAACACCCACTGCCCCTGTCAATCACATACTGATTAGTTCGGCGTTGTCATAGCACCCGTCAATCATTTCGCCTGCATCTACCTACTTACCTGTCTGTCTGTCATTCAATCAGTGTATGTATGAATGAGTTAGGCTGGGAAATGTACTGCAGCCATCTTCCTTCTAAAATCAGATGAAGTGGGCACATCCTGGTCACTATTTTGTCTTTTTGGGGAATTTCAAACCAACACTGATGTTATCTGCTCAAGAACCTAATTAACTCCCTAAATGAATACAGTTATTGTGGACGTCAACTTAAATGTTGCATGTCAAATGTCTGCGATGTCAAACACAGCTGATCCACCTTCAGAATAGATTTCACATACTAGTATGTATGCGACCCCCACTGAGCGTGGAGTGTGCCCTGCCTTGTGTGTGTGTGTGTGGATGCAGTGTGCCCTGCCTTGTGTGTGTGTGTGTGGATGCCCTTGACTTATTTTGGCTGGTGTTGGAAAATCTGTGTTGCCTGTTGCTCATCAGGAACCATCTGTGGTGATAACAGATTTACTGTGGGACACACACACACACACACACACACACACACACACACACACACACACACACACACACACACACACACACACACACACACACACACACACACACACACACACAGAGACATACACATGGACAAACACAAATATGCTTCAAAGCAAAAAAAATCTAAAAGATAAACCCTTCGCACTGCTGCAAGCAGAACCACTATGGAGCGGCCCCTCTATGGCTCTGCCCCTCAAAGGTCTCTCCCATTATTATTATTTATTTATTACCTAAGTTTTTATAAGGAAGTTTTCACACTCTAAGGTTTTAAAATGTTTTGTGGTGGCAGGTCCCCTTTTACTGGAGTGGTTTAAGGGTCTAAAAACACTCAGCAGACACCAGATGCTGATTATTTGCAAACATATTTTCAATTACTTTTCTGGGTCTGGGTCATGGTGGCAGGAGAATAAGCAGTGTAGAAGATGTTCCACTCCATAGCCACATTCAGCAGCTCTTCTTGGGGCATCATGGTGTCCCCAGGCCATGGTGGATTTTTTATAATTCCTCCTGTGCATGCCACAGAGTCTCTTCGTAGTTCGATGTGCCCGGTAACAAAGGAAGGTGCCCTGGAGGCATCCCTATGAGACTACCTCCACTGGTTCCTTTCATCATGAGGTTCTAGTTTGTGCTCTTCACCCTATCTCTCTCTGTGTGGAAGCCCATTGAATGTGATACATGACAATGCAATGCAATACAATGTTTACCTCTTTACATTTTCAATGAGGTGAGGGTAAGTCACTTTGAAAGTTGACTTTGCAAGAGTGTGTGATGTGGGGCTGGTAAGTGATTTGAAAAAGGAAGTGACAGCAAAAAGGTGAGGCAGTGGAGGGTCAAGAAGGTCAGTCCTTACCTGGATAGATGTTAATGCCCGTAGTGATAAAAAGCTGTAGTGTAGCTTTTGGGATCCCTCTTCTGCGCACCCAAAGAATACAGATACAAACAAGTGCTCCTTTCTAACTGACAACACATCCAGCAGCTGACATTTCACTCTGTTACAAAAGGTCAAGGGATCACCAAAGTCATTTAGATGTATCTGCTTGTGAAGAATTGACTAATTTTGAAGTTCTCCAAATTAAAGACAAAATTCATTATTTGTCCATGCCCTGTAGAAGGAAACAGAAATGATCTGACACTGTATTGTCAGGAAGTCTGCGGTTCAGGTTATGAAATGACTGTGTTCATGCTGCAGCGCTGACTTACGGTATTTCCCATAAATGGGAAAGAACAGCAGCATCCCAGTTTCCCATAAAGCAGGATAGTGCTTAAAAACATGATGATAGGACATGGGAGAGAGAGAATAGAAGTCTCCAGTGATAAAGTCCATTGTTTTGTTGACCCATCTATCCACCCTGACCGTCTCCCCATGCAGACTTTGTTGCTTCATAGCAATGTTGCCTCACTTCCTCCTTTTCTTCTGTCATAATTACAATCATCACTTGACTGATTTACTGTTTGAATGTAACTGGTGGAAATATCTGATGCTGTCATCCGGAACAACAGACCAGTCAACTGTCCCTCGAGCCACACCACCAGAATGACTAGATAGTCATGGATTTAAGAGTGATTCAGTATTCAAGAAATACAAATGCTTGCTTTAGTAGTGGAACAGTTGCATTGTTTTGTTTAATTTGATCCATTTCCTCCAAGTTTTGCTGTATACCCGCAACATTTTGACACCCAGCACTGTACAGATCCACTGTCGATGCCAGCCTTCAGCATTTTTTGTAGCCCCTGATATTTGCCTAAAGGCAGAGATCATGTTCGCTGATGTTCATGTTCATCTGCCCAAGGCAGTAGAATAAAATATTAGTTACAGAGGTTCAATTCTCCCTTTACAGCTTCTTCAGTGACAAGTGGATATGCTTATTCAACATTTTCAGCACAGGAAGCTCTGCTAAATCACTATCTCCCTCTGGTTTGCAAGAAAGCTTCCAAGCAGCTTCAATCTGCTGCTACTGTACCCACTAAAAAAAGAGGCCATGGCTGGTGGTAAGAAGGGCCCTCGTGTGTGACCACCAGGTGTTGGCAATACCGCCACTGTTCATTTCAATATGGAAGACTAATCCTAGAATAACCTGTTAGATCCATCAGTAAACAAGTAGTAGATGTAAAAATGGGCTTCACTCATACCACAGACTCATATATAGGCTATGAGATGGACACAAAATCAGCAATAGAACAGAACAAAAAGAAGTTTCCCATAATAGAATGTTCAGCCATGTCGTTTGGTATGTCATTCAGTGGAATGTCTTTGGGGTGAAATGACATGACATGACTCTTTTTATGGCCTTTTTTATGCTCAATGCAGGGTCCCTGATGTAAGGGTCTATCTCCAAAGGGATGCAATCACGTGTCTTTTGTCACAATTTGTTGTTACATATAATCATTGTAGGCACCACTGTGTGTGCAGGGCTTTTTATTTCAAGATGGACAAGTTTGAAGGATGTCTCAACAGATCTACAAACAGCTGTATGACCCTTCATTAAGAGACAACAGTCATGGTCAAATGGCCTCAGATTCATAGAAAGAGAAAGTTACCACATTGAAAGGAACCTGTGGAACATTCTGTGGGAACATGTGGAAGACCATGAGAGCAGTCAAAGGAGAGACAAATGAGCCCCAATAAACCTGGTGGAGCTGGGATGTCTGTCCCAATTTGTTTAACATTCAAAGGCTGACAATCATTTTAACTTTTTTGAGTTGTTGTTAGTCCTGCAGGGCAAAGGACCTTGTGCTGTAATCAAGTACATCTTTGTTTTAGACTTCAATTGCAGTTAGTAGTTATAGATTTTTTATTCATCAGCAAGGTTGACACCTACAAGCAAAAAGACACAAGTGAACATATTCAACCACATTGCGCTGAGACCAAAATAGTTTACAAGTTAAGTATGTTTGCCTTATATAGAGAAATGGTCCACAACCCATCGTCTACTTGTATTTAAGAAAAGCTGTCCCAGTGATCAAGAGGTCACAGAGGTGTGGCATTCTACTACTACTGTGTTGATGTCTTTTCCACCATCATTTTTATAGCCAATGGTGAAGCAATTTCTGGCCATCAGACTACACAATATCAGCCAAACAGGAATGCAAAACAATTTGTCATCATTGTCGAAGCCATCATCGACCAACCAATTCTACATCTAGCATGCCTTGCGAGGCTTGCCTAGAGAGACAGCAATGCTTTGGAAGCCATGATTCTGAGCATTCATGAATCTTTATGTCTGACTGTCCACAAGCTATGTTTGGTCAGGGTTCAATGTAAGGACTGATGCAATGAAACTCCTGACATAATCACTGCATGATCAATATCTAGGGCTCTCGAAGCAGTGACGGCCCCGCCCTCTATGTTGGGTGTGTTATTGGCAGGCTGCTGGTTGGTCTGTTTTGTTTCCCAGGTTCACCAGAGGTGGGACCATCATCAGGGGATGTGTTACACCTGGGCTCGGTGAAGCGCATTTATCTCCACGCTGGCTGCTCTCTCGCTCTCTCATTCCACTCACGATGTCTAAGGAGGACACCACGGCGCGGCTGTGCTCTCCTGTTTTCTTTCTTGTTTTCGCACTCACTCACACACATGCATCCATGCACGCCTACACTACTGATCACAGACTGATCTTTTGCATAATTTTCTGATGTCACAAGAAACATGTCACGGTTGTATTTGAATCTCGTCTCCTCTTTCGTTCTTGGTTATAGTCCCAGAGCCGGACTGTAACAAAGCCAATAGCCACTACAACATGAAAAAGAAGTCTGCAAAACCAACAGTCCCAGAGTCCAACGAACTGATGTTACTTTGACTTTATAATACATGGCTGAATTAGGAAATGGAAACGGTTGTTGTGAACATCCACAAAACCCTGAAGTGTGACAAGTGCTGCGTACAATGATTAATGTCTGGACCAATACCACTGGTTCAAACCTTGTCTATTTTATAAGAGATTTCTGATACTCTGTTAATAAATTTACATACATGTAGGAAATCTATGTAAATTTAAACATACATACATAAATCATACAGTACATTTGAAAGGAACAGGAGGCTCTTCCTGCCTCTTGAATAAGTAGTGCTTTCACTCTCCATTAGAACCCGTTATTATCTATTATGTATTAGCAAAGGTTTACATCATGCATTCAGATCACAAAAATGCTCTATTACCAAAAACATATCAGGACAATACAGCCCAGGGAGTCCAGATGTGATTCAGGCTATTGTGTAGAAGGAGACAGAGAGGGATGGTGGTGGTCGGGGTAGAAATGAGCATTCATGCCTCACAAATCATATTTTCCAGGCTTCACACAGTTAAACAGTCACAGATAATAATGCAAATATGCTTTTCTCCAGCTTCTCCACAGTACCTCTACACTACATTAATATTTTCTTTTGCAAACAACTCTCATCTCCTGTGAAAAGTGGCACCTTTCCATATGTGCGTAGTTAATTCAGACTCGGCAAAGGACAAGAATTTAAAAACAGCTGATGCAGTCAAGGGCTTCCACTGAGGAGAGACCAAAATTACATTTTTAAAAGACATTTATGTTAGGAAACAGCTGGTGTCTGAGTGAAAACTCTTTTGTAAAAATCCACTATTTGTTATCTTAAACCACAAAAATACAATAACAGAGACGATCCTGCAAAATCAGCTAATTTCATTGTAATTAACAAAAAGAATGTGTGCTGTTAATCAAGCGCAAACAATGTTGATAGTTCTGACCTTTGAGTGTTTTAAGCGAGTGAAAAGAGTGACCACCAGGTATTGGCAGTATTGCCTCTGCACCCTCTGTTCTTTTTAATGTGGCACATTTAACAATCAAGTCTAATCCCACTGTAACCTGTTAGATACATAATAGTAGATACAGTAAATGCAAACAGCTCAGGAAGCACTCGACAGGGAGAAGCCTCCATCATAGTCATTTCAGTAATTTTTGCAGAATCATTCAGCATCAGAGTTTGTCTGGCACACGTGCACTCCTCTCTTTTAATCACATTAAATGGTACACTGTATATATTCACTGTTTGTTCTCTCACCCCACCGGGCACGTCTCTGTCACATCGTGGCTGCAACAGTGTTTTGGTCTGTCCTCCACACGTCTTCAAACCCCACCAGGAGCGTTTCAGAAGCGTTTAGCCTTTGACTTAGACTTTGACTGCTCAGATTTTGTATTTCGGTGTGTGTTCTAACTTGCTCTACAGTAATATGTCTTGTTCCTTTGTTGATTTTACGACCGTACATTGACATTGTGCGCGAGCGAGCCCTCTTCTACACTGGGTTAAACATGCTGCTGTATATCGTGTGGTAAATGGATTTGCTGTGTGTACTTTGTTTGTTCGTCGACTTGTTGTTCGCTTTTTGAGACAAGTTGCTCAACATCCTCATTATGCACATTTACAATTTATTTATATTTCTAGCTGTCATATGTATACTGCACAGACTGTAAAGCCCCCTGAGGCAATATTGTGACAGTTGTTATTGGTCGATATGAATTACATTTACATTTGACTACTTTTTTTTTTTATAGAACAGGGATTCACAAGAACACAAAATCATAAGATCAGAGAATGAGAATCCATCTTGCCAGGCTTCAAGCTATGTCCCTGTGTTTTAACCAATCAGCACCCTATGAGGAAGTGCTAGCAGTTATAGCAGGAGCTGGAGGCGTGTTTTAATGATAGGTTTGCGTGACAACGCGTGTGAAAAGAGACCGATGCTTAACACAAGAACGGCTGCTAATGAGGACAGAGCTGATGCTGCTAACATAAGTTACATCAGAGCTTGAGTGAAAAATAACACAGAAGACTTTTCCGGGGGGCAAGCCATGTTTTCAGTTTTCTTCTTATGAGTTCATTGATCCTGTTCGTCCATGATAGACAGTGACAGACTGTTCATCCAGTCACCTGGCCTATGTTTTTTGAAGGTGCCTGCCTTTTTCTAAACTGGATGGTTCTGTATAACAAACCATCATGTGCAGTCAAAGCTAACAGGACTTGACTTTGAAGCCAAGAGGTCAAATCGTGCACAATCGTTGCGTGAGGCACACTGGCCCAATTTGCCTTTTTCCCATGAACATGAAGCTGATGCAAAACAGTAGATCTTTTTTTTTTTTTTTTTTTTTGAGCATCACAAACTCACAATCAGAATTTGATCCATTCAAAAGTCTAAAAGTCTCACAATTCAATCATTTGTATTCCCATTTACCTCAGCAGCAGATTAGCAGCTGGCCGTCTCTATCGTGTTCTGTCCAGAATACTGAGCATAGATTTATTTTTCAGCTTCATGTATCAGTCTCTTTTAACAGCAGGGGCGGACTTGGACAACAACATGCTTGAGCCTGCAATGACTATCAGTGAGAGTTTGGACACATTAAACTCCAACTTGTATAAAATACCCCCCATCAATCACAGTAAAGATATGATGAAAGAGCAGATCTGTGGGTGAGGTTTTTAATATCTATACAAGAGTCCAGAATTATTGGATTCTCTGGTGAACAAACACACAGCTGCACTGACATAACACTAGAAATGAACAAAATTATGTCATTTAAAAAGTGTTATTTTCTTTCATTGTAGGCTAACTTACATTGTCTTTAGCCACCTAGCTACATAAAACAGCCGATTGTTTTCCAGGCCTAAATAGGAGCTTACCCCGAGGACTACTAGTTGAACAAAGAAACTGAGAGTTCTAACTCTTCACTTTTCACTATAGTGAATTATTAAAGACAGAATGATTTGATATTTGATTGACATTTTATCATATTCATCAAGGGCTTGGGTGGCTTTATCCTACTCATTGCATTTCACACTATCACCGGCACCACTGTCATCAGCGACGGGAGCTGATGGAGCCCTGCTGTGGCAAACATATCAGTGATCTTAACACACTTCACAGCATCTGCCTGAAGAGCAAGCTTCTTTTTGTTGCGGAGTTTTTCTGCGCTACCTTGGCGCTTACTCTCCATTTCTAGCTGTGTGTTTGGGCTGTGTGATCTACTGGCCGGTCAGACCAATATTAAAAAAAAATAATAATAAATAACATTTTTTTAAATATATCGGGACTTATCAGCCCAAATAGCACGTAGGCCTACAGGGCAAATGCACGGTATACCAGATTATCAGTCCGTGCCTGTACAACAGGGTTTCTGCATGTCATTAAAAAGTATTAAAAGTCATTCAATAAATTTTGCTAAAATGAAGGCCTTAAATGGCATTAAAAATCATTCAATTTGATTCCCAGAGGAATAAAAGTTGACTCGGGAGTAATGAGTCGTCTCAGTGAGTGATTCGTTCATTTCATGCAGTACCTTCCCTCGCCACATGGCAGGTAGCTGCATAAGCTGGACAGAAAAAGGACAGGAAACAGAAATGATTTGTTCACGACGCAACTGTGCGTCTGTCCACAGGTCCTTGTTCATTTGTCATGTGACAGCTGTAGCTCAAGTCATACTGACATTAGCTTGGGGGCTGAGTCTGTCCTCAAGGTACTTTACTGTTTTGTATGTATACACAAAAACTGCAAACTATACTGCATTCATTTCCTTATATATTGCTTATATGCTATCCTTGTTAGGCTCTGCAGAGCAAATCAAGTAACACAGTAGGTGAACTCTCAGCCCTGGAATTTAGAAGGGACTGCACAAGAGTCCTTTCCAGAATCATGAAGAAAATCCAAGAAAAGAGCCCTTTGAAGTATCCCACTGTCAGGGAGATTGCATGCCTGAACTCAACCAACATGAGGAGAGACCCAGAATGGTGCAAAGCAAAGATGAAGTCTCTAATGCAAAGATTTCTCCAGGACAAGCAGTTGACAGGAGGTGTCTTAGTTGATAGGAATGTGGGATAGCTTCAAAATGAAAATTAACTATATTCTCACTACAGTCGTCCCTCGCTCTATCGCGGTTCACTTTTCACGGACTCGCTGTTTCACAGATTTTTTTTAGTGTAATTTTGCATGCTTCTTTTTTACAGCGTACTCTACAGTATGAACGTGCATTGTGTTCTGCGTCCTAAATTGGCTAAGGGAGAACCGCACATGTGTTCTGCATCCTGATTAACTAAGGGAGTACTGTACAAAATGCGTGTAAAAAGGTGTATAAACGTGTGTGGTTAGTGGTTTTACGGCATTAAAACATGTATAATAATTGTAAAACTTACTTCGTGGATTTCGTTTATTGCGGGTTATTTTTAGAACGTATCCCCCGTGATAAACGAGGGACCACTGTACATTTAAATTTTTTTTTGAGTAGCTTGTTTTTTGTGTGTATGTTTGACTAAAAAGGGTATGATAAATAATACGGTAAAGAGTTCAAATATTTTACATTAGAAGATGATCAATTATACAAACAATTTTTACATCGCTCAATTTACCATCCCACAGAGTCTCTTCGGCGCCTCAAGTACATATCTATGGAGGGATATCAACATCTAGTCCTACACAACAGATCTGTACCACTGTGACGTGTATAAATGAGCATTTATTTATATTGTGATTTTACTTTGTTTGTCTATTGCACGTGATACTGTTGTGCAACAATTTAACACCTTCCTCTCTCTGCAAAGCCAAGAATTTCTCTCTTTCAAACCTAAGGATCAGCTTGATGTTTTTCTTTATGACACTCTCAACCAGTCTTATCCTGAGCTTTGAAGTTTCTTTCAACACCTGCTGCTCTTGTCTCATGGTCAAGCTACAGTAGAGCGGGGATTCTCTATGAACAGGGAAGTGGAGACCTGCAACATTAAAGAAGAAACTGTTGAGGCCCAGAGACTAGTCTGTGACCTTGAAGAGCATTTAGGGGCGTTCTCAAAGTGTCCCTCACAAAGGAACTACTGGTTTCTGTGGCCTTAGCTTCAGCATCCTCAGATACAGGATGAACCTTGATGAAGAGAGAGGGGAGAAAGAGGGTGCCATGCGTGGACTTCAGAGAAAAGCATTGGAAGATGACCTGGGAGAACTGAAAAAGAAAAAGACAGTGTTGATGGAAGTGTGCCCCAGCCTTTAGAAGGATGCTCATCAACTAGCTGAGAAGGCTGAAAACAAACACTCATGGCTCAGATGATCATAAAGTCTAATACTCTAAGGAGATGATACAAGGACAAATGCTTTGAACTGAAAAACGTTGAGACAGAGTTGGAACTAAAAGCCAATGAACTAAGGAACATGCACTAATTATCATAGAAAGTTAAATCCCATTTCAAATTCATTATAGGGTGACAGTTTATGTAAAATATTTAGGTTCTCAAATATCTAAGATTATCATTGTCATTTGAAATGTTTGCAATTTAATTCAGAGATTGGATATGGATATTTTATGTGTGCGTATGTATGTTTATGTGTATGTGTGTATATAGTTAAGTATATGCACACGTATAGTATTTGCAGTTAGTCATGGGCATTACAAATGTTTGCAATGGCATTAAAATGGCATTAAAAAGCATTAAGTTAGATTTGCTGGTACCTGCAGAAACCCTGTACTTTCATGACATCAATCAGCCATTTGAGTATGACTGGTTTGTCAGAATTGTCTGTTATTTTGCATTATTGTTATTCATGCTGCAAAGTCTTTTAGGGGGGAGCTCTGTTAAATATTGTCTCCTACAAAAAGTACCAACGACATTTTCTTTTAAGCTTAATCAGGATATTTCGAACAAAGTAATTCTTCTTTTAAGAACACATTGTATCATGTAAGATACATTGTATCACCCCCTTCCTGAGGCAAACATTGTAACAATATTAACACTTCTTTTAGTTCTGGGTTGGCTTACCAACTCCTGAGTTGGATGCATCAGCAACAAACACTCTCCATAGTCCTGAGATTCAACCTCATAGAGTCACATACATATATGAGCCATTGTTCATATAAAAATTATAATCAGTGAAGTAAGAAACACAGGTCCTAGCATACTCTGTGTGGTAAGCACTTTTTCATTTTTAAGTGAACCTTTCTTTGTGTGCCAAGGTGGTGTAGAGCTAGTTTTAATACTCACAGGTCAAAGCATAACATACTTTTCTCACCTCTCTTATAAGAAATTCTCCCTCCATCGTACATATTTCCTCTGCTCTGCTTTACAGCATTTATAGCCTTTATTTAATAACTTGATTAGTGTCATGGTTGGTAATCTGTGGGAAAAAAACATGATTATGTCTATTTAATTGAAGCTTTAAGGGTCACGGCATCCAAAAAAACCTTTCCGATAATTGTCTTGAGTGTTTGTGAAAAACACAAACAACAGTAAAAAGTACACCATAGGTCACGCGTCAGCTTCACCTCACATAACACAGAGATGGATTCACATGAATTTTGTGAATGACTTGCTTTGAAAGGCTTTGCTGAAGCTATGTTTAGATGAAACCATGGGTACCTTTGTGAGACATGAGAGAGTACACGAGTTCAGTTAGTGATGAGCTGGTCGAGGTTCTTTTCACAGCTTAAAGACTGACTCACTCAGTACGTTTGCATGGCACTTGAAAAAAACAAACTGTCACTGGACAACTGAAGTGCATGTAAACGTGTTAGTCCGAATAATATCAGAGTTCTCCAACTCCGACTCCAGATAATGCGATGAATTCGATTTTCTCCGGCATGTATTCGCCTTCATTGGAGTTAAACTAGACAACGCATGTGTGCATGCTCCACACCCCTATGCTGGCGTATGACCCCGGAAAGCCTCCAAGAAGCCGGTCGCAGAAGAAGAATGCAATCACCAAAGCAGCAACATGGCAGAAACTGTATGATCATCCATCTTGCTGTTTGAAAATGCCGGTCTGCCACCTGACTCCAGTTGTTTATTTTTATGTGACGTAATAGGTCAACTGGAAAAGGGGGCCTTATTAACCCGCTGAAATGACACATATTGGCACGTACTGACTGCGCTTTTCGTATACATGGAGTGCTTCATCCTTACACAGTGCCGTTGCCCTCAGTAGAGCTCTGTTAGTTAGGTTTATTGTTGAAGTGTCCCTAAGACACAGTTGTTGGCTGTATATAAGAGGCATAATTCATTAGGTTTGTTCAGCTGAAAAGTGTCTGCCATTTTTTTTTCATGCAAAAGTATGCAATGTTTTCCCATATCTGGATCACAGAGTGATCCGAACACAGCACATTTAAAAACGGGCTCTTTTGTTTCAGCGTGCCCTTCAGCGCTTAATTGTTTAGTGAAACTCTATGCTACATCAATGAATGAATAAGCCCACAGAGAGTAAGAGAGGGAAAGAAAGAGTGGAGGAGACAGTTAGAGAAAAGTGGTGGAAGTAAACAAAACTCTAAAATGAAACTTCACTAAAAGTTATGAACAAACAACTACAGCCTGTGACTTTCTGAGAATACACAAACCGGTGTTTTAATGACGGTGGTGGAGAGTACACGTCGCTCCCAAATCCCCCATAGATGTTCACTTAAGATGGTAACTGTGAAGGCCTAGCATCTGAGTACAGTTTTTACAAGTAAAGCCTGTAGCTTCTTCTAAACAATGTAGCCAAGAGACAATTATGGAAAAGTTGTAAATGGTACACAGTTGACTGCCGACTCAATTATCTGGACTTTTGGAGGATGAGCTGGACTTTAATACTGTAACATGTTTTTGACGGGATGGCGAGGAGGAGGTGATGAGGTGAAGAGGTAGGTGAGAGGACACACCCAGTGGAAGACACACAAGGAATGAGAAGGCGGGCAGCCTCAACAGAACACCATACTTATCAAAATACATTGGTCTTTTCAACAAGAAAAATCTAGAATATCACCAGAGTTGTTCATTAATTTGTCTCTGATCTATATACAGTGAAAAGGTTACAGGAAAATTTACAAGTGATGAGTGGGTAGGTAATTTACAGGAGATGCAAATAAGTCACAACATCTTCATGTTGATTAGTACACTGAGAGACAGTCTGACTTGTATATTTGTAGTGTGAATAAACTACATCTTTAATGATATTTCATTGTTTGTAACAGCTTTTAAAATATGTATTAATAACCCAGCAACACAAATTAAGTGGAAGGAGACTAATGACAAAAAGACAGAGGAAGAGACACAGTTCACTGAGGTCAGGCTGGTGTAATGAGAGGGGGGGAGTTCAGGGTTATCAGGTTAGACAGCGACAGAGTGTCACGCTGTAGTCCCTTCACACCAACTTATCTGGTCTCATTAACTTGACCACACGACATGGTGGCTGTTGCAGGCAGTGTTTCTATGTTCTCTCCTTCTCATTTCTTTCTTCTCTTGATATTTCCTCTTTTATTTTCTCCATTCAACCTGAGGTGTCACATCTCAACATGCTACACTGGTGCCCACGCCGAATGGCCCTCTAGCAGTCCTTGTCACTGAACAGTGCTGCCCAGCATGTGTCCAGTGCTAAGGTCATAACAGAATAGTTCATAAGTCTTGTTACTCACAAGCACTGTGTTCATTTTCTTCTCTTCACCCTGGCCCTTGACCCGTCCTCTTGTAATTGGGTGTTCAATGTCCCAGCACAAAACTTGGCCCAGTGGAGTGCTCAGTTTATGCCTCCAGCACTCGACACCAGGGGCTGACCAATAACAACTTTAGAATGGTTCAGAAAAAAACAGAAGGAAGGAAACTGTGCTGCAGTTTAAGACACTCCTGGGCTTCAGTTTGCTTAGCCTTATGTTGTCCATGCACGTCTCACCAAAGGAGAGTCATTCAGTGAGAAACACCCAGTGTTCTCAGCCGGCTGACAGTGACGGATGATAAAGGTGTGGGCAGGCAGGTCAGCACACACAGTTCTAGACTTTAGTGTGACATCGCAGTGAGACTCTAATTTAAGCATTCAAGACAATCTTTAAAAAAAGTTTAGATTTTTGTTCTGCTTTTTCTTTTTCTTGATGAAACCTTAGTGAGGAGTGTTGTTGCCTATTCAGTAACCGCTCATGACTTGCTTGAATCTCGCTTCTTTTTTGGTTTTCCATTGTAAAAAGTTGTGGATAGTAACTGGTACTTTTTTAAGTTGAGGTTCCATGCAATCTGAGCTGATACAAAAAGGCTGATTTAAAGCAGAATAGGACGTTTTCTTCAGCAGTTGTTTGTCTTTCTGCCTTTAACCTTTTCTAAAAAACACTGTGCTGTGACAAAAACATACTGAGGGTTCGGAATAAGATCCCTTCAACAGCCTATCCTCTCCCCCATTGTTGTTGTGTTTGTGTCATGTTAAAAAAAATGACACAGCACTTTGCTATTACAGTCAGCTGAGAATTCTGCTTACATTGACGGGTTACTATCTGCAGTGGAGAGCGACATCAAGGAAAGTACCTGGCACCAAAGTTGAGTCAATCTAAGCTGTACCATGCAGTCAGCTGATTCTTTAATTGACAGCAGTGAATTCAAAAATACATCTACTTTATGCAAATACTTTTGATGACGCATCCTGTTTTCATGGGTTTATTCAGAAATGCATCCATCCATCAAGTCTGATAGATTATCTCGTCATGCTGCTATCAGAGCAGAAAGACAGGTCAGAGGTGTGCATTTGGATAGTATTTGGAAGAAATGTTGTTTCAACTTCAAAAGAAATGTTTGTGGCAGATTAACTGAGCTGTCAATGTGAATTCATTTTTTCTGCTGACTGCACTGTTCACGTCCACAAATAAAATCTATTCCAGAAGCCTTGTTGCCTTTCATTGCTACGCCACATTTTGAAGGATCAAATAAAATCCTTGAGCAACTTAATCAAACTCCTCTCATAATGAAACCCTGGAAACATATCTACCTTCCCTGGAAATGGAACTGAACAACAAACCATGATACTTACACAGGACACCACTAACTGTTTCCTGTTGCTATTTTTACCCAAACCATGACCTTTACCTTCTTTTATATATCTTTTAACCATTTTACTTTTCTTTTACCTTGGGACCAATGATAACTGATGATGAAATCCTGAATCTTAAAATTTCTAGTTCATCACAAACAGAGTGTTTGATTCACATGATATTGTTTAGTCTCAATCCTTTCTCTGTGCTCAGCCTCAGTATACTAGCTGTAACAAAGATGGCAAAGACCTATTGAGCTTTTAATTATTTCATTTTACTTTTTCTCTCGCCTGACTCTTACTTTGCTTTTCAAACCCTGGAAATGTGCTGACTTGAAATACACTCTTGTTATTAAGTATTCAGCTTAATTAGCTTCAGCTAAAGTTGGTCAGCATTGTTGGCTCTCTTGGCTTTGACACTGCTTGTTAGCAGCGGCACTGAAAGCCAGTAAACACAGATCCTGTCTCATCCTCCTGTCTCCCTCCATGCCCCCCTTTTGCCTTTCTTCCTCTGTCATCCTCCCACACCTAAGTTTAAGCCCCCTCCCCTCGCCCGACTCCCACTGCTCATTCAGCTCAAAGCCTGTGTTAGTGTGTCAGGGAGGGTGAACATTGGAATGAGGTAAATGGGGGGAGTTGAGAGAGGTCAGTGGTGCTGGATGAGCAGCTGAGGAGAAACTAAGACTCCCACTGCTTCTCTCTATTCTGCAAACAGCCGGAGCCCAATGCAAATGGTTGTTACCGACTGGCTACTACAAATCTCCCTCCTTTCTGGACAGACGCACAAATGAACTCTGGGCTTTAGGTAGAAAAGATTGAAAGAGAGGCAAAGAATAGAGGGTATATGTGTGTCCCTCAGCATGAGGACATTTTAGAGAGCCCTAATTTTTGATCAAGGGAATAGTTTAGGATTAAGACTTCCACGGTTAGAGTGAATTTTTACGATGGGTTTATGTCAGGTCAAGCATAAAATTTGGTATTACCACAACTAAGAAGTGATTATAGTGTTCCCAATTCACCCAACTTCTGAAATGCATCCATTCAAATGTTAGAAATCAGGGTGGATTCCAGTAAAACAAACGACAAATGTTTGCTTTGCTTGGACCAACATGGAACCACATCATTTCTGTAATACTATGTACTAGTATTTGTGAAAGATGCTGTAACTTTTACTGTGAAGCAGCTGCAGAAGGTAGTAAGTGGGGTAAACTGCCTAATCACTTGGAGGAAGACGATCAAACTCTAGATTTAGCCAGTTGGCAGTCCCAGTGACGGCCCCTCCGCAGTCTGCAGTTAATATTCTATATGACTGCATACACGCCGACTGGGTGGTTTCCAAGCAGTGCTAACTACAATATGAGACACCTGCCAAATGGTTTGACAGATCTGAATCCAATCCAAAGCAATTCACTTGGTGTCACTTCCTGTAACACAACCTAGAGGATGTTCAAAGTCACACTGACTATAGCCAATGTGCTTACTCAGTTCTGTCATTGTTAGCTTTCATAATAATTGACAACCATGGTGCCTCATATTTAGTAAACAGGACATCCTCAATGACTGAGCCAGAGGCAGATCTTCAGTTCAGTGCAGAAAGAGGGCCAGAGAGAGAGACTTTTTTTAACAAGAATTTAGCCAAGACCTTCTCACTCCTGCAGTACTGTGGGCATACTGACGCTCAGTGCTGACAATGATACTACAATGCATAAACTTGGCAGTTTGCAGGCTCGGGTCAATTAACGGATAGTTTTGCAGGTCGGGCAGTGCAGGTCTTAAAAACATTGATCCATCATTATTATACGTTCATTTACTGTAACTTACGGGGAAAATATGCAATCTTTGAATGTACGACAGCCTACTGTTATTTAAGCTCCAGATTGTCTTTGAATAAGAATATTCGTGTCATGTAGCTATTTTAGTCCAGGACGTACAGTATTTCAAGTGGCTTACATGTTATTTCTAATGCCTCTTTGACCATTAATAGTATCTATCTTCATTTTATTTTAATTATTTTTGATTGCTCTATGAATTCATTTAGACCTTGGTTTATGGACACATCTTTTATTGACTTTATTTACCTTCATTAATTAGATATGTTATCTGTCGCCTTTGTGGTCTTCCTTGTGCTTGTAGAAGTCCCCAGAATTTTGAGAGTTTAAACTTTAAGGTCAAATCAAATCTTTTGGTGTCCCAGTGTGGCGTTCTCAAAAAATGTAGCAATAATAACACCGGTTACACCACGATGAAGAATAAGGTTGTAGTTTTTAAAAACACAATTGTCCTTTCATCTCAGTTTTCTTCTGAAGGAAGATTAGGTTATGGGTAATGGTTATGGTGGTCATGATTAATATAAGAGTATAGTTTAGAAAATAAATTAATCGTTTTGCCTGTAGAAAATATGAGAGTCCAGTAGTGTAGTCTCAAAGCTTCAGGATCAAATCTAGAGCATCTTAAAAACATGAGTTGATATGCTCATGTTTTTAAGATGCTGTCACTTTCAGAGGTGACAATCTAAATACACAGAGTGCTTCTGAAGACCATGATTTTCTGAGGCTATAAAAGTGGCTTTTGTGAGAGGAAGCAGGACATTATATAACCTGCTACTGCTGTCTGCAATGGAGGGGAGAGTCGCTCTAGTTTTTATGGATTGGAAAAGGACACACATGCATACACACACACACACATGCATACAGGCACACAAACAGACTTATATAACTATTTACTAGGCCATTCTGGTTAAGGCATTCTATTGACGGGTTAGGTCTATTGATGGGGACTATTGATGTCTTAGAGCTCCTGCAGATCCACAATAGCAGGCACACAAAAAATAATCTTACAGACACACATGCAGGACACCCATAGTGGATTACGAGTTAATGAACTTCTTTTGTGGTAACACTAGATGACAGACACACACACACACACACACACACACACACACACACACAGAATTAAAGTGACTCGTCTTTCTCCACCTCCTCTCTTTTCACAGAGACACTGGGAGTCTGTCAGTTTCAGGCCTCATTAATCAGTCATCTTCAGTTCAATGTATCACTGGCAGAAGACTTTGTCTGACAGCGCGGAGAAAAAAAACACAACAAATTATTGTTGCACAGCAACAAACACAGGTCACTGCAAAATCCTCCACAAGCCTGTAGGCCCTGTTCCACTGTGTCATTAAGCCAGCCATAAATCAATACTATTATCCTGCCTGTGTTTATTAGCTGATATAAATCCATACTCATTTCTCTGTGCTGCTAGCTGCTCCATCATTATTCAGACAGCGATACAGAGGATTGTGACTCCATGCTCGTACTGTAACTTCGGGACAATGTTAATGAGGTTAAAGCAACATTTAGAAGAAACTTTAAATAGGCATCTAAGGGACTGCAACCTCTTCATCGATCCCTCATCTCAAGTTTTCAAAAAATATTTTGATTTATAAATATGAGAAAGCTGTATGTCTACAACAACAAACTTTATCTTTACAGGCAGTTATTTCTATATTATATACATTTTCGTCTTAATAGACTCTATTAATACACCTGGACATTATGTGGCTGTCAATATCAACACACCCAACGTCTTGTGGAGTTCAGGGACAATGCATATGCAGACTGGCAGACTGGAGTTTTGTTTTCCATTCAGTCAAGGCTACATGAATCTACAGCTCTGTGAGACTGTACTTAGGCATAACAGTGCTTTGAGCTAAATGCTGCATGTGCACAATAATATTTAGAATGTAATGTTTACCTAGTAGAGCCAAGGGTGAGTATTTAGTTTACCAAAGAAAAGATTGACAAAAATGATGATGAAGAGTTAGTTGTGTTACGTTATGGTCAATGGCGTATCTCTAGATACAATATATACAATATATATTATATATAGAAAACGTCTTTCACTTCTCATCCATAAGAAAAAAACCCTGACCTTATCTCATATTAGCATTTCACAAGTTCTATAGATTTCAGGATGCCTCTTTTTAAAGCAACTTTTATACCATAAACTAACAGATTTTAAATCATGTTGATGCTACACTGACTTGCAATCAGGTGAATGGTGTTGTACGTCTGTCCTCACACAGGTACAATCACCCATAATGCTTTACTGCGCAAAGTCACACATGAGCAGCAAGAATAGTGATTTTGGTAAAATTGGGTCATATTTTATACAGAATATATGTGCTGGTCTTCCCTCTGATGTTCTCTGGCTGCTCAACTCTCTCTGATTTTCCTGATAAACAGTAAAAGTAAACTGTTGCCAAATGTAGCTGCTGTTAGCTCAGTCTGTTATTCGTATAATGATCTTTAGCAGATGAGAGCAGATAAGAGTTCACAGAAAAAACAGAGACTTTGACTCGCTTGTGGTGCTGTAGGAAAGTTATTTTTGCCAAAGTCACACAACTTTATCTTCTAGAAACCACCATTGCCTGTTTTTGTTTCAATAGCCACTTTGTTAGTGTGGACAGAAGGGTACTCAAATTTTTGGGATATCATACTATGCAGCCTCCCAGGGAAGCTTATGCTATGGTACTGAGAAAAGGCTGGATGATGAATCTTCAAGTCCAGGAAGAGAAACTGTAGCGGTTCTTCAGTATCAATTCAGTATCATATAGAACATGTTTTTCACCTCCCACTAGGGGAGTCAAGGCAAGTAAACATGATGTTCAATCAGGAATAATGGTGTTATATCCCTGCTATTCATGCACTGAACACACACACACACACACACACATGAACATTAGAGTCGGGTGCTTTGATGTATAGAGAGGGTAAATGGTAGAAGCCATACAGCACATCCATAGACGTTAATACTGCACAAAGTACTAAATCATCCTGGAAAATAGTGTCCCATCAGTGTTTTCTAAAATATAAACATTACTTGCATAGAAATGAACTGAAAATTGAATGAATGAACTAAATTAAATTGAATTATACTCTATATACTAACTATATAATATATAAACAAAAGATTTTTCCTTCTCTTAACTTTCTTGTATTGGATCAAACATCACACTAGGGTTGAACATGAACAAATAAACCAGTAAACCAAATGGGTCAAATATGAGGAATTTATTCTGTTAATTGCCTCTCCAGAAGCGCTGTAGTGATAGTGTTGGTGGTTGTGTACTGGATGAACTTGAAAAACTGCTCTTGTGCCGATGTAGCATAGCACAAGCACCTGCTGGAATCCAGCTAGAGGCCTTTCTGGTGTGCCTGCTTCATGAGAAACCTCCCTTTTTTGCTACCCTGCTGTCTGATTGTGAGGTCATTCAACTCATTCAACTGTAGTTTCTCCTTTTGCCAAGTTATAGTTAGGTCTTGGATAGGTAACAAAGACACTTCTTTTCATCATAACTGTCCCTAATGGGTGATTTCTCCATTGCTCAACATGATGGACAAGCATGTATTTTAATAGTGATTTTCTATGATATATTACACATATTACTGCATTCCATATTCCAAATACACAAACTGACAATTTAATCCATCCAGTATACATGTGCTTTGTAGAGCTGGAGTTGGAGGTTGCTTTATGAGCTGCGCTTGTATTCTCAGCAAGAAGTCTGTCATCTTGTCTGTAGGTGTTGAGGTCTGTCAGGATTGTGCCTTGCTACTTAGCTCTGCTGGTATTACCCTGGACACTTGGAAAGAAGCATGGGGTTTGATCACAGTAACTTTGCTTTGGTCAGTTGAGGTGATTTGGCCACATGATATACAAATAAAATTTGATTTGACGATAAGGATGCTTCTTCAATACATGGTTCTTTCTGGAAGCCCTTTGAGCATGTCCAATTGGGAGAGCACAGTGTAGACCAGATTAGAAGGATTATCCCATTTGTCCTGGGGATACTTTGGGATCCCACGGGCGAAGCTGAAAGTTGCTGGGGAGGGGTACTTTTGGGCTGCCTTACTTAGCCTGCTGACCCTTTGAAGCGGCAAACCTCCATGGATGTGGAAAGAAGCCAATGTGGAAGTGTCAAAAACTGCACTGTTCCTCAAACTACCTCTTGAGGCTGGCTACAGAATAAGTTCCCATATTATCATTTTTATCATATATCATTCAGCCCACCTCAGCTCCACCTCTTTGACCATTTTTGGACTAGCCAGGAACTGGAAAAAACAAAGATGGTAATGTCCGAAATCACCACACTGAGCTTCACAAAGGCTGTTAATGAACCAGTGGGATACTACATCCATGTTTTTTACAGTCTATAATCCAGACCATATAGGTGAATTTTACTGAAAACATAACATTTGATATAGGAAAACCGGCATTGAATAAACATCGGTAGAAAGCTTGACAAATACAAGATGATGAATAGAATGAATAGATGAAAAAAGGAGGAGATCAGAGAGCAGAACAGAGAGCTGCATATTGCATATGATTAACAATGGTCATTATCACCATTGTCCTGATTGGCCATTAATATTAGTCTCTTTCTTTCTTTGACATAAATTGATCACATTTTGTATCTGAGCCTCTTCTCTTCTTTTTATGCTGTCGTGATTTTTTTCTATAATGAATGTGGGCGGTACTAATAGATTCTCCTGACTCTGATCGTACCTGACCCAATATGCCGCTCAGCTCCTGATTCAGGCTACAGTCATCTCCCGCCTTTAATACTGCAACTCGCTCTTGGCTGGCCTACCTGCTTGCGCGATCAAACCTTTGCAAATGGTCCAGAATGCTGCAGCGCGACTGGTTTTCAATCAACCTAAAAGGTCACATGTCACCCCACTCTTCAGCGACCTGCACTGGCTGCCTGTAGCTGCCAAAGTTAAACACAAAGCTCTGACGCTAGCCTACAAAACCATCACAGGATCTGCCCCTGCCTATCTCAGCGTCTTAATCAAGGCTCACGTCCCGACCAGGGCGTTACGCTCAGCTCATACAAACCGTCTAGTTGTACCCTCGCCTCTCGCAAAGCGAGGTCACTCTAAACTCTTCTCTGTGGTCGTCCCCAAATGGTGGAATGACCTACCAACGGCTACAAGAACAGCAACATCCCTTTCTACCTTTAAAAAACTTCTAAAAACCTTTCTGTTTCGAGAATGCTTCCCTGCCTAACAAAATTAACAAAACTAACAAAACTAACAAACTACCCTGTGCTCCTTTACACCTTTCTCAGCTTATGTCCTCCTCTGTAAGTCGCTTTGAATAAAAGCGTCTGCTAAATGCAATGTAATGTAATGTAATGTAATGATTGGTCGACAGGTGTCAGTCATCAAAATCTGCCAATGAGGACATCCACACTCTGCGTTGTTTTAGCCTTAGCAGCACCGCTAGCTGCTACCGCGGCTGCTTCATGCTGTATTCTTTTAATACCGCTTGTTTCAAACATTGCGTTCCAAGAGGAGGAAAGTCTTCTTTCCTCCTCTTGGAATCCTCCTGAACAACTTTTGCAAACAGCAATGTTGTTGTTATCTTCTGCCACTATGAAAAACGACCACACTGGTGAAGACATGTTCATTATCAGTCTGGCAGAGACAGGGCCAGGCTTGGGTCCTGCCAATAAGGCGCAATAGCTTTTGGGGCTACTCGGCCTGTAAATGTTTAAAAAATCAGCTGAAAAGTGAAATTGTGTGAAGTTGAAAAGTGAAGATTTTTTAACAAAACAGTACCAAGTAATATTGAAACTGGGCCTGTCAGACGATACCTGCAATCGGTTCTTTTTGTACCCAGATCAAGAAAAAATGACTGTTTCTATGGTTTTGCTCGCAGTCAATCACCGCAAGCATTCTTCGATTCAATGCACCGTGTGATTGGTCCACCACTGCAACAACAACGGTTTGTATGGCGGTGAAGCGGGTTGAAGCCGTGGGCTCTGCATCTGTAGTGGAGATGGCTGGTCAGATTCCAAGATGCCAGCAAAATGCTCAAAAGTATGACACGGCCGTACGACACGGCTGTGGCGCCGGGTACTAAAAAATGCATAAAATGCGGTAAGATTATTTTGGGGAAAAACTGGGAATATGAGTAACATGATAAAGTACCTCATCAAACACAGAGAAAACTTCAGGGTGGAGAACTGCACGGTGTTCACGAAGCCGGCTTCTTCAACACCAGGGTCGTCGTCATCTCAACAGGACACGGCACAACCGTCAATAACTTCAGGTCATAGATACATGGTTACTAGGTTATAATGACTCATGAATCATTTATGTGGTAAAACATTTATTGTCAAGTAAATCATTTTGGGCATGTTGTAGGCATGTGCGCTAGCCTAGCTTGCTCTCTAATTTTACCTAATTATCAAGTTAGCACCCTTCCCAGTCACATCTGTCAGTGCTTTGTTCAGTGGTGACTACGAGCCACTCCATGTCTGACTCTGTACTGGGGGAGCTGTTTGCCGAGGAGGACCTGGCCCTCCTTGACCGTTCAGAGAAGGCACGGAAGGAGCTTGAACTCTACAGAGCTCTACCTCAGGGGAGATGACCTCCACCAGTCCTGCTGAGTGGTGGTGGGGGGTGGCCCAGAGAAGGCTGACATGTTAATGTTTCTTAAAAAGAAGTGTTGAGGAGGACTGACTGGTCAGTGGTTAGATTTAGAATGTTGGCTGTGATGTTGAAAATTACACAGCCCAGTTAATACTTTGTTGTACAGGTCTTCATCTTCATCTTCCTCCGCTTATCCGTTTGAGTCGGGTCGCGGGGGCAGCAGCTTCAGCAGGGTGGCCCAGACTTCCCTCTCCTCGGCCACTTCGTCCAGCTCTCCCAGGGGGACCCCAAGGCGTTCCCAGGCCAGCCGAGAGACATAGTCCCTCCAGCGTGTCCTGGGTCTTCTCCGGGGCCGCCTCCCGGAGGGACGTGCCCGGAACATCTCACCAGGGAGACGTCCAGGAGGCATCCTCACGAGATGCCCGAGCCACCTTAACTGGTTCCTCTCGATGCGGAGGAGCAGCGGCTCTACTCTGAGCTCCTCGCGGATGGCCGAGCTTCTCACCCTATCTCTAAGGGAGAGCCCAGCCACCCTGCGAAGGAAGCTCATTTCGGCCGCTTGTATTCGCGATCTCGTTCTTTCGGTCACTACCCAAAGCTCGTGACCATAGGTGAGGGTAGGAACGTAGATCGACTGGTAAATCGAGAGCTTCGCCTTTCGACTCAGCTCCTTCTTCACCACGATGGACCGGTGCAGAGTCCGCATCACTGCAGAAGCCGCACCGATCCGCTGGTCGATCTCCCGTTCCATCCTTCCCTCACTCGTGAACAAGACCCTGAGATACTTGAACTCCTCCACTTGAGGCAGGATCTCATCCCCGACCCGAAGGCTGCACTCCACCCTTTTCCGGCTGAGCACCATGGTCTCGGATTTGGAGGTGCTGATTCTCATTCCAGCCGCTTCACACTCAGCTGCGAACTGCTCCAGAGAGAGCTGAAGGTAACGTTCCGATGAAGCCAACAGGACTAGATCATCCGCAAAAAGCAGCGACCCAATCCTGAGGCCACCGAACCGCAGCCCCTCAACGCCCTGGCTGCGCCTAGAAATTCTGTCCATAAAGGTTATGAACAGAACCGGTGACAAAGGGCAGCCCTGGCGGAGTCCAACTCTCACAGGGAACAGGTCCGACTTACTGCCGGCAATGCGGACCAAGCTCTGGCACCGAGAGTACAGGGACCGGATAGCCCGAATTAATGGGTCCGAAACCCCATACTCCCGGAGCACCCCCCACAGGACTCCCCGAGGGACACGGTCGAACGCCTTCTCCAGGTCTACAAAGCACATGTAGACTGGTTGGGCAAACTCCCATGCACCCTCTAGGACCGCGCTAAGGGTATAGAGCTGGTCAACAGTTCCACGACCAGGACGAAAACCACATTGCTCCTCCTGGATCCGAGGTTCGACAATCTTGCGGACCCTTCTCTCCAGGACCCCCGAAAAGACCTTCCCGGGGAGGCTGAGGAGTGTGATCCCCCTATAGTTGGAGCACATCCTCTGGTCCCCCTTTTTGAAGAGGGGAACCACCACCCTGGTCTGCCAATCCAGGGGCACTGCCCCCGATGTCCACGCGATGTTGCAGAGACGTGTCAACCAAGACAGCCCCACAACATCCAGGGCCTTGAGGAACTCCGGGCGGACCTCATCCACCCCCAGCTCCCACCTCCACGGTTGTGGAGCAAACTTGCTGGCTGAGCTTGTAGGTTAGTGGTGTAAGGGGAACAACTGAGTAATGTTATGTAAGTTACTTGTAATTAATTACATTTATATACTTATCTTTCCAATAGGCAGTACATAAACACACTGCAGGGTAGTACCATTAGACTAGCGCTAACCAATTAGCCAGAGTTTAAGCCAGTCTGCACGCTACAGACAGGGACAGAGAGGGCTGCTGTGGTGGATCCGTGAGGAATTTTGACCAAAGGATTTCACAGACACGTCATTAGGGTTTCTGGGACCTGTGTGAACTGGTGGATAAGGGGTATAATCATTCTCCTTTAAGAAGTTTACCTCTGTGGATGGTTCTGGACACTCTGCTCATTAAATACTGTATTCTTATGGTAGATTATCTTGATTAAATTCAGATATAAATATAAATGCTCTGACAACATGTGAGAAGAGTATTTTCCTCGAATGTACTTCGCAAGAACAAAAACTGACCTTTTCTTAGTGTTTGGCTCACAACAAGGGCACGCTTTCAAAACCATACTTTGTCTGCTATTTTTCAATTAGTTGGATACTGTGATAGTACCAAGCAGCACTGAAAGGAAACACTGTTTCCACATTTTAAAGTGCAAACACCCACTCAGAGATGAAATTGGTAAATAGCACTCACCCCTAAATCTCTGAATGGACTTCTGGTTCACCGCCTCAAGGACTCAATTATCTTTTCAAGGTTGATGAAAAAATAAATAATTTTCTAAAAAGGCAATCCATTATCTTGAATGCGATTGGCTCATGTGAAGAAAACTCTGCCATCACAAACTCTATCAGATATTATCATTTCTATGCATATCTCCCAGTGTTCTGATTGTGGTTCTGCATACTGCATCTTATTTCATGACTAATTTAATTTGCTTCATTTAAATGTATTAATTCAATCATGCATCCATTTTCAATACTCCTTATCCTGTTCTAGGTCCCAGGGGTCTGGAGCACATCCCAGCATACATTGGGCAAAAGGAAGTTCATTTAATCAGTGTTATCTAATTATTCAGCCTGATGATCCTGAGCGTTTCTGTCTGGCTTCTGGCCTGTCTTTAGTACTGCAGCCATTCACTGTTTTATTTCCTCCACAGGGAAACATAAGAAGAATTTTATATGATCTTATGTCAAACAATCCAAGGTGAAAGGTACTGAAGGAGAACATCCTGAGATTAATCTGGCTAATTTTTGCTGTTCACAAACCTTCAGTTCATTTTCTTAAAGATCTCTCCTTTAGTGGCAATCAAGAAAACTGTAGAGCTGAAATCATGATTTAGTCCTTCTCATGTAAATATATTATACATATTTATGTCATTGGACACAGATTCTTTTAGACTATACACCTTTACTGTGTGATCACTGACATTTAGATCGAATAACTACAAAGTTGGTTACAGAAGTAAAGAAAACTTCACTTTTATGTCGCCCTGTGTGTGCCTGAGAAAAGTTTCATGCTTCTTTTTCTGTATCTACAAAAAATGTGAAGCTGGTGTTTTCGTCACAGGAGTAGAAAAACACTAGCTTTTTCAAAGAGGAAGAACTTATGCAAATAGAAACACATCTGAAGTGGTACATAATTTATTCCAATTAATAAATTAGTATAAAACCATAAGGATATTTATACAGCCAGTCAGCTGGACACGTATTGTTCCCCTGTAGACAGTTTCTTACAAGTTATAAAACTTGTAAGAAACTTTCTTTTGCCCTAATTAGTACTAGAATACATTCACACACACACACACACACACACACACACACACACATATATATATATACACACACACACACACACACACATATATATTAGATCATCAGGCACTGGGACAGCTACAGTTACCCATAAAGGTCTGTGGTCCTGGCATCATATGGTAAATGGACTGCAGCACCTTTCTAGTCTTCTGACCACTCAAAGCATTTTTACACTACAGCATTAGCTGCCATGGCAAGGTGCCAACTGATCAGATTTAGGAGCTAACTATTCACACACATTCATACACCATTCACACACATTCATACACCGATGGTTCAGTCTGGACACGACATGCAGACTGGAACAGACAATCATCTGATTAGTGGATGACCCGCTCTACCTCCTGAGCCACAGCCACCCCCACATCCCAGAAGCGTTTCCAAAGTCAGACTGGAGTCTGCAGAGGGTGCTTTATTTTGAAAATTGGCCAGTTTCTCTATGCTGTGTCGGTTTCTGACCTCCTGCCAGTTTGATCTGCTCTATGCTGCTGGACATGGCTGGCCATGGCATTCCTCAAACATAGACTAGCCACAGATCCTTCATGGAACAGAGCAGAGAGACACTTTTGAAACACACCACAGTGCGAGTGTTGTCTAGAACGCTGCCCGCATGGCGCAGCTGTAAATAAATCTAGGAGTAGCTGACGTGCTGAATCAGATTTTCACACCTCCACCACAGAGTGAAACTTAAAGGTCCAGTGTGTAGGATTTAGTTGCATTTAGTGGTGTAGTCACTGCATTGCAACCTCCTCACATCACCCTCATCTTCCTAGTGTAAAGGAGAAACAACACTTGAACAGCCTTGTCTAAAGTCAGTGTTTAGTTTGTCTGTTCAGGGCTACTGTAGTAACCATGACAGAGGACCCAGTCCCACTCTAGATATGGAAGGATTTTTTAAGTTTTCAGGTGATAATACATGAATGAAAACATAGTTATGAATATTATATTCCAAAAAAGATGTGATGAATCAGTTCAAAGCTCTGGGAGAGAGGTGGAACATGTAAATACACCTGTGGACATCATACACAGTTTTTTACTGCGGTCTCATTATGTACTCCATTGGTATGTTGAGAGGGCCAGCACGCAGATTGACAGGTTCATTATTTTGGTAGGACGGCAAAGCATGCTTGCTGGCTGACACTGTGCAGCCCGGGTGGATGAGCTTTAACCGCTGGCTTGAGGTGTAGAGGTCCTTGCAACCATCTTACTGTGCCAGCTGTTGCACCTGTCAGGTTAATTTGCTGAGGACGAGTTAAAGCTTATTTACTGACACACAGGGCTTTTGTGTGTGTGGTCAGACACACTGAGGACAGACACATCCATTATGCATACTGCAAAAAAGGGGCCATAAGGACATTGGCATTTTACTTTAAAATAGTGTAAAAACACTATTTTAAAGTAAAAGCACATTTTAAAGTAAAAATTTACTTTAAAATAGTGTTTTTACACTATTTTAAAGTAAAATGCCATGATATTTGTTGATCAAGCAGAATTAAACACAGCAGATATAATGAATAAAGAAAGAATCTATGTACTAGAAGGTAATATAAAATATGAAAAGTTCTGACAGGGAGGGTGGTTAAAATAAAAGAAAGTTTAATTTAAAGAAACAATATGTCTGTACAACCAAGAATATGCAATGACCATGCTGAAGGTTGTTTTATTTTATTGATGCAGTGGGATATACATGTTGTACAGATAATTGTTTAAAATCAACAGATATGTATGGTTATGTGTGGTGTGTATGTATGTATGCACGTGTGAATGGACATAACTGTTATGGACATGGTCCTCTACAGTATTAATTGTTTGTCTTATGACTAGGTGCCACCATATCTCACTGTGGTGGCCAGGGTCACAGAGACCTGTTGCTACCTTCCTAGTCATAATAGATAGCTTGTTGTTGCCGTTCCAGTCTGCGTAAGCGGACATCTGTGTCCCCAGACTAGAATGTGTTGACAATAACACCTGCAAGAGTGAAGACATTCTCTTTGACTAATTCTGGGGCGTATAATATTTGGGGTGTGATCTTTGAGTTTAAAGTATATCCACCATCACAAGTTCGTCAGAATGTGAGACCGACTCAAGCACTTCTGATGAACTTTGAGAGTGTCTCTAATTCTCCTTGATCAAGCGTCAATAAATAATACAGCATAAGACATCAGAGGCTCCTGAACACTTTCTGAACTCCTGACCTCATCATTGACCTTTGACTTCAGCACTTTCTCCACAACAATAACCATAAAAAGTTATTGATTACTCATCCTGTACTCAGGGGCGTGTATTTCAACTCTCTATAATTCAACAGTTCCCTGATGGACAGATAGACAGACAGTCCTCCAAAGACTGGTTGGACAGTCGGTTTCCTCTCATGCAGGTTCATTTTTGAGAAAGTTCGAGCACAGCTTCTGAGACCAACAGGTAATAGTGTTACACTACAGAGGTGATTTACACACTTCTTTGTTGGACAGACTGCCAAGAGGCAAACTGCTAACTATAATTAGCTTGGTCAGACCTGGAGACAAACCCAGCAAAACCCACTCAGTCTCGGAGGTTATGTTAGTTCTAGGTCCAGCTGTGTTCAATAGAAAGTAGATGTTAAAACTAGCTTATAGTTGTATAGTGTATAGTGGTGGGGTGTAACGCACACTCCCCATTGGCTACTGTAAAAGCCAATAGACCATAACATGCAACGATCCCTCTGGAGCGGGGTTCTTCTGCTAACCTCGTCTCTTGTCCAAAAAATCCAGGCAAGTCGGAAAATTATGTTTTTTCTGGGTTTTTATTCCCCACCTCACCAGGTACAAACAGTGCCAATATATACAAACCAAAAAAAATAAAGTGAATGAACCAAAAAATGCTCTATCTACAATTTTAAATAAACAAAAGAAAAGAAAAAACAAACAACCAAGAAAACAAGAAAAATTAGTTCTTCAATAACTCAGTTCGCGAAACCACAAATCAATCACCAACCTCACACTCCCCGATTGGGGCCCAGGCAGCCCCTTTTATAATGGTAGCCCCTCCCACCACATAGTTCTCCGCATCAACAATTACGCGTCATCCTCCTATATAATGCCGGTCATATGTACGCCCTGTTTCTCCGCCGGAAGCGGACCGGTAAGTAGTGGCGGCGTATTTCCACCCACCCCATAAGTTATCATCTTATCATCTGTGTGTATGGATACATTGTATTAGCGCTGCCAAGTGTGCACCCTTGGCTGTGCTATTGTCCGGTGAGGGGAAGAGGGATGTGTGTTTTGATATGCCCTGTTTAGCGCGGAGCAGAAGGGAATGGGGAAGATGCGTTGGTTGTGTTTGTGTGTGTGTCTATGTGTGCGCTGCGTGTGTGCGCTGCGTGTGTGCGCTGCGTGTGTGCGCTGGCCGCAGTCAGTGACGGCGCTGCTCCGTCACATTATCCCCCTCCTCCCGGAGGTTGGCGATGTGCAGCAACCTAGATAGGTAGTCTGCCACCACGTTGGCCTTGCCTGCTCTGTACCGGATAGTGAACCGGTATGGCTGAAGTGAAAGGTACTATCTAGTCAGGCAGCTGTTGTGGTCCTTCATGGAGTTGATCCACGTGAGAGCTCTGTGGTCTGTCTCAAGATCAAACTCCCTTCTAAGCAGGTAGTACCGCAAACTTTTCAGTGCCCACTTGATGGCCAGGCCCTCTTTTTCCACAGTGGAATACCTGGTTTCACGTGGCTGCATCTTGCGGCTCAGGTACAAGATAGGTTGTTCCTCTCCCAGATCTCCTTGGGCCAGGACGGCCCCAAGGCCCACTGCAGAGGCGTCCACCTGGACCAGAAACCTTCTGCTGAAGTCCGGACTCTGGAGGACAGGCGAGGAACACAGGTAGGTCTTAAGGGTGTCGAAGGCTATTTCACAGTCATTGGACCAGGTTACTGGGTTTCGCTGGTCCCTGCTGGTCAGTGATGTGAGCGGGGCTGCAATGGTGGCAAATTGAGGCACGAACCGCCTGTACCAACCAGCCAAACCCAGGAAGGACCGAACCTCCTTCTTGGTGCGAGGCCGCGGGCAGTTTCGGATAGCTTCAACCTTATCCACTTGTGGCCGCACCTGCCCTTGCCCCAGTTGGTATCCCAGGTATTGTGTCTCTTGCCGGGCCCACTCACACTTAGCGGGGTTAAGGGTCAACCCCGCCTCCTGGATCTTTCCCAGGACCAGGGACACATGTTCCAGATGTTCCTTCCAGGTGTTACTGAAGATGTCATCCAGGTAGGCGGCACTGCAGTGGTCGCAACCCCGGAGGACTCGGTCCATCAGTCGCTGGAAGGTGGCGGGTGCTCCATGTAATCCAAACGGCATTACGGTGAACTGGAAAAGCCCCGCTGGTGTTTGGAATGCTGTGCATGGCCGAGATGACTTCTCCAGGGGCACCTGCAAGTATCCCTTACACAGATCCAGGGTGGTGATGTATCTGATCAGAGATGGAATTGAGTTTTCTGAAGTCGATGCAGATCCGAAGGGAGCCATCCTTCTTGAAAACGATGACCACGGGACTGCACCACTCCGAGTTGGAAGGCTCAATTACCCCAAGCCTCAGCATCTCTTCTATCTCCTGCTTCAATTTATCCACCAGTTGTTGTGGAACACGGTAGGGACGTTGCCGTACAGGTTGGATGTCTTTTAGACGCACAACATGTTCGACCAGAGTGGTCTTTCCTGGCGTAGCTGCGAAGAGGGAAGGGACCTTCTGGAAGAGCCCAATCAGTTGTGCGGCCAGCTGCGGTTCCAGATGTCCCAGCACGGGAGCTGCAGGCACCGTTAGTGCCTCGGGTTCCATCTCCGCCTCATCTTCCAGGTTCACCTCCCTCACCAGCAGAGCCTTTTCTGGAACCGGGACACTACGCTCCTTCCACTCTTTCAGCAGGTTGACATGATAGGTCTGTTTAGCCTTTTTTTTGTCTGGGTGATGTACCTCGTAGGTCACAGGGCCCATCTTGCAGGTGATGCTGTATGGCCCCTGCCATTTCGCCAGAAGCTTGCTGTTGGAGGAAGGAAGTAGCAACAGGATTTTTTGGCCAGGCTGGAACTCACGGTGTCGGGCGTGTTGGTCGTACCAGGCCTTCTGGTTTTTCTGGGCCTCCTGAAGATTGACCTTGGCCTCCTCTTGGTACCTCTCCAGTCGGTCCCTCATCTCCAGCATGAACTGCACCACCCCTCTGTCGCTTGCCGTGGTGGCTGGCCGCAGTCAGTGACGGCGCTGCTCTGTCACACCCTCCCTATCTGACCATTTTTACAGGAAATGTGTAAAAAAAGAGGAAGCAAACAGCACTCTGCTTCCTGTTCGATGGGGACTTTAGTCATTGAGTTTGTGTACAGGTGTTATTTTGTATCATCACTTTTTTTTTCAAATAAATTATAAACAAAGAAACAATAACTTTCTGTGTGCTGATTAATGTCAGTCTTTAACTAAATAAAAATTAATCAGAACTCAATTATTTTATATATATATATATATATATATAAAAAGCTAGCTACAGCTAGCTTGGAAGTAACTTCCAGACGACGTCTGCTTCTTAGTAAACAACAGCTTCCTGACTGGCAACCAACACTGTACCCAGAGATGCTGCAAAAAAGTACTGACTTGTTTTTCTGAACTTTTGTTCTTTAAGGAATAAGAATCACCCGTAAAGTTTTCAAACTGGTTAGCTTTAGAGGTGATAATAGGTGTAATCTTCCTCTTTCTCCAGTCTTTATGCTAAGCTATGCTATCCTGACTAAAGTTCTGTACTGAATGGACAGACATGAGATTATTTTATATATTTGGAGAATATTCAAACACTTTTTTGTCTCCTGGGGGACGTGTACATCCTCTGTAGCCTCTTCTGTCTGTCTGTCATGGCTGCCCTTGAGACGGAGAACAAGCTCCACCCTGCATGCTCTCCACTCCTACTTCAGATCCTAGAGAGTCGTGATGCAATTCTGGAAGAAGTGAGTTTCAAGTATGAACGCACACATGCACAATCAACTAATGACCTTCTCAGGCCCTGCAGGACGTGCATGATTATATTTGCTCCTCCAGTCTATTTAAAGGTTTTTTTTTCTTTTCAGCACACCAACTGGAACAGAAGAAATGGTCATATGAATGTATTGTATAATGTATGTAATGTATCTCCAAAATGTCAGCTTTCAAAGGACACGTGTAGCCAGTTTGGTGACCCTGAACCTTTTGAGATAATCCAGTAACTATTCATAAAATGCACTCAAACTCACTAAAAACATGGAACCCTTCATCCTGTTTGAACACCAAACCTGGATGTACATGTTTTTTTAGTGGACAGTAGTGAAATACATTTCAGCCCAGACCTTCGTGTGCTTTGAATAAATCAGACATGCTGTATTGTCTGGGTGTAAACCTGGCTCCTGTTGATTCATTGTGACCAGTGATTCATCTCTGACACCTTCTCCTCTTGGTGGAAAAACACATTAACCTCAGCTGATTCATCAGATCCTGAAACACAACACGGCTATTCTGTGCCAGACACAAGCGCTGTCTTCTACAAACGACCTTCACAATCAGGTCATATGCATTATCTCAAATTAAAAACCTTAACAGCGACTTTTTTACATCGTTACATTTCCTTCAAAACACGATTTTACTACAAGACCCTCTCTTGGTGGCATGTGTGGTTGAGATACAGTATCTTGTTTTGGGTTTGGGAATGAAAGAAGAATAGCAAAACTGAAAGAGATCTTGGTTATTTCTGATATGGACTTTATTTTTAAATGATCTGAGTTTATAAGTTTGAGTCATCTTTCTTACGACTGATGGTTTTCCTCTTCCTCTTCCCTGTGTTTTTCTGTTTTGTTCCCTCCCTTATGTGTCATCTTCATCTCTAGACGGCTGGGCGTGGCCTCCTGATCACTCTCTCGGCAATCGTTGGACACCTCACCTCACCTCATCAACTCCAACCTGTGCCATATAAAACCCTGTCTCAATCATCCAGAGTCTGCCAGATCAGTCTTTGTGGCACTGATTCTGCTACAGCCAAACCTCTGACATTGAACTTTGTGTTTGTGATGGCCTGTTAACTAACTTGCTAACTTTTGCTCTCTTCTTGTCTCAGGATTATCGCGCCTGTCTGCCCGTCACCTGCAACATCCAGCCCAGTCTCACCTTCCATGCAGTTGTTGGACTCACATTACCACAAACCCTCTGAGAGACCTTCAGCAATGCCACTGCAACCAGTTTTTGTGACAATAAACTTAACTGATTCCTGACCCCTGGTCTGTTTGCACTTTGTTTGTTTGTATGTTTTACTTTCTTTTTTAGATTCTCTAAAACTAACCAAGTAGTTTTTGTGGCTAAGGCTAACACCATGACAGAAAGTTGTTACACCAGAACAGTCTCCATTTTGTTTACCTCTGAGATCACGAGATCATGCATGATTATTTCGAATCTTATAGTATGTGTATGTTTGAGACAAGAAAATCTATGAACTTTCTCTTGATGCAACCTGATTTCAAATGGATTAAGATTTAATATAAATATATACACAAATATATATTCATCCCTTTAGCAGCAGGTTTGAGAGCAGAATGCAGCAGTCCTGCAGGCCAGACACTCATCCAGAAAAGGCAGTGACACGACAGATTGTTTTGTTTTCAACTCAAGTCTCAGTGCCATGCAATCAGTCTGTCATCCACTTCATACCTCCCTTTTAAACCCACCAGCACACAAGCTCAGTCCACCTGAAGAAAGATCTCAAAGACATTCCAATGTACAGACACAACCTCTAGCTAACACCTACAGAATGCACGACCTACAGTAAACTCACTAGATTACATTGGCCCAGCCTGCCAGGTCACTTTATACACATAACATATCTTCAGATAATAATTCAGAACACCACTGTCGCAGGAAGGGAATCACTGCAATCCCTCCTCAGAGGTAAAGGGAGGGACTAGTAAACAATTAAGTACACCTGGGAGTTGGAGGAAAGGGTATTTTTATCCAGTTAGACAAAGACAACATGGAGGAGACTAGGAGGAAGTAAGAGAAAGAGGGGAAAAACCAAACATATCGTTCTGTAGAGTTAAAAAAAGCTGAGAAGGACTAAAAGCAACCCCGGAGTGTGTGTAAAGTCATCGGATGTCTTTTTACGTGGTACTCAGTGCTACAACCAGTCTGGGCTCAACATACAGATAAGTGTCTCGGCCTGTCGCTCTCCAGGCTTCTCCACCCCTCTCAGCCACTGTCTTGTCTTACACCAGATACAGCAAATCCTGTCCCTGTTCCCTGTCCCCATATACCTATACCTATATTTTTTATTTTCACCCCGACCCAAAACTCAGACCAGCATGAACTAAAAAGAACTGAACTTAAACTGCAGCCATTCGCTCATGGTCTTTAATGGTGAATGCACTTTTTTTTTTATTTAGTTATAGTTAGTTATATGGACTTGCATTTGATTAATTCGTTTTTTGTATTTTGAAATGTGTTAATTTATTGTTCAATTAGTTCTTTTTTCCTACAGTGATTTGTCTGTTTGATTTTTGTTTTGCCTATGATTGATGAATAATTAACTTTTTATTTTCAGATATTTTGTTTACCAGTGTTTTGTATGGGGTAATTATCTTTTGTAGCAAGGGCCTTGAGCTAGCTTTACTTTTGAATTTTGTTTGTTTTACAGATGTTTCGGGTTTACATATTTGTTTTTTTTTCTATTTGTAGAAAAAACGGCAGGTTGCCTTGTGCTCCTGTCTGGCGCCCAACTTTAACCCTGCATCTTTTTCAGCTCCTACACTACACCACATACAGTCAATAGTCCAATCCAGGGTCCGACATAACCCATGGCCCGATGGCCCGGGGCCAGTAAAAGTACATGCAGGCCAATCAGAGTCATGATAAATCGAAATTTGAGATTTGGATTTTTGCCAATTTCACCGGTAAAAAGCATTAAAGTTGTTTGCAAAACACCGTTTAGACAAAGAGTAATAAAGAAAATGTCCGCTAAAGAGAACTACGAGGCAGAAAGAAGCAGGAGGCTTTTTATTCCTCATGGACTCAACAGTATACATGGCTAAAACCTAGTGACGGAGGTGAAATGTTCTGTTTTGTTTGTCGCAATTTCCAGCGAAGGCCGTCCGAAAATTTCAGAAAGCATGGCATCGATGCTAATGATAAGAGTAGAAACACATTTGCTGTGTATGGTGGTGGACAACCCGGCTTCCGGTCCACTGAATGTTTGGGCGAGACAGGCTACCACTGATTGTCAGCAGCAGGTGACTAAACTAATCAAAGCTGCCTACCACACAATTAAATCAGAGCAGTCCTTCGTGTCTTTTGAAAAGACGGTCACTCGAACACTGTCGACATTGGGTCCCAATATTGCTCCGATGTGACGTCGAAGGTGAGGTAAAGTTCAAGACTAAAAGTTACAAATTTGTAGTGTGTAAATTTGCTCATACAGTTTCATAGTGCTCATACTGTTTAGATCCAAAACAATCATACCTGCTTACAGTTTCAGCTGTAGCTTCAGCCTTCGTCAGAGCTGTCAAAGCGTTTTGTAACGTGTCTCCCACATAGCTGGGACACCGATCTCCACCGGTGGCGTGAGGGCGGAGGACAGGCGCCACTGAGCTGGGGAACTTTATTTTGAAAGGTTTCCTGGCCCTGTCAGCTGTTTTAAGACACGTCACACAAAAACGCTTTGACAACTCCGACAAAGGCTGAAGCTACAGCAGGTATGATTACATCCTATCCTTACTTGTATGATCACAAGAAACTAAAACTATAATACCTTGTGAATACGTTGTCCTAACAACTGCTTTTTTATTTTTCAGGTTTGGAAATGTCTGGAGGGTCCAGACCTTGAGCACTTTAACTCCATGTCTGTGGTGGACAGGTGGCTTGCAGCAGTAGACAGAAGGGGCTTGGAGTGAACACACACACCTTTTTTCCTCTCACTGTACTATGTGATTGTGTTTTACGGCAGATGCATTCTTAGTTATTGACATTAGAAAGAGAAATTATTATCTGAAATGTGTAAATTGTAAATAAATTAAAATTTAGGTTAAAAAAAAAAGAGGTATTTTCATTTTTGTCAGCCGGGCCAGTGAACATACCCAAGGGGCCAGTAAAACTCTGATCTACTGGCCCGGGGGGCCAGTAGGGAAAAAATGTTATGTTGAGCCCTGCAATCTGTCACATGAGCTCCTCAGTTTGATTTGCTTACGCCACATTGGAATGGAATGTATTGGAATGAACAGGAGTGAATCCATAACCTTGACATGAGTTCTGTATTGAGACGGAGGCTCCTCTTCCTCCAGCTGCTGCAGTCTGTGCTACAATTACAGGCTCCTGACATTGACTGCACTTTGTCTAAAAGATACAGAACTGGAGCTTCATTATGAACATCCATGATGATTACTATAATCTGTCAGACTGTAAAACGTCTTCATCAGGGAGGTCACTCATGCAAATTCACTGAAATAAATAAGAGTAAAAAAGTTATTTTAATTTTATCCACTAAGACATAAATTCATTTTGAAAACACACACACACACACACACACACACACACACACACACACACACACACACACACACACACACACACACACACACACACACACACACACACACACACACACACACACACACACTTTAATACATTTGATACTGCTATAACTTTAATGCATTACGAGTACTTGTCACTATGCAATAACACACACCCACACACACACACACACACACTCTCACACACACACACTGAGGGCAAAGCCAGCTGCAGTTTAACCTCTGGGCTGGAGCCCCCTGCAGAGCTTAAGATGGCAGCATGACATTTAACAATATGGCCTCCTGTGGGCTCTTTACTGGAAACCTTGTGACCGCCTTGTTCTGTTTTATCTCACTTCATTTCTTTTATTTCTTTCTTTATTTTCAAATGAATGAACTTCCTGCTCCAGCACAGCCTTACACACAAGACCACTGCCCAGTCCAACCACACGCTGTGCGGCTCCACTTTAGCAGCTTTGGGATGTTTGAAGTATTGCTTAAGAGCACTAGTTGATGAGCTGAGAGTCATTTACTTTCTCCAGTATGCAGTTACAAAGGCTTAATTCTGAATGGACGGTGTAGTAGAAGTGTGGTAGTCATAGAACCTATTAAAAAAAAAATCACACGTTGGCTGCCCTGGGAGATGTCTAGACGTTCTGTAGAATTTGTTCCCCTGGCACAAGAGGCCATGCTGAGGAGAGAAGAACAGCAATAAGGGGAAGCAAAGAAGGCACTAATTCACAATGCATCAAAACAGGTTAAAGTCAAAGTCAAAGTCAATTTTATTGTCAATGCTGCTATGTGTACAGGACATACAGAGCATCGAAATCTCGTTTCTCTCTTGTCCAAAACAGTATGGACACAAGTATAGTAAAAGATGTAAAAAGAAAAGTATATAATATATATATATATATATATATATATATATATATATATATATATATATATATATATATATATATATATATATATATATATATATATATATATATATATATATAGAATAGAAATATACAAATCTAAAAATATATACAGCAAAAGACATCTGTGAGGCAATATGGCACAGTGTAAACGGAGTTATTACTATAACTATAAGTATGGTAATATGGCAGTATGGACAGGATTTACAGTTATTTACATTATACTTATACAGTCAACTATGAAATATTTGAAATATTTGAACATTAGACTGTACACAGTGCAAATGGACTTCCAGGAGGTAGAGAGACGACCCTGTCTGTCTGAAGGTAATACGTCTGGCTTGGTTAGGACGTGTACTGACTGGCATTCTCACTCTCAAGACTCAATGACATTTAAACTAGGTGAAGCTAACTGGACAGTTTTAATTTAAACCTGAAATTGATACGGTGTATTGATTAGAAAACTATTGTACTGCAGAACAGACTCAGAGCAATGATTTTAATGACAAGAGTAAGAGAACTATTTACAGAAGAAAAAAAATGCTATATCACATCAATAACCTCATAAAAGTACATCAGCCGATCCTGTACTGGCTATTTTATTACAAAGTGAGCACATGGTCCTTATTTTGATAGGTTTGGTTGGCACTCCAGGATTTTTTTAGCAATACTAATGGCATGGCTTTAGGCATGGCAGCATGTGTTGTTCGGTCCACCACTGCGGTCCAAAGTGAATTATCTGAACGCCTATTATTATATTCCTATATCCTAATTATATTCATTTTGAATTCATGGTCTTCAGAGGATGAATTATACTCACTTTGATGATTGTCTGACTTTTGACTTCTTTCCTCTAGCACAACCATGAGTTGATAAGTTGGTTCAGGCTAAAATATCTTCACATGTATTGATTGGAATGCCGTTACATTTTGTCAATGTTCTCATGGTTCCTAGAGGATCACCACCATCAGGTCAGATTTTTCACTTTTCCAGTGAAATACCTAAAAAACCTGCTTCTATGAATTGGCACCAAATTAGTACACTAATGACTTTGTGATCCCCTTCACCCACAGGTTTACAGTTTTGGTTCTGAGTGAATGTCTGGGGAATAGGTTCGTCATGGTATTTGGTTTATGCCACCTCTACCCTTATACCCTATCATGGAATTTATTAGACACAGGGCTGCTCACCATCCGCCACAACATCCTGCAGTCTTTTGGGGACAGAGTTTTGAGTGACGCAGCCACCCTCTTTTGAAACTCTCACCAATTGTAAAGATCCACCATTTATGGACATTTTTAGGAAACCTGTCAGGGTTAATTCTGTTAGAATCTATAATCTGTTATAATATTGCTTTTTATTATTTTTTGTTTGTCTGTTTTGTCTCTGTCATATACAGGCGCGCAGATAGGTTTGAGAAACTGGGGGGGACGGTGTCTTGAAAAGTCCTGGTCGATTGCATTAGTTTATACTAGATTGACATCAGAAACTGGAAAATTAGTCTATGTTAATTTGTCTGTAGATATACTATAAGGTATATTGTTAAAGTTTTGTTTTGCTATCACTTACCGTTTGGGAGCTGCAATAACAAAAACTATTTCCCTACGGGGATTAATAAAGTACTTCTGATTATGATTCTGATTCTGGTATATTTCACACGTTCCTATATTTAACTTGCCTGCTGTGTACTAAGTAAAAGACTAATTACAGCAGCAATTTATTTAATTATCCAGAATTATACCAAGTAACCAGCGTCTATATTTTCCCTATATGTAATTAGACGCAAATGATAAATGATATAATTTGTTCCAGGAAGCAGCTTGAAGATTATCGACCTATCAAATAAATTGTCATCATTCTTTCCATCTACTGCAGCATTTGATGTATTGAAGCACTAAATGTCTAAATGCCAGTCGATTTATCTCTAATTACTGCTGCAGAAGAAATTTTCCACACTTGATTTCCACCAAAATTGAAAGTTACATATGACCACACTGTCCTTAATGGGCAGCTCTTAGCCTTACTTCATACCTATCAAACTCATTTGATATCAAATGTTTGTAATGCAGGGAGGGTCATAACTCCTAACTCAAAGCCAATCATTCAACCTTGAGTTCAGCATATTTGCAACAAAACAGAAATAATATGTAATAAATCAGAATTTTCCTCAGACACACAACTGACTAAATCTGAAAACAGAACTTCCTGTGATACTTTTCTTTCTGTGTTGCTCAATCATTGGCTGCCTCTAGTTTCTATCCTGAGCCTAGCTATGCATAGTCAAGTCAAGTCAAGTGTTATTTATTGTCAAAAATCTATGTAACAGAGTTAGCAAAGAAGTTTGAAATTGCGTTTGACCAGTCTCCAATGTGCAGTTTGACTAAACATACATATAATATTTATAAAAACACACACACATACATACACACAGCAGTAAAAATATAAAAAAGGACTTATTTACATACTTTCTCTGATACATTCACTCATAACACAAGCATACCCCCCCCCCCCCCCCCAACACACACACACACACATATTCAATCACATCTGTGACCGTTAGTCATTAAAGTCCAGAAACTGAATGAAAAGCTTGTCAAATTTCATTCTAGTCAAACAAAACTGTTGGAGGAATTACTCAATATTGGTATTCTTAGTGTGTCTCTTCACACCTGTATGTATAATGAATGGTTGAAGACCCAAAAGCCAAACATGAGCCATGAAACCAGCTTTAGTCAAAACAGTATAGTTGAATGGTTCTTTGAGATCAGACTGGTTTGGATGTCAGTGATGAGTGGATGTCTAGAGAGGTGCAGGGCTGGTGGTGGCGAAATCCAAGAAGTGGAGAGGATAACAAGACTAGGATGGATGTGTCAGATGTGGCAAGCAAAAATCCAGAGTAAGAAACAGGACAGTCATAAAAATGCGAACCTGTAAGGAACAGAGCTTGGCTGTAGCGTAGCTTACAGAGGCAGGTTAGAAGGGAGATCGATCGATCTTGCCGAGTCTGGAAGATAAACTGATTGGACAACCTGCATCATCTGCACATTATCAGGACCCACATAGAGATTGAAAATATATCATGCTGCATATTATTGCTATTATATATAAGCATTATTAGACCGCAGATTCACTAGATGTTATGAATATTGACAAACAAGATATGAGATGAGCACTCACATCTTGCTGTGAGGTAGTTGTGGTTGTGCCTAGATTGGGGACTGTGGTTAAACCCAACCAGTCTTGGAAGATGGCTGTCCATCATGAGCCAGATCCTGGGTAAGGTTTCCTTGTCACTGTCACCAAGTGCTCACCCACGGTGGTATTTGTTAGGTGTCTCTAAATAATATTATCAACTCTCTATATAAAAAGTGTTCTAAGATCACTTCTATTATTATTTTCTGCTATATAAATCAAATTAAACAGAGTAAAAATGCAGTATTAATGTCAGAGTAAACCAGAGTATTGCACAGTTAAATTATGGCACAAATAATTGCACTTGCAGGTCGATGTAGCCCAGTTGAAAATAGAAATTCTAGATAAATGATGGGGTTGTAGATGCTGACAGGGCCAGTCTATTGACTATATTCCTGTTGTGTTCCCTGTGGTGCATCCCCTTCCCTGTGTGGAATGACTATACTCCTGTACCAGCACGTCATGGAGTAGGTGAGAGACTTTGTCCAAAGAAATTATTAAAATATCCTCAGCAGATGTTTTAGTGAAAGTAATGCAAAACTATGTTAACAATAATGCATTACTCTACAGACAGTTGTTATATTGTAAAATAGTAACTCATTACTTTCTGGATCTATGTGGATGTAAGACACAGGTGTAGATGTAGGTGTAGTTAGAACAGACTGACACTGTCACTCCTCAAGCCACCCTGCTTTTCTGGTTAAATTTTATACTTCAGTGTTTAACCAAAAGGTGTGGGTAAAGGTGATGTGAATTTTCTGTGAAACTGTTAATGAGAAAATGTTCTGTACACATTGAAGTGTTTACACACTGTGTTCTCACATTGTGTCCAGTCCAGTTCATTGTCCCAGAATGGAAACAGCGTCACCGGGTCTTGGCCCTTCTTAGTTTCACAATCACTCTGTCTTTGTTATGTTGAGCTGCATATGATTCTTCACACCACGTGACAAGTTACCCACAGCCATATTCTCATCACTGATGCTAATATATCCTGTAGCAGATGCATCAAAAACTCTGTGTGGAACTTGAAGTCTGTGGTGCAGCAACATCACTGTCAGCTTCTCACTAGTAGAGCTGGCTGGATGGTGTTGATGGTGTTGACTTGCAGAGTGCTCATTAGCTTGTCGAGGTGCGTGTAGATGGAAGTAAATGATGGTATCTTCAACTCCCAGTCAGGGCTGGAAGATGAACTGGAGTAGGTTTAAGAGTGGCCTGATCATGGGCCAGAGCTGTTCAAGGACAAGTTTCTCAAGACCTGGGATGTGGGAGGTCAGTGATACTGGTATGTACCCCTTGAGCCAATGTGACACAAAGAACGAAGCAGGATATCATCATTTACAATTGGTGTGAGAATATCAATGAAAAATGTTCTGTACAGTACATGTCTGCACAATGTTGAGAGAAACATGGTTTCCAACATGGACTATTCATTAAGTGTGGAATAATTCACAATCTTAACATGGCAGGGTTTTTTTTTTTTTTTGGTAAAACAAGCCAGGTGTGTCATCAGCAACCATGTTCACATATTCTGCTACTGCCAGGTAAAACATCTGGTTGAACAGATGGTAGTCACAGTGATGCAAAGAGAGTAGCTGTACCTCTAATCACACACACTCTTTACACATACTTACATCTGCTCGCACCATGCACAGAACTTCATTTCTCTGCATGCTGATTGGAACATGGAAACACACTCACACACAGACCTAATAATGAATGTTGCTGCCTCACCATTAATTCTTATTCTCACTTCCATCTCTTTAATTTGGCCTTCAGGCACTTAAGAGTCATTAGAATACAAATTACTGAGTACATTGTGGGCAGACTTTTAGTATCATGGCTATTATTATTATTATTATTATTATTATTATTATTATTATTATTATTATTATTATTATTATTATTATTATTATACAGAGAGAGTCAGGTATCCATTAATTTTGTGCTATATTCCTCTCTTTGTGTAGTTCTTGTCTGAAGTATCCTTTAGTTCAGCTTTAGTGCTAAAGAATCCAAGCTGGAACTTCCAGGTCTTTGAGAAGATTACAACATTATTTTTCATTTTATTTTGTGATGTATTGTTTCGGCAAGTGAAAGTTAACCACCTGCCTCCATCACCCTGTGACACCCCAGTTGACTTTATGGAGTCTTTCTGCTTCCTGGGAATGATCATCACCCAGCCCCGTCACTAATAAAAGAACAGCAGATTATGTACTTCCTGTGACAGCTTAATAAGTTCAACCCACAAACTCTGACACCTCTATGATGAGTCCATCATTCAGCATCTGATATGCTGCTGCCAAGGACTAGGGTATTGTACATGTTTCTATTTTATATTTATGTTTCTTGACTTTTTTTTTTAACTTTATTTCTCATTTTCTCTGAAAATGTTTGTGTGTTTCTGATAACATTTCTTTGATATTCATATATTAATTATTTGCTAGTTTCTTGTTTCTGCCAGCCCTCAGTTTTTGTAAAGGGACATTTGCTGTCATCATACCTATTCTGCTGATAATAATATATCACATTTTCACCGTGGTTTCAGTTCTTTTCCATCAGAAACATTTTTAATGTTTATTTTTTTTATCATATTTATTTAATGTAAATTTCAGTATTCGCTTGGTCCTAGTGCTTGACGTGTCTCTGTTTACTATGACAACAGGTCATTGATGGTCTGGTATTATTGTGTATTATTGTCAAGTGTATTATTATACAGAGAAAGTCAGGTATCCATTCAATTTGTGCTCTCTTTATGTAGTTCTACTCTGACGTATGCTTTAGTGCTGAAGAATCCAAGCTTGAATTTTAGTATAGTTTGTAAGGCTTTTAGCTGCTGATAAAGTAACTGCAGGATGTATTTCACTGATTCTGGTGAAACTGGATCATATTTTATGAAGAAAATGTTTTCTGTTTTTCCCTCTGATGTCCTCCGGCTGCTCCACCTCAACTCTCTGAGATTTACAGAGTTTATGATGGACAGTAAAGTAAACTGCTGCCAACTGTAGCTGCTGTTAGCTCAGTTTGTTAACGGGTCTGTCCAGACTGTAATCTCAGAGCAATAGTGAAGTGTTAGCGTTTGTACCACATGTGCCACAAGAAGAGGAGGTTTTTAGGTGTAAGGGAGTAGAGCTGGTGTTGTGTCAGAACCAGAGCTGAGCAAGATGGCTATGTAACTGGACTCAGCAGCCTCAATAATAGCAGGGGTTAACCCAGGGGTGGGCAAACTTTTTGACTTGTGGGCCACATTGGGTTCTAAAATCTGACAGAGGGGCCGGGCCATTTTTTAAACATGTTCATCATCAGACGTTTGCAGGCCGAGTCGCCCCAAAAGTTATCGCACCTTATTGGCAGGACCTAAGCCTGGCCCCGTCTCTGCCATACTAATAATGAACATGTCTTCACCAGTGTGGTCATTTTCCATAGTGGCAGAAGAAAACAACAGCATTGCTGTTTGCAAAAGTTCGAAAAGACGATTCTGAGAGGAGGAAAGAAGACTTCGCGTTTTAATACAACGCGATGCTTGAAACAAGCGGTATTAAAAGAATATAAAGCAGCTGCGGTGCTACTAAAGCTAAAACAACGCAGTGTGGATGATTGACACCTGTCACCTGTCGACCAATCAGAGTCAGGAGAATCAATTAGTACCGCCCACATTCACCTTTGACCAAACAATGACGATCCAGAATGAAGTAAACCCAAAGGTGGTATATCGCACCAAGAGGTCTCACTTCACTGTCAAAGCCTCTTTGTCTTTATAACAACCAGGCACTTCGTGACTGATTCAAACTAAAGCAGAGACAGAGCAGGAGACATTAGCAGCGTGCGCTCGCCGAGTTTTCATCGCACAGTGATGGGACACATATCTTATTTAAGATATATTTTTATTTGTGGATGTAGATAAGTTCGGCGGGCCGTATTGCAAAGCCTAACGGGCCGTATACGGCCCACGGGCCGTAGTTTGCCCATGTCTGGGTTAACCTAACCCTACCAGGCATGTCTCTGTCACATTGCAGCCCAGTCATTGTTTTGGTCTATTCTTCACATGACTCCAAACCCCACCAGGAGAGTTTCAGAAGCAGAGTGGTTTGCCCCCTAGACTTTGTATACTTGATCAGATTTGGACATTTTCCTGTGTGTGCTTCTTATGCTTCTACATGTGTAAATATGAGTAAAGACTAAATGTGGGACTGACTTTTAGTGGTTAGTGAGAGCTTGGTGAAATAAAAGGCTGAAAGACAGATGCCGAGCTGGGCTGACTCTTGTTGGACTAGTCAGTAATATTAGCTGCTGCTATGTCTGCTGTTGTTGACCTTGATGAGAGAGCAAAGCTGTCGAGTCGCTAGTTTTTGGTCCATATATAGGTGGGAGATGGCACAGGAAGGACTGCCAAGATAGTGACAGCCAGAGCCACCACACTGAGCTTCACAACAGCTCTTCAGAAAACTATGGGTGATGTCACAGAGACCATGTCCATGTTTTATACAGTCAACTGACAGATGTCACCGACATCCATAGATCTTTGCCTTTAGCTTTGTATCAGCTTTGTATCAGCATTATAATGATGCTTCTCATCCTGAACAGCGGTGGCAAACAGGTTCAGTGTTAAAAGCAGCACATACAGGGAGCCACCCTCTGTGGACTGATGTGAAGTCTTCTCAGTTGCCACTTGAATGTGAAGAGGAGAGATATTTATGCTCTTGAGCAACATTTTCAGCCTCATCAGTGTTCTGCAACAACAATTTAGTAGTAATCCTACCAGTATTGTGCATGAACATGCTAAAATAGCTCATGTTTTTAGCGAACTGAATGTATCTGTTTGACGAGTGTGATACTGATACTCATGATACTGTTGAATTATAACTCAAGTAAAACACAGAAATGGAAGAAAGGAAACGATGCCGGCAACTGACTCTTCCACAAATCAGATGGTTAGTGGTTCAATCCCTGGCTCCTCCAGTCGGCATGTTAAGCACTCAGTAGTACAGAGGACACAGAGACATTACTGAATTTACATTTTTTCGTGAGTCTGAGCAAAATTATCATATAACAGAATAATCCTGCATAAATAGCCCAAAAATCAATTGAAATTCAACAGAATACTTGAATTATTATGACAAAGCACTAGTGCCTTTTCAGCAGATGTACATTGTGCATGGATTCCCATCACTGATCACCACATTTGGTTGAGTTACAGAGACAGTTGTTAGAAAACAGCCTGTAAAGAAGATGTAATCTGGTTATAATCTGACATCTGTATTCTGATATCTGCACATAAGGTGTTTAGAAGACACTTGAACGGCAGATTTAAAGTCAATCCTGTCATGATCTCAGCTTTAATATTCAATTTGAAAACTGAATCTCACAAAATCCACAAAACTGATGATGTTATTTAACACCAAGAAAGGTTTCCAAGTCTCTCCTTAATTATTTCTTGAAAATTCTGAATGTTATAAATAAAATTATTTATTTCTGTGTGTTATGATATCAATGCAACATTCCGATTAAAAAGAACAAAGTGTTTTCAAACTGAAACGTGTTTATTTGCATACAGGGTGGGGGAAGTCAGATCTGATCACAAGTGGTCACTTGAGATGCATTCTAATGTGTGAACTGACAACCTTAGCAGTCCGCTCATAATCACATACCCCAAGACACATGTAAATGCCAGGTACACCAGCTCTACGTTATTATGACACTATATGTAAAATTCAATTCAATTTCAATTCAATTTTATTTGTATAGCCCAAAGTCACAAAGTACATTTGCCTCGGAGGGCTTCACAATCTGTACAGAGAATGACACCCTCTGTCCTTAGACCCTCAGTTCGAGTGAGGAAAAACTTGCCCACAAAAAACCTTTTAACAGGGAAAAATGTGGAAGAAACCTCAGAAAGAGCTACAGAGGAGGGATCCCTCTCCCAGGACGGACAGACGTGCAATGGATGTCACGTGTACAGGACAGTCAACATAAACATTTTGTACATTTACAATGACTGACAGAATGACAATGAATGATAAAGTGACCACAGTAGCAGATATAGTAGTAATAATGACAGTGGTAATATGTTTGGTGGGCGTCGTGCAGGATCACAGCAGCAGCCACGATCCACGAAAAACCTGCTGGACGACAGAGCACAGAAACTCCGGGGAAGTTTGGTTAGTAACATGCATTAATGAGACATGTCCAGAGAGAGAGAGAGAGAGAGACAGAGAGAGAGACAGAGACAGACAGACAGACAGACAGACAGACAGACAGACAGACAGACAGACAGACAGACAGACAGACAGACAGAGTAGGAGGGAGGGTTTTCGGTAAGGGAGATGTGACTACATCTTTAACCAATACCGTGCCTGGCTAGGCATAACCCTGGGGAGTCCCCCGGCAGTCTAATCCTATAGCAGCATAACTAAGGGATGGCCTGAGCCAGCCCTAACTATACGCTTTATCAAAAAGGAAAGTTTTAAGTCTACTCTTAAAAGTGTTGACCGTGTCTGCCTCCCAAACCCAGATTGGTAGTTTGTTCCACAGAAGAGGAGCCTAATAGCTGAAAGCTCTGGCTCCCAATCTACTTTTGGAGACTATAGGAACCACAAGGAACCCAGCATCCTGAGAGCGCAGTGTTCTAGAGGGATAGAAAGGTACTATGAGCTCTTTTAGATATGATGGTGCCTGACCATGAAGAGCTTTGTAAGTAAGGAGGATAATTTTAAATTCTATTCTAGATTTAACAGGGAGCCAATGCAAGGAAGCCAAAATGGGAGAGATGTGATCTCTGATCTTGGTTCCTGTCAGAACACGTGCAGCAGCATTCTGAATTAACTGTAAAGCCGTAAGAGACATATTAGAGCAGCCTGATAACAAACAGTTACAATAGTCCAGCCTTGAAAAAACAAATGCGTGGACTAGTTTTTCTGCATCTGCTTGAGAAACAGTGCGTCTGATTTTATGAAGTGGAAGAATGCAGTCCTCGAAATTTGTTTTATGTGGACATTAAAGGACAGATCCTGATCAAAAACAACTCCAAGATTCTTTACAGTGGAGCTGGAGGCCAGGTTGATCCCATCTAAAGTAACTAAGTGTCTAGAAAGAGAGTTTCTGAGGTGCTTGGGTCCAATTACAAGAACTTCAACATCAGAAAATTATAGGTCATCCAATTTTTTTATATCCTTAAGGCATGCTTGGAGTTTAGTTAACTGATTGGTTGCATCAGGCTTGATCGATAAATATAATTGGGTGTCGTCAGCATAACAATGAAAATTGATAGAGTGATTCCTAATAATGTTCCCTAAAGGAAGCATATATAAACTAAATAAAAGTGGTCCTAGTACAGAACCTTGTGGGACTCCATGACGAACTTTGGTATGCATGGAGGATTCATCATTGACGTGAACAAACTGTGATCGATCTAAAAAATATGATTTCAACCAGCTTAGGGCGGTTCCTTTGATGCCAATTTGATGTTCCATTCTCTGTAAAAGAATTTGATGGTCAATGGTGTCAAATGCAGCACTAAGATCTAACAGGACAAGTACAGAGATGAGTCCTTTGTCTGATGCCATTAGGAGGTCATTTGTAACTTTGACTAATGCGGTCTCTGTGCTATGATGCACTCTAAATTCTGACTGAAAATCCTCACATAGACTATTGTTATAGAGAAAGTCACACAGTTGATTAGCTACAGCTTTCTCAAGTATCTTAGACACAAAGGGAAGGTTTGATATCGGTCTATAGTTGGCTAAAACCTCTGGGTCTAGAGTGGGCTTTTTAAGAAGAGGTTTAATTACAGCTACCTTAAAGGACTTAGGTACATGTCCTGATAATAAAGACAGATTAATCGTATCCAATAACGAATGACTAACTACAGGTAAAACATCCTTGAGCAGCCTGGTTGGGATGGGGTCTAAGAGACAGGTTGAAGGCTTAGCTGCAGAAATGATTAAACTTATTTGATGAAGGTCGATGGGATAAAAACAGTCTAAATACATATCAGGTTTTACAGCTGTTTCCAAACTTGCTGTATCAGAATGCAGATCAATGCCTGTTAAGGGCAGAAGGTGATGGATTTTGTCTCTAATAGTTATAATCTTATCATTAAAGAAGCTCATGAAAGCATTGCTACTTAGACCTAAAGGAATAGATCAGGGGTCGGCAATTAGCGGCCCGCGGGCCAGAACTGGCCCGCCATCAATTATATCTGGCCCGCTAGATGACGTTGATTTATTTTAATATATATATATATTTTTAAATATATCTTTTAAACCTCATGTTTCCCTTCAAAATACAACAATTCCACAGATTTCACAACATTTATTAAAAAGTAGCTGATAAGTAACGTGACAGCAGCCAGAACATCTACGCAGCCTCTTTACCTGACGCAATTTCAACGCCATATGAAAGAACAAGATCAAGAGTGTGGTTCAGACAATGAGTCGGTTTATTTACACTCTGACAAAAGCCAATTGAGTCTAATAGAGAGATAAACGCAGTACTAAAACTATCATTGTGGTTGTCCACATGAATGTTAAAATCACCTACAATAATTACTTTATCTGTTTTAAGGATCAAGCCTGATGCAAATTCTGAAAATTCAGATAAAAATTCAGAATAAGGACCTGGAGCTTGATATACTGTAACAAATAGAATTGGCTGCAAAGTTTTCCAGGTTGGGTGAGTGAGGCTAATAACAAGACTTTCAAATGAATTATAATTTAGTTTAGGTTTAGGATTTATTAATAGACTTGAGTCAAATATGGCTCCAACTCCACCACCTCGACCAGTACTTCGAGGAATATGAGTATTATAATGACTCGGAGGAGTGGATTCGTTTAAGCTAACATATTCATCCTCCTGCAGCCAGGTTTCAGTGAGACAGAAGAAATCAATATCATAATCAGATATTAATTCATTAACTAAGACAGCTTTAGAGGACAAAGACCTGATATTCAAAAGTCCACATTTAATTCTCTTATTTTGGACTGTTGGAGATGTTGATTTAATTTTTATTAAGTTTTTATGATGAACTCCTCTTCTGTTTGTTTTATCGTTAAATAATGTAGGTGGACGGGGGACAGACACAGACTCTATACTAAAGGACTGGGTGGGCAGCTGCTCTAATGGAGGCGCAGAGAAGCGTGTAAGACTGCAGCTCTGCTTCCTGGTCTCAACTCTGGGTTGTCGACATGGTTTTGGTCAGCTAATAAATTTGGCCATATTTCTAGATATGAGAGCTGCTCCATCCAAAGTGGGATGGATGCCATCTCTCCTAATCAGACCAGGTTTTCCCCAGAAAGGTGTCCAATTATCTATGAAGCCCACATCGTTTGCTGGACACCACCTCGACAGCCAGCGGTGAAATGACGACATGCGGCTAAACATGTCATCACTGGTCACATTGGGGAGGGCACCAGAGAAAACTACGGAGTCCGACATCGTTTTGGCGTATTCACACACCGATTAAACATTAATTTTAGTGACCTCCGATTGGCGTAACCGGGTGTCATTACCGCCGACGTGAATAACAATCTTACTGTATCTACGTTTATCCTTAGCCAGCAGTTTCAAAAAAGACTCGATGTCACCCGCTCTGGCCCCGGGGATGCATTTAACTATGGCCACTGGTGTCGCTAACTTCACGTTTCGGACTACGGAGCTGCCAATGACCAGAGTTGGCCTCTCAGCGGGTGTGTCGCTGAGCGGGGAAAATCTGTTAGAAACGCGGAGCGGTTGGTGGTGTACCGTGGGCTTCAGTTTGCGGTTATGCCTCCTTCGATCAGTCACCCAGCCTCCCGGCTGCTCGGGAACTACCGGGGGACGGCTAACTGAAGCTACCTGCGGCTGTACCGCACCGGCTACAGGGGACTGGCTAACTATCTGAGCTACTGACTGTTCGGTGGTGCGGTACCGTGCCTCTAACTCACTGACCCTCGCCTCCAAAGCTACAAATAAGCTACATTTATTACAAGTACCGTTATTACTAAAGGAGGACGAGGAATAACTGAACATGTGGCACACAGGACAGGAGAGAGCAGGAGAGCAGGGAGACGCCATTGCTATCACTAGGCTAGCTAGTGTGGCTAACAAACTGGTGGTTTGTGGTTACTAGAGTTAAGAGACCTGTTCGTGCACAGACAGAACAAGTCAAAGGATAGTGCTGATACAAATAACATTTACATATAATACAATAATGATGCAAACAATAAAGATCACTAACTAAATCAGTGTGACCTAAAGTCTAACTGTTTGAGGAATGAGGTGAGGAATACAAAAGGACATTACATATTTTTAATAATACCCAATAAACAAAACTCATTTTAAAATGGTGCTGCGTATAAATTGGTATTTTTGTGATTTTAGCGCCTACTTTGTAATCGCACTGTGTTGAATATGGACAGCTGTACGTGTGTATTTTGTCATTACTTATGATCAAAAACTAGTCGAGTTGACGTTGCTAACAGCCAAACATCAACAAGGTCAACAACACAAACCTCCTGTCCTTCCCGGTGCTCCAAAATGCCTGTGGTACAAACAGTAACACTTCCTGGGTTCTCTGAGATCACAGTCCAGGCAGGCTGGCTAATAAACTGAGCTAACATGAGCTATCAGCAGCTACAGTTGGCAGCAGTTTACTTACAGAGAGTTAAGGCCGAGCAGCCGGAGGAATTCAGAGGGAAAACCAGAAAACATTTCTCTATAAAATATGGTCCAGTTTCACCAGAATCAGTGAAATAACTGGTGGTGTGTGACTTATGCTCTAAGCATATTTCTAAATTGGAGGAAATGTAATGAATAGCTTTAATGGTTCAGTATGTTTAAGGAAGTAAAAGTAAATCTTTGCTATTAACTATCCTTCAAGCCCCAAATCTCTTTTATAGTAGTCTGATAAATATTTGCTCAGGTCATTAAGATTCAGAGAGCATGTTGACTGTATGCCAAATCAGTAAATTTAGTCAAGTCGAGCGAATTGACTGTAGAAGAAGAGATCAAACAGTTTGTTTGCTGTCCTCTGTGGAATCTCTTCTATGAGCAGAGACGTGGGTGTCTTCAAAACAGAGTTCAGACTTCACAACCATAAATAAAAATCACGTCAGGCATGTGGCCATGATAACGTGCAGGGTTGAACACGGCTATGAGTCTCTGATGTTTAAACATTTAACAATATCTCGGAAATGTTTCTCCTTTTTTTCTTCAGCAGCTCTAGCTTAAACATCCTCAGGTCGAGCTGCGTCTGCTTTACCTGTGGACAGTCAGTCCCTGAAGTGTCCATCTGTCTCCCCTTCTCTTGTTACACTGCTGCCATAGAGCAGAGAATCATTCCACACTGCAGCCATATGTCTGCTATTGATTCCTTCAATCACTCTGACATTTGAGGCTCTTCGGTCGGGCAGAAGGAACCTTCAATGCCAGCTGCTAATCAGTGCCAAATTACCCTGATTTGACCTCAAGTGGCATCAATTACTCTTTATTACATGTAGTTAGCTTTGGCTGCTGTCAGCACACTCAGTAATGATTGACGAGAAGGTATCGAATACCAAGACATGTGGCAGCAACATGCCTGGTCACTGCCAACTTTGGTGCGCAAATAATACAAAATGTAACAGAAGAAAGTGAATGGTCTGATTTAAGGCTATGAGTATGCCCGAGGTAAATAAACATATCTTTTATTTATAATTCATGTAGTGTCCAATTGAGTTCCATTAATTTTTCATTTAAGTAAACCCTCATGAGTCCAAATGTGGCACCACATTCAGACAATTCAATACTACTTTCAAACTGGTTCAAGTAGCCTCACAAGTAGGCCTCTTCACTCTTGAGTGGAGTCTTTTCAGAGCAGCAGGTGTAAGTACAGAACCATGAGAGGAGGAAATGAGAGAGAAGAAGCTCCATCCAGCCTCCAGGGCTGAATTTGTGTTCACAAGCTAAGAGGGAACGACTATAAATTTACATTTAGGGATTTGAACGGTTTTATTAAATGTTAAGGGGCCAAACATTAAACATCTTTCAGAATAGCAACCCCAACGCCTCTGCGTTGAATATGCGGCTGTTCTATTTTTGACACAGACCGTGAGCAGCCTGCATCAATTCACACAGAGCACCTCGAGCTGGTGGAAGCCAGACACAGAAACAGCATAGAGAATCCAGTAGATTTTTTTTTTTTTAATATTGGTTTGACCGGCCCGCAGTGGCGTCACTAGGCCTATTTTAGGGGGGCTTTATGCAATACAAAGTGGCCAGAATATGAGTTTAAACCAATAAGCATATAAACTGTCATTATTCACTTAAATATGATCATAAATCTCATTTCATCGGGTACGGTAGAGAGAGCCCCTTCAGTGCGTCATTATACAATCCATTCCACTTTTTCATATAGAGAACGCCCACATCACTGAAATTCCAGTCCATGCGACCCTGCTCACTGCCACTTGCGTGTTACCTCTGAAGTACACAGAGCCGAACCTCACAGTGGCAAGAGCAGAGCGCGAACGCATGGGTAATGGGTAAGTAATGTAAAGTGAAAAGGTATATTGCAAATAATGGGCAAGACATATGGCTGTTGAGACCAAGTTTTCATTCCTGGTTTAATGGCTCCACATTGGTGCAGATTTCTAGTTTTCTGGCAGGTGGAGGGGAAATTAGGATGGGTGAAAGAGGGGCAGGGGAGTTAACCATCGTGATGGCCTGGTTTATGAAGATGTTGGTAAGTCTAGGGTGGTGGTTAGAGAACAGTCTCCTGTATAATGTTTCCATGATAATGAGTTATGAAACACTTGCCCTCTTCATTTTGTGCAGGTATGTATGGCACCTGCAATTGTTTTTATTTGTATTTTAGCACAATTTAACTGGTGTTGTTTAGCTGGTAAAGCAGCTTAGGGTGTATGGAGGCGTCATCATCTTAGATTAATCAATTGATTGACAAAGCTTTAATTGGTGCTCTGAAAAAAATTTCTATGCGCGCGCAATAACTTTTCACCTCTATGGGCTAAGCCACCCCAGTTTCTTAAACCTAGTGACGTCCCTGACCGGCCCATAACAGCCCAGTAGATCACACAGCCCAAACACACTGTTGAACAACCATCACATCATGAAACACCTCCCCCTTTTGGCTTGGTGCGCCGGTGTCCAGTTTGTTGATTGGTGCGACGTTATCGGTTAGAGATGGCAGGCAGATGCTGCGAAGTGTGTTTAAATGACTGATATGTTTGCCACAGCAGGGCCTCCATCAGCTCCCGCAGGAGCATGTCAGCGACGGGAGCATGTTGTTGAACCTGCTGGACTACTGTCAGAACATGTATGAAATACAACGAGTAGGATAAAGCCACCCAACCCCTTGATGAATATGATAAAATATGGCCAAGTTGGTTAGTTTAATGCAGGTTAAATGAGCATTAGTGTTATTTTTACTGTAAGACATTGTAGGCTACACTTCATTCTAAACGAAATAGTCTTTAATGTGAGAAAACTTGTTCACTAGTCATCAACAATAACAATAGGTCAGTGGGCAGCATTCTAATTTCTTATTATACTAGATTATTGTTTGTGGGGTGAGTACTAGGCTGGCCTATTGGCTAAGTTGCTTTTTTGTCCTGCAGATATAGCAGTTCTTTATGTAGCCTAGGTGGTAGGGACAATGTAGGCTACATAACTGATAGAAAATCTCACTTTTAAAAATTATATAATTATTATTATTATTATTGGTATAATATATGTATAATATGTACATACCAGCCTAGGCACATTTAAAGCCACCACCACTCACCCAAAATGTGAGTGAAAAGTGAAGAGTCAGCACTCTCAATTTCTTTGTTCAACTAGTAGTCCTCGGGTAAGCTCCTATTTAGGCCTGGAAAACAATGGGCTGTTTTATGTAGCTAGGTGGCTAAAGACAATGTAAGTTAGCCTACAAAGAAAGAAAATAACACTTTTTAAAATGACATCATTTTGTTCATTGCTAGTGTTATGTCAGCTAGTGCAGCTGTGTGTTTGTTCACCAGAGAATCCAATAATTCTGGACCTGACTGCATCTTTATGTATATATATATATATATATATATATATATATATATATATATATATATATATATATATATATATATATATATATATATATATATATATAAACACTCATCCCACAGATCTGATCCAATCTGATGTGATTGAGTGGTGCAGTGTATTTTCATAGTGTTAATAAATGACAAGTTTGGAAGTATTTAATGTGTCCACTCTCACTGATTCCTGTTAGGTCATTGCATGGCTCAAGGTATGTTGTTTTAAAGACTTGCACAGTTGCACCGAAAAGACTGAAAAGGTGTGTTATCAAATGTTGTGTGCCGGTCTGGTCCAAAATGCCAGAGCCGATTTTTTGTCCCAGTCCGCCCCTGGCAGTGAGGTTTCAGGTTATTCAGTATACACAATTTGATAAAAGCGCAGTTATAAAATGCATTCATTAGATTTATAAAGGTGTAAAAGTATAATAGCATGATAAAGCAATATCACAAGAGGGATTGCTGTTACACTCAATATTAGCATGATTGTGTCTTAGTCAGTGGCCTTGTACATATGAGTAATGTTTCTTTTATACAACAATTCTGCAAGTGGCATTTAATACATTACGTACCTAACCTACTTATTTACAATAATAATTAACAATAGATTGATTAATCCTATCCTATTATAATCATTGTTTTTTTATCATAAATTGTTTATTTATTTTTATTTAGCTCTGCTAACACATAGTTCCACGACTGATCCAAGTGGATCAGAACGTAGGGCTCTTTGGCACTAAGCAGAAAACGGAAGGGTAGTTACTTTGGTAATGAAAAAAAAAACACCACTAGAATCTAGACTGAATGAAGTGTAGTTGATCAAACAAAGCCTTCTGTAATGGCACCCACCTGTCAATCAAAGCAGCCACGCCCCTCTGCATATATTTTTACTGTGAAGTTGGTCATTTTACAGTTTTTTCCATTGGTTTGGCTCATTTCTTGAAACTGAGATGACATTCTCATAACAACATGGACAAATCCCCAAACTATCTTGCAGTTTCTCACAACAGAATGGCATTTATCATTGCTTTCATCACATTTCCAAATGCTTTGTACATGTGTCAAGCCTTTAGTACATCCTTGCAAATAGCTATGTACAAGTATCCTACATTTAACACAATCAGCCAACATTTAGTACATTTTTCAAATGAATGTATCTTGCTGATCTATCCCAATTGGTTGGTTTTCAGTGTCATGGTTATTGTCCTCAGCACATTTTCATTGTATATATCATCATATGCAGAATAGTCTGCTCAATTGTCAAAATAGTGTTAGGAAACTGGAATAGAATACAGTTGTATGGATCAACTGTATCTTGATCTGGTCCCAGAATATGAGAGGGGTCTCGAAGGGCCCCAGCTACCCCAGTTTGTAATTATATGGGACAACATTAGTTTCCATCGGGGTCCACGCATCCGGGGATGGTTCAACATGCATCCAAGAATGCACAATGTGTTCTTGCCACCATACTCTCCATTACTCAATCCTATCGAGTAGTTTTTCTCTGCTTGGAGATGGAGAGTGTATGAACACCATGCGGAAACCAGAGGGCTCTCATGACTGCAATGGACGCGGCCTGTGAGGACATAACAGGGGATCAGTGTAGAGGATGTCTCAGGCATGCACAACACTTCTTCTCGCGCTGTATCTCAAGAGACAACATCAGATGCGATGTGGATGAGAATCTGTGGCCGAACAGAGCACAGTGAATGGATGGCCAGGAAGATGAGGATGGTGACCAGGAGAGAGAGAGGGGAGTGACCGTGACTAAACAAAATGTCTTCATTTGTGACTCTTTGTATTTACAGTGCTGATTTGTTGATTTTTTTTCTTTTTTGTGGGTTTTTGTATTTTGTGTACACAGTATATTTTCCATTTTTACGGTTCCCTACCTACTGTAATGTGTACAATTTACGTTAGTTGAGAATAAAAATGAAAATTCCTTGGCAGAATGAGTGCAGTGTGTGTGTGTGGTGTGAAAATGTAATGCCTATAGTTAGAAATATGCCATGACAAAGCGTCTAAGCATTTTGACTTGCAGTACTTACACAATACCAAAGGGACAATGCATTTTGGAGGCACTGACTAGTTATATGAGAAGGGAATGTAGTTTTGACTGAAGGGTAAACTGTTTTGGGAGCTGTACAAACATTGCCAGGTGATCCATGTAGTTGTGCAGTACCATCCAAGTTATTTTGACAGAAGTACTGAATGAATCAAAATGTTCCATGCCATTTTTATGGTACCGACTATTTACATGGGAAAGGGATTTCATTTTGAAGGATTGATGAGTAGTTTTGGGAGACAAATTACATTTTGCTGGTTATCTGAAGTGTTGTGCAGAACTGCAAGTCTGTTTGGCCAAATTGCTTTATAGTTATGAGAATGTCATCTCAGTTTCAAGAAATGAGCCAAACCAATGGAGAAAAACTGTAATACAGTGAACTGACGTTTTTTTCACTTCCACATTGACTTCACTTCACAGCCATGGAGGTCGGGGCTTTGTATAACCTCATCATGCAGTTAAATAGAGCAGACTGTGTCTCATATAATCAGTGTTTGAAGCTGATATTGCTCTAGTATCTGTTTCTTTTTATTGACTTGTCTGTTCTCACTTGGAGACCTCCAAGTGATAAAAATAATTATACAATCTGACTTTATCGATGATGATTTATTCAGATATTACTTGCATTTGGACACACCTGAGAGACTAAAGTGTCGGATGATGACTTGTTGAGGACTATAGATCTTTCTTATCCTATGTTTGGATATGTATATCAAATTCTACCCAATAAACATAAGTGGGTTTGCCCCAACAGGGCAAATCTGAAGCTGAAGTCAAGAGTTGGCAATTACCTAATGTAATGCAACTGTTTTTACTTCATGTGAAATGTGAGTTCATGTACAGCAGAGAGAAACAGAGAGCACTCATGAAAGTTTAGAACAACAAGCTGTAGGTTGAAGCACTTGTCTGTCTGCAGTGTTTTAAATGTGTGGAGTAATCAAGCCAGACCTTCACCCCAGAGAGCACGGAAAATGGAAGTCATAAGAGTCATTATTTCACTTTCCACTCAGCGTCCATCCACCCTCACCCACGCAAGCTCACAGCCCACTGCTCCTGGCTGTCAGTCAAAAGGCCACTGAGCATGCTCCGTAGCTGTTTTTGTCCATGCTTCGACATCCGTGGCAGAAAGCTTCATTGCAACGTACTCGAGACTGGTGACCTGAGACCGAGTACAAACACACACACACATGCAGAGCCTCACATTTGCTGTATACATGTGCATTCTCTTATACACTCACTGTGGTACAAAGCAACACACACACACACACACACACACACACACACACACACACACACACACACACACACACACACACACACACAAAGGCAGGCTGAGTGTGACACAATGAGAGGGAAATTGAATCATTCAGTAGAAACTGGCGGGGATTCAGGGATTAGCAGGGATTTCTTTTCACTCTTTTGGGAGCACTGCTTGTGAAAAACTCAGCCAATCAGAATGTTTAGACCCCCACACCCACCTCAGACCAGGCTGTCCACACCACTGAGATCCGTGCGAGTACGATTGGTGGTAGTTGCCCAGTCCAGCCATACACACAGCAATTCTCGAGGGAAGTGTGTGTATAAGAGTGAGTGATTGTGATATTAACTGACATTGTGTGATGTGTTGTCATTATGAAACTCCGCTGTGACCTTAATCCAGCATCGCTAAAGGCACTTTGAAGCTTTCAGACCAACCTCTGACTCTCTCTCCCATCTCTCTCTTAAGGTCTCTCTCTCTCTTCCTCTCCTTCACTGTCCATCTGTTGCCCACTTTTCAATGGGCAGTTTCAAGGCCTGCTCAGCATTTCAGAAGCTTTAAACAGCTCTATTGTAATTGAGAAAGCAGGATTTAGACACTGGGAATGAGCGAGGAAGCTTGAATGTGTGTGTGTGGATATGAGAGAGAGAGAGGGAAAGTGAGAAGTCATCCACATAATACCTCAATGTTATTATGAAAAACACTGAACAACACTACAGCTCTCCTGGGTATTACAGTTTTTCTCCATTGGTTTGGCTCATTTCTTGAAACTGAGATGACATTCTCATAACAACATGGACAAATCCCCAAACTATCTTGCAGTTTCTCACAACAGAATGGCATTTATCATTGCTTTCATCACATTTCCAAATGCTTTGTACATGTGTCAAGCCTTTAGTACATCCTTGCAAATAGCTATGTACAAGTATCCTACAGTTAACACAATCAGCCAACATTTAGTACATTTTTCAAATGAATGTATCTTGCTGATCTATCCCAATTGGTTGGTTTTCAGTGTCATGGTTATTGTCCTCAAAACATGTCAGCACATTTTATCGTATAAGTCATCATATGCAGAATAGTCTGCTCAATTGTCAAAATAGTGTTAGGAAACTGGAATAGAATACAGTTGTATGGATCTGATCTGGTCCCAGAATATGAGAGGGGTCTCGAAGGGCCCCACCTACCCCAGTTTGTAATTATATGGGACAACGTTAGTTTCCACCGGGGTCCACGCATCCGGGGATGGTTCAACATGCATCCAAGAATGCACAATGTGTTCTTGCCACCATACTCTCCATTACTCAACCCTATCGAGGAGTTTTTCTCTGCTTGGAGATGGAGAGTGTATGAACACCATGCGGAAACCAGAGGGCTCTCATGACTGCAATAGACGCTGCCTGTGAGGACATAACAGGGGATCAGTGTAGAGCACATGTGTCAAAGTCAAGGCCCGCGGGCCGGATCCGGCCCGCCTAGCTTTTTCATCCGGCCCGCGGCCCATTTTTCGGCTCACTAGAAGACACTCATGAAGGCTTGGTTCTCTGAGAGCAGGTAGCGGACACTTTGTTTCAATCTTGACACCCTCATTAGAAAAATGTCGCTGTCGAAAAGGGAAAGGTGGACACTGAGTGTCGGATCTTTCAGGAAAATTTTTTTCACGGAGATGAATGGGAAACTATGTCACTGTGGACATATAACATTGATCTCTACGAGCAGCCAGTGGCCCGACGAGTGCGCAGGGAGCGTCTGCAAATTTCACTTCCAAGAGAGACGCTGCAAACAAAAATCAATAACTCCACTGTTATACAGTATTATGACCCCAAAATCACTCCACACGTCAACATGACCTCGTGGTCATGTTGACGTGTGGAGTGTTTTCAACAGCTGTTTTGGAAAAATATACTTTTTTATATTTTGGGTGAATTCTTATTGCAAATATTACTGTAAAATGACACAAAAAGACAAAGGAATGAAACAAGTAGATAAACAGATTAAGATGAAGGGAAAAAGCTCTAAACCCTTAAATGACACCCGAGTGGAGAAAACAAGTGGAGCAGCAGGAAGATCAGCCTTTCTGCAGATTAAAGTCTCTCCAGGTGGGATTACGTTTTGAAGCGCCTTGTTCTCTGAATGTTTTCCTGCCTGTACCACCATGTCAGAGGACTTTACCAATTCCACATGCCTACTTTGTCTTCCTCATTATAATCTGCAGAGCTCTGCAGCTTAATGCCAATCCTGTAGTTCATTTGTCTTCCTCGAGGTACACAACACAACACACTTTTGTGTGCTTTTTGTCTGGTGCAGGTTTTCTTGGTTTGGGCTGGACCCATTGGTACCAGTTGAAATAAATGCTACTGCTACAGCATACAATTATATTTTAAGTAACAGTATTGTTATGCCCCAGTCTAGGGGTCTAGAGCATAGCATGAAATAGGTGTCTCAATCCTCCCCAGTCCCAAGTAGCCACCACACGAGTTTATGTACAAACAACAGAAAGGGTTTATTTACAAAAAAAATCAAAGTCTCAAACAACATTAACTAAGGTATTGACTTCAGGGTGGACCAAGGCCAAAACAACAACCAAAACAAACTATCTTAACAAAATAAATCACTCTACTCACAAACTCAAAATCACAATAAACTTACCTCCCTGGGCTAACAAAAACAGGAGAAAAGATCAAAACAAAATGGCAGTCCACCCCTACTCTTCAAACAAAACGCTATGACTGAGCACATACAGACAGTTCTGCAAACGGACAATGTGGCAAAAGTTAGAAGAAGAGGAGGATGAGTAAGTGGTGTTCTCCCGGCTGCCGCCATCTTGGCTCCTTTTATGTTTGGGACTTCTAGGCACAGCCAATCACAAACCAGGACCGGAAGATTGCTGCACCAATCGCCTCCTGGGGATGGCACATCCTATTTGCATAGGAAAATAGCAGAAACAAATACAGGGCACACAAAGACACACAGACCACAAACAAATATGACCACAGTCATAACAGTATACAGTGTGAGTGCAATGGCATGGCAAAACCGACCAGAACTGTATACAGGGAACCACTTGGCTGCTGACAGAACAGTGTCTGTCCTTCAGTGAACATGGCTGGACCTGTAACCTCTAAAGCCAGTGGTGACCAAACTGTCAGGGAATGCAGCAGCCTATAAGAGGTGGTTTTCTTGCTGGGTTTGGCTCCTTCATTCGGGTAAGCTACATGTCTGTCCGAGCTAATAACAGTTAGATGTTTGATACTGAGCAATCTTTCTTTCCATCTGTATGACCATTTCTTGGTTCGCTGGAAGGTGGCCGAGTAGGGTTGACACCTTGGATTTGTGAAAAAAGGCCTGGGCCAGTCCGGACGTAGGAGACAGATTCATTCAGGGGTCACACACATAGATCTGAACTCTGAGGGTTTGATGAGTTTAAAGTAGGAAAAATACATCATCATAGAGTATATAGACAGATTGATGGACAGTCCAGCTCAGGTCTTCTATGTTCCACATCTTTAAGCACAAAATAAACAGAACTCGGTGCATATATGATAAGATATAATAAAGTATCACAAACGGCACCTTAAATAGGACCAACAACTGATTTAAGCTACACTTGAGACATTTAAAATATATGGTACTCAGTGGTGGATCATGAATGCAGAAGGCTCCACTAAACCAATGACTGCATGTACACATATCCTGTCTTCGCCTGAGCTGTCTGCTCTAAACGGGCCAGAAGGGTCCATGAGCCACAGGACAAAGGATCAGGCCATGACACAAGTGCCTGCCCGCCCTCAGGCCTCTCTGGTTAGCACACTGCGCTCAGTTAGCAGTTAGCAGGCCTTGTTTCTGTGCTTAGCTTAAGAGCAGTAAACTCGGGTTCTGCGTTAGTGTGTTGTTTCACACAGAGATGCGGCTGTGGTATACAACTGACTAACTCTATAGATCTCTTACACACACACCTATAAAACCTCTGTGGCCTTAAACACAGCCACACAGGTGGAGAGCAAACTTAAAGCTCCAGCTCCATGTTTCTTTGTCTCTGGGGTTACACATGTTTCGCGCTGCTTGCTGAGACACACACATTCCTTCTAGCGTGCATCCCGACGTGCATGCTGTCACACATCAATGCTTCCACACACACATCCATCTTTTGTTCTTTAGGTTAGTACAATTAGATTAGACCACGTTGTATATCTATGCTTTTCTTTTGTTAAATCTTTGTGTATATGCATGCTGGTCTGTTAAATCTTGTTGAGTGACATCATCTATGCCGAACTATAAATCCTTCAACTTACTAGCTGTTGATGTGATAATGATGTTGATGTGGTTTGGTTGTAATTATTCATTAAATTATTCATCAGAATTCCATATTAACAGTTTAGTGTATTTGAGACTGAAATTGATTCTTTGATCATTGATAATCCCTTTACACCATATTCTATTCATTCCATCATCATGATGCATTAATACAGCAGAAAACCAACACAATAACTTCATTCTAGTGTAAAATATACTGCATTGCAATAAACCACAGTTCAACTAAAAGTTATATTGCATTCATCTTTACTGTTTTAAAGTGTTCACATCCATTTAAGATGAGCACTGTAGGAATTGATGCCCAGTTTCTTCACAGTTCTTCAGTGTTGGGGACCAAGTATGATTAAACTGCTTGAATATTACACCATTTGACTGTAAAAGTTGACACGTACTAACACAATCAATATGAATGTCCAGGAGCTTGTGCATTAAACTAAGCGGCCAGATGGATGACTACAATAAAGGAAATCAGTATCAGTGGTAACATTCCATAAAAGTCACTCATCCAGAGAGTTCAAAGAAGGTAAGAATAACATTACTCTGATGAGAGTATTTCCTAGCTGTGCTATTGAGAACTATGAATGGCTCTATTGTCAAACCCAATGATGATGACATAAATACAGCTTCTGTTGATCTAGACAATGCAAATGTTATGTTTATCTGGTGAGAAGGAAGCAGAAAGCATCCGCCACATCCATCTGGGCGAAGTTCAACTGTTTGGAGTTTAATGTTTTCAAGGTTTGTTTAAGGGCAGATACCAAGGCTGAAAGCAAAAAGAAGAAACGGAGCCACCCAAACACAAAAGTGATAAAGTACACTGCCTAACAGAGGAGAGAGGAAGGGCAGAACTAACTACAGTCCACAATTTCACTTGGTAACAGTGAAAGTAAAAAAACTTTTTATTTGTACTTGAAAACAAGACATCATAAAAGAGGTGCTTAAAAAAACAACACAGTTCAACTTTTTATTGTATAGTATAACTTTTGGAAATACACTTTAAAAAGTGCAATAGACCTGTATTACTTTATATGAGAGTAGAGAGTATGAGAGTAGAGTGGGTATATTATACAGTTCCATAAACCTTCAATCTTTGTGAAGTGGACGTTAGTGGATTTCTTGCCTTCTTAATGTGTTTGCTTTCTGACGAGTCAAATTTTAGACTTTTGCTTCCAACCACTGTGTCTTTGTGAGAAGCAGAGAAGGTGAACAAAAGGTATGTGTGTGTGGTTCCCAGCACAGAGGAGGGGTGATGGTGTGGGGTGGTGCTTTGCTAAAGGCCAGAACTGTTTATATTATCTCAACAGCTCTGAAAATATTTGTGTGTGTAATAAGTGTGTGTTTTTACAGTTTATTTAAATAAATAGCTCCTCAGGTCTGTGTGCCAAAGTGTCTTTGGGCAGGATACTATATGTGTTGACACTTTATTTGCGTGTGTGTGTGTGTGTGTGTGTGTGAGACAGAGAGAGATCTACATGTAGTTGAGTGTTTAGAAGGCTAGAAAGGTGCTGAATAGTTGCAGTCTATTTACATCAGGTGGCATTTGGCAAAAGGAAGAGGTTAACAGTGAAAAAATATTTTAAAATATGTAAAGATGTAGATGCATATACAAGTAAATCACACTTCATTAATTTATTGTGGGTATATTGTTCAGTAATGTAGGCAACAATAACCATATCACTTGAGTGATCAGTGTTTTATCGCATGTATCTTCGCTTCTTCCACTCTGCATATAAACTCTGGATTATTTGTGGAAAACACTCTGCCCTAAATACTTCTAAGTAGTTCTGCAGGAAGGGCGCATGAACTGCACCTGCTTTTCCTAAATGGTACAGTTACCCACACTTAGACTGTGAGTGTGGGGATTGGGACAAAGCACACACTTGTCCTCTTTCAAGTCAAAGCATTTACTTTGTTTAGTAACTTTGTTTTCTTTTGTTTTCTGCTGTCTTTTCCATGAGGTGGTATGCAGACAGAAGAGCCTTTCTGCTTAGGTCAAGCACAATCACTATACCTCTGCATCCTAATTCTGCAGAATTCAGTTCAAGTGATTTTTACTCTAAAAACAAAAGCATGTCATGAACACTGAAGGGAAATGTTCATAGTTCGTATACTGAAAATCTCAAATCCATTTTTAGGAATCTGATTCTGCATCGCTCCAGGATGGTGAAATGGTAATGTCCAAGTTAAAATGTAGCCATTCAATCAACATATTCTGAAACCTACTAAACCAACTTATTCAACACTATTGGTCATTTGTCACATTGTGGTGAACAACAATGATTGTATCCATGACATTGTCTGTCTATGATAAATACAGAATGTTTGAAAGCTCTAGTTCAGTACGCCTGTACAGACAGACAGACAGTTAAAAAGCAGACCTCTCTTCAAAAAGAGCTTTTTCATATACAGAGTAGGTGGAACCTCTAATCAGATCAAACATGGACAGTTGATTAAGCTTTCCCTCTTTACTGCATGGACCTTTACTCTTGTAATACATGCATACATTCATTAATAATAAAAGTGGATGGAGATTGTAGGATTATCACAGGGTGGTGAGTGTGCTTAGCTGTTGCTCATGTTATGATGATGTAAATATAATACACTGTGAGACAACACATTTATTCTTATCACAAAGATCAGGTGACATCAAAGCCTCCCTTAAGTGTCCATATATGCAACACCCTGTTCCTGTAGCCCTTCGACAGCCAACTTACTTCATTGAAACATTTCCTAAATAACTCCCTGGGTGATTGGATGAAGAACAAAGACAGATAAAGCAGCTTAAAAACGGACTCAAGGACACAAAAGTGTGGACATTGCTCAAAGAAGAAGCACAGATTGTATTTCCTCAGCACGGAGATGCTGTGCCCACTGTAACATTCTGTTTCATTTTAATTACTTATGTCATGCTCATGAAAAAAGGAAAAAGGTGGGGGTTTTTAAAGAATATTTGTGTGCTTGCTTGAGCTGGCAACATCAGACCTCTGTTTTTTTCCTCATATGGATTTACTTTGTTACTTAGGAATTAATTTGTCTATGGGGTAAATCAAAATGTGGACCTTTTTCAACACTTTGTGAGTTAACTTTTTAAAGTTGGAGATAATATAAGAGAATATTAAAGAAAAAAATGTGTATAATAAAAGGCTTTGTATTACCTCTTTTTATTTTAGCAGCCTTCCATGGACATCCTATATCTACAGTGAGGTCCATATATATTTAGATACTAAGACAAGTTTTATTATTGTGGCTGTTTACTAAACTGTGCTACATTTTTGTTCCTTTGAATTAAAGCTGAAAGTCTGCATTTCGTTGCTAATTGTTTCATTGTAGTGGTGTGCACAGCCAAAAGTATGAAAATTGAATCACTGGCCAAATTTCTGGGCTTAACTGTATGAATAGTCAGGTATTGTTGTATATACACTCACCGGCTACTTTATTAGGCACACCTGTCCAACTGCTCGTTAACGCAAATTTCTAATCAGCCAATCACATGGCAGCAACTCAATGCATTTAGTCATGTAGACATGGTCAAGACGATCTGCTGCAGTTCAAACCGAGCATCAGAATAGGGAAGAAAGCTGATTTAAGTGACTTTGAACGTGGCATGGTTGTTGGTGCTGGACGGGCTCATCACTCGGTCGGATGATGATTCATACTAACGAGCATCCAGGACCAGACAGATTTTTATGTAAGTATACTGATAAATGTGGGAAAGTATTTTTGTGGTGTGGCTGTATTTGAATTATCTTTTTCGGTGTGTTAGGAGGGATGGAAAATTGCCACTAAAAATTGAGTTTCAATTCTAGGCATTTGAATATTGCTGCAGAGTAGTGACATATATATGCAGCTTTTTTCATTAAAGCTGTGCTATAGTTTTTTTCCCCCTCAGAGTCATCACTGTAGCTCTTCTTTTTACCGTACATTTTATAGCCAGCCTGGGATTGCAGTGTACAATAAGATCCTCCACTGCTCTCAACTTCAGCCCCTCGCTGCTGCTATCATCTTCACTCAAACTTAAAGCTGCAAATTCTGTAGATAAACGTCCATATCTCCCGATCAATCGAGGAAGAGCCTCTGCTGCCGTTGCAGCCAACACAGAAACGGTTCATTCCAAACTTTCCCTGTGGCTGAAAATTTGCAGCTTTACAACATTTTCAAACTGAAGTCAGAGTAATCCAACTGGGGCCTTTCAGAGTAAAAATGTGTCCCTCATTTCCATCAAAAGAATAACCCAAAACCTTTCTCTCTTTATTTTGGCTTTCTGCAGGTGATCTGTCCGGGGATGAATTGCTTTGTGTATTTACAAACAAAGTTGTGATGTGGTCAGAAATCTGTTTTCTGCAGCTCTAAAATCATGCAATCTTCAGCCTGTTGGCCTTGCTTCTCTTGCTCGCTCTGTCCTCCATCTGCTGCAGTGTGATTCTTTTGTATCAGAAATAAAGAGAACAAAAGTCAAGAAATCCAATATATATCTTGGATTGGAGCAGAGATGGCGTTGGCAGTATATTTTTATTAACTTATTTCTAGTTCATTTGAACTTAATTCATCTATAGTTTTAATTTCCTCCCACCTCGCCATAGCACACATACCTGTAATTAGGGGAATGGTGTCTGTCTGTTCTAAGCAGCAACCTCCACGGCTGTGAAATGAACCCCGGTGTCTTAGTCAAGACCAACTAAACTGAGACCAAGTCAAACCAAGACCAAGGTATTGCAAGACTAACTCAAGACCACAACTAGACTGTATATAGCCTGCTTAGACATTGACCAAAACTCTCTGAGTGAATCATGGTTCCTGCAACGCTTAATGAGTCACCTCTTTAAAAAGTGGTCTTGAGACCTACAACAACACTGGTAAACATAATACTGAAAATCCAAAAACTGCAGTTCTTCAAACGACCACTTGAGGCCAGGGAAATGTTAATGAGTGGCGAGGCCGGAGTTGTGCAATGTAACCAAGCCCAGCAAGCCTTTATGGTCATAGCTAATAACAAAGAGACTGAAGAGGACGTTGACAGAGGAAGCTAAGAAGAGAAAAGAAAAGAGTGAGCAAGCAAGAAGCCGCTGGACAAGAGTAAATCTGGGACTGAATATTTTATCAGTAATGCAATCAGAACAAATACACGTTTACAATTGTCTACGCCGGGCAGAGCTGCTACTAGCCAACTCCAGGCTGCTGAGGTGGGTGGAGGAGGGTCTTGGAAACAGAGCTGGAGTATCTTGAGGCATAAACACCTTGAGTCATGCTGGATTCTGCTCTGATCTAAAGCTGTCGGAGGAAAGATCAGTTTGTTTGAGTTTTTTTCTTCTGGTATTAAAAAGTGGATTTATCTTCACAATCTCTCAACCTTTCTGCAGTAGCATTTTGTAGCTGACATGATTCTACCTCATATTTACACATAGACAAAAAAGGTGACTGCTTTGAAAAAATTAAATAAGAATGCAGTTCTGAAAAAAAAAGTTTGTTACTCGATTGCATGGATCAGTTGTACTTTGCTAGTTAGCATATCCCTGATTGATCTGAATTCCATTCAGAAAACAGGCATTTTAAAAGTTTCAAAAGCTTGTCATCTTGCGGACAGAACTGAGAAAGTAGGACTATTCACAAATTCTTATGTAATTATTTCAGTATCCTTTGGATTCCATTAGTGCAATCAAACCATAGGAACAGCCTTTTATTTTGGATTCATAGTGGATTGAAGTGAGTTCAGTGGTGCAGCCCGATATTTCTTTGAGCTTGTGGTCAGGATTTACACATTCCTTTAAAAAGGTGGAGTGAGGAGTGATTTTGAATGGTTGGACAATTTACTACAATTTACCCACATTTCACACTGCTGTGAAATATTTCATAAACATGCATGGTTTGTTGCAATCAAAATCTCTCTGTCAAATTTGAATTATTGGTTTCAACACCCTAATGATCTGCCTCTACTGCTAAGAAAGTTGTTTCCATTCATAAACCACATAAATGATCATTTGCTGGGTAAACATTTCCCTGGAGACTGAATGCAGTTTGAAGTCTGCAATGAATTTTCACGCCACAGTGGCATAAACTGAAGCCAACGTCTGAATAAAAGGTAGGAAAAATATTGTAAATTCTAAAATTCTACTGCTTGCGCTGGGAATGTAAAATTCTATACATGTTGTACCAAGGCCAAACTTCACAGCTATGGTCCTTGAAACTGCTGTAGTACCTTTCATATGCTGTAGTACCTTTCATATATCAAGGAAGTGCTGCAGCTAATTTCATCCACATCTGTAGTTTTCATTTCTGGAAAAAGGTGAATTAAAGGTGCTTAAGGCCGTATGCAGTTCAAATCAGGCATGGCACTCAATTGGTGTCACTATTTTGCAGCATAGACCAGAGCCAGACTCAGACAGATAAGCTGATATATCGTGAGTATCTGGCTTAATTTCTCTGGTTACTTAATTTTTATTTCGGCACCTCTGCAGCTCACACGGTGAAGCCAAAACACAGAACCCCAAATCAAATTAATAAAAACCTGTGCTTTTACTGCACTGTTTGATTGTGTCTGAATCAGACCTGAAACACTGGCCAGGATCTTTTCTAGAAATCATATGAGTCCCAACAGAGCCCCAGAATCCTGACATAAGCACTTTCTCTTTAACTATGTTATGTTACATTGTGTTGCATAGTCCTGCTGTTGATTATGCATATGATTACTGCAAGGTGGTCGGTAAAGTAAAACATAATGATCCTGGTTTCTGCATACTGTGTTTAACATGAAGAGTATATTTGTAACATTTGAGTGGGTCATCTGCTAATCAGATGATCAGGGGTTTGATCCCCTCCATGTCTCCATGTCAAAGTGTCCTGAAGATCATCAGTGTGTGAATGTGTATGAATGGTTAGCTCCTCAAACTGATGAGCAATTGGCACCTTGCATGACAGCCAGTGCCATCAGTGTATGAATGGGTGTGAATGAGATACTGCATCAGGCCAGGTAACATTCGGAGTGAATGCTTCTTCCAGCCATCTTTGAATGTGTCAAGATCTTCCTGAACTCAGGGCCAGCAGACATTCTGAGCACAGAAAATGTGTGTTCAGGACTTTTGACTGTGGAGCCGATCGTAATCTCAATAAATACTTGACAATTTTAAACATCACATCCTGAAAAACAGAAAATCAAACATGAAAACTGCAGTGTGGTGTATTAACTCCCACATGTTAGCCCGCTAAACTCTGCAGCCTAAAAGCCTTGAGACAAACTTTTACTGCCCTGTGGCCTATAGGACGATGAAGTGAGAGACTGTTTTTAAAGACTGCAATCATTAGAGGGATGGAGTGGGGTAAACTGATTATGTGTGAAGTGAGTTATGAAGAAAATATGGGGGAGGTTGAGGAGTAATATTTGAATATGTGAGAGAAATAAACAAATAACAGGTGAATTATATATTTTAGCATGTGAGGCTGAATGTTTTAAAACCTAATATCAGGACTGACTGCACCAAAATCTGATAACTGATTGCTGCTCTGATGACTGTGTCACACAGAATTCACCCAACAGACGTACAGACACAGAAAGATCAATCAATCAATCAATATATCAATATTTGGGCTTATATGAAGTAACCTGGCTGGTGCTATCTTTACTCATGTAATGCTCAAAATGACCTGAGCTTATCTACAATTTAAAACTCTATGTCATCAAAACAATTAATGTGTCTATAATGCTCTGTGTCTTCCACATCCAAACATGAAATAAAGATGTGTCTTTGCAGACCTCTGGAAAATAGAACCTCTTAACCTCTGCCCAGACCACGCGTAGCTTCCCTTTTTATAAAGGCATGTTATGTCATGTAGCAGACCCGCAGAACTTACTTCAGATTCTAGTTATGACTTTTCAAAAAAAAAAATGCCAATATGTCTGCCTGAATTTTTGCCTGTAGAAAATAATGCAAAATCTAGATGTTTTTACTTTCCATACACTGTAATAGACTACAGCAGTGATGCTCCGTGACCGGGCGTCATCGTTCTCTTAATGCTGTTTTCTTTGGTATGCCATCCACAAAAACAAAATCAGGAAATAGGTTTAGGATAATGTAAGATAGACCCTCTTACTGTCAGAGATACAGTATTCCACAATATTACAAATAGTGTGTGAACAACAGACACATATTATTGGTGTATAGTCACGTGAAAATAAGAATAATAATGTTTTTTTTTTTTACTGGTCAAAAAAAACCTTGGATCTTCTTCCATGAAGTCCACCATGTTGAACCCCTGTTTCTACAGTAGCCCGCCGTAGTTTCTAATTTGTACTCCTTGTACCTTTGGCAACTTCATACAGTGGCAACTCCATGCCACTAAATCCTACCTCCTAAAGTTCTCCAATATACTTAAAATACTTAATGTATAAATCATCATGTGGTACTCTTTTAATGTTGACATGGCATGTCCAGTTCCATTCTTATGTAAGCATTGTTTGCTTGGCAAATCTTTCATCTTTGCATAAAGGCAGCTATGGTGTTGAAGACATTATTCATTGCGAGGCACAAGCTTAGCCTTTTTTGTTACCCAACAGTAATACAACTAGAGTTAAGAATACATAGATTAGCCAGCTGATTCATCAGATATACAGTAATGTCTACATAAGTCTGCACTTCGGAAAATCTTTATTTTAATATCGCTCCCCCTCTCTTCGTCAACATACACTTTTCACGTGTTGCCCAACACAGTTCTAGAAGACACTGTTGCACCATTAGTCACTGTGGCATTGATCTCATCATGCAGTTCTCGTGAGGTCGTTCTTCAGTCCTTAAGACTGAGAATTTTAAAACGCTTCACTTGTCTGTCTGAAAGTGTCTTTTTTCTACCTCTCCCCTTTTGCTTCTGGTGTGAATTGGTGGCGTCATGGTGGTCTAAAGTGACTTCACAGTGCTTGGACTTCATCAAGACACAGGCCTAGCTTCTTTTTTTTTTCTTTCTTTTTTTTAAATAAAAATGACCTAAATCTCCTTATGATGGCTCTGTTCTATGGTTTATAGAGCATAATGATGACATTATAGCTTTTTCATTGGTTTTATGTGTATTTTAATGACTAGTTAAAACAGTGGAAACCTCTTAAGTATGTCAAGGACCTGAGCTGCAGGCTGTGCAAAGATGCTCCTGAGACAGCACATAATAGCAGGGTGTAAGATGCTGGCAGGTAGGGCATACATGGAATGCCATAACCTTAAGTGGCTGGCATAGTGTACAGGAACACCTGCACTGAGTATGGGCTGGAAATCCCAAGGTCAAAATGGAAGACACCTCCCAAGGTGGTTGAGAATGACCAAGCCAAAATCCTGTGGGACTTTCAGATCCACTCTGACAAGCTGGTGATGGCTAACCAACCAGACATAGTGTTATTGGACAAACAATAGAAGGAGGCTGTGGTGATGTCACAATTCAGAGTGACAGTAATATCATGAAGAAGGAATATGAGAAGATCGAGAAGTAGGGCTGAAAGGGGAGTTAGAGAAGATGTGAGGAGTTAAGGCAACAGTGGTGCCAGTGGTAATCGGAGCACTGGGAGCTGTGACCCACAAACTGGAGGAGTGGCTACAGAAGATTCCAGGTACAGCATGGGTCTCTGTTCAGAAGTGTGCAGTCCTAGGAACAGCTAAGATACTGTGCAGAATACTCAAGCTCCCAGGCCTCTGGTAGAGGACCTAAGCTTGAGGAAGACACCATAGGGTGAAAAGGTTTTTTTTTATATACACTGCTCAAAAAAATTAACGATTAAACACTTTTTAATCAGAGTATAGCATCAAGTCAATTCAACTTCTGGGATATTGATCCGGTCAGGTAAGTAGTTGGGGGGATTGTTAATCATCTGTTTTGGTACACTAGAGGGGCAATGAGGCGACCCTGAAAACAGGAATGGTTTTACAGGTGGAGGCTGCTGACATTTTTTACCTGCTCATCTTTTTTGACTAATTTCTCATCAGTTTGCATTTAGCTAGAGTCAGTGTCTCTACTGGTAGCATGGTGCAGTACCCGGACCCTACAGAGGTTGCACAGGTAGTCCAACTCCTAAAAGTATTATAGTTTTAAATTGCAAAATAAAATTCATTGAACCTTTCATCTTCTATCAACAGTGTTCTTGGGGAGCTGGAGCACTTGTCCATGTCATATGTAGAGCAGATGTGGTTTTCATTTAATCTATTACTACCCGACCCTGTTTATGGATGTATCAAAATAGTTCAAAGCTGTCTATATCAACCTGACCATCAATATTCTTTGTCAGTATCCCGCCTTTTTCAAATATTTACAGCACAGTGGTGACACAGTATGTCACAGGACTTCAGTGATCTCAGCTCACTGTCTGATGCATGAAGAGGAGCAGACGTGGCAGAGGAAGAGGTGGCAGTAGACCGGGTGAGTACAGGCTGAGGAAGAGGTCAGGGTGGTCCAGCAATTGGTGGATGTTGTCAACATGGATGCCTCAGATGTGAAAACACCCTGACCTTTCCATTTGATCAACAGCATTTCTTAGGAATATTCAGAGATCCCCACTCACCTAGATACACAACAAAAGGGTGTATTTTATTTTGTAGTATATAGTACTGCAGTGAAAGGTGCTATTCATTCGGTTTGAATCTAAATTAATCCATGCTCTAAATCTGAGATATATATTTTTTATAAAACATCAAAATGATTTCAGTTACAACAGAAATGTAAAGGATTTTCAGATATTACAGAGGTGGATTTTAAACATATACAATGGGGGCTAAAATTATTAGAACACCTGGCATACTTAAAAGGTTTTAGTTGATTGAATTGGTCATTAAAATGTAATTAAAATACCCATAAAACCAATGAAATTTCTACAATGTCATCACTATGGGCTATAAACCATAGAATAGTCATCATAAGGAGATTTAGGTCATTTTACTTTAAAAAACAAAACAAAACAAGCTAGGCCTGTGTCTTGATGCAGTCCAAGCACTGTGAAGTCACTTGACCACCATGATGCCACCAATTCACACCAGAAGCAAAAGGGAAGAGGTAGAAAAAAGACACTTTCAGACAGACAATTGAAGCATTTTAAAATTCTCAGTCTTAAGAACTGAAAAAAGACCTTACGAAAACTGTGTGATGAGATCAATGCCACAGTGACTAATGGTGCAACAGTGTCTTCAAGAACTGTGTGTCAGAAACTGGGTGAAGAAGGACTTGTTGGCAGAATAGCAGCAAAGAAAGCATTACTGAAAAAGAAACAGAGGGAAACACCTGAAATCTGCAAAAGAACTCAAGAAATGGACAAAGGAAGATTGGCAGTTTGAACAATTTGGCAACAAGTGAAGAGTTTATGTTGGACAGAGGGAGGGGGAGAGGGATACACATGAGTGTGTCTTGCCAACAGTTAAACACAGAGGGGGTAGTATTATGGTGTGGGGCCGTTTCAGCCTCAGGAACAGGGTGACTTAGTGAAAACTGATGCATCATGGGTAAGAAAGTATACATCTCATTGACTGGTCGAGCCCCATGATCTTTCTGAGATCTCTGCAATTACAGAGAGTACAGCATGTCATGCCCAACAGAACACATTTCTGTAATAAATGATACTTTTCCTTACATTATTTAAGGGGTTCGATCCTTGACTAAACTTCAGGTATGTTCAGAATTCAACAGATGTGTAAAGGAGGAAAAGTCAGTTCAATGATTTTATACCCTTTACTTATATCAAAGGGATGTTTGTTTCTTGTAATTGCAGTCTTTTTCGTGACATCCCCATCGTCTGTCAGTGGCGCAGTTCAAAGTGTTCTGTGTTGCTGGACTGTAATCATAGGTTTGTCTTAAATCTCTCACTCTGTTTTTGCTTAAATGTCTCAATGTTTTTCATGCTGCTGTGCCTGCATCACAAACCATTGTGCCACAGAAATTCATGAGTCACACTCTGTAACACTTGAGTGACAAGTGGAAAAGGTCATTAATGTTTTAACACAGTGATGGCAGCACTTTTGGCTATCAAATGCCATTCGCAGGAAAAGAAAAATGACGCCTTTGTCGTCAGGAAAAGGCTGAATTATGCCACCCGGTTTGTGTCTTTGATGAAGCGCTAAAGATCAACCTTCAGTTTCTGAAGCTCAAGGCGAGTGGGGAAGAACAAAGAGCATGCTAGATGGAGGGGAACTCAAGTCATCTGTGGCCCCACATGTCTGAAATGAAACCGATTTGTTTGAAAAGGCAACCCCCCCCCCCCCCCCCCCCCCCCAAAAAAAAAAAAAAAAAAAAAAAAAAAAATCTAATTCTTGCTAGCTCTTTATTCTGTGATCAAACTATAGTTGAGCAGGGTGTGGATCATATTTTCCATTTATTGAGCATTTTTCTAGTGAAGACCTGATCTGAAGCATCAGATCACAGGGAGCGTCCCAGAGTTCCTGGGTACATCTGATCTGGCAGTGTGTCTATTGACAGAGATACAAGTCTCGGCGGAGCTGCCTTTTAATGAAATAAAGAGAAAAATTAAATATACGGCTACACTGGAGAATAGAGATGACAAAATTGTTAGTTGATGGCAGCGCTGCAGGTCTGACTCAAGTAATATAATACAGCAGAGCAGCTCCCTGGATCTACAGCCAATTGAGTCATCACCTGGAAAAAACACCCTCAGTCTGTTGCACTTTCTCTCTAATGATGTGTTGATACAGCCCAAACACAACACCTTCCAACTTAACAGAGAGCTGCTCTGCTGACTGACCCACCAAGACTTTAACGGAGAACCTGAATTAAAGCCCAGGTACATTAGGTGTTCATGGAACAACTTCCAAAGCAGCACCTAGTGGCTACCTGCAAGTTGTTCATTTAATGAAATGGGAAGCAGAGTGCTGGACTCTGGCCACTGCTGGTTTCAGAGGTTGTGTTCAGTCCAGTCTGGCAGTAGCCTAAACTAAGGTGGTTTCTTGTCAGGTTTGGCTCCCCGCATCCCGGGGCTGAGTCAGTTCAGTTAGCTTCTCCCCCTTAAAAGCAAGAAGGTTTGGCTGTAAGCATTGGTTATTACTCAGGGGAGTAGAGAGTAGTAGTCTGGGTGGCTGAATCAGTCCTGGTCAGGTTGAGGAGATGATTGGTAGCATTGGTGAATTTGCAGGTGAGAGGCACACACAGACAAACATGACACAAAGAGGAGGGAAAAGAACAAGAGAAACCCCAGAGGAGGAAAAAGCAAAACCTGAATTCTAACAGCATCCATGATGGTCATGGTCCCAACTTTCTTAACACACTCATTTGGTTTACTAATTAACAAGTAATTGGAAACAACTAGCTTCTAGCATTCTCCAAGGTGTTCTCACATGAGTGACATGTGAAGCTTTTCCACTGATCCCTGGACAGTGATAGCCTAATTAGCCTACACTGAATATCAATGTGGGGATACTGAATGAAGGATCTGCTAGTGAACTCAGATCAGTGTGTAAAGCTGATGGCACTAGTAGCTACCAAGCAGCAACCTCGAGGCTGTGAAGTGAAGCCAATGTGTCAAAGACTGCAGTACCTCAAATGGCCACTTGAGGCTGGCTAATGAAAAAGTCAGTCTCCATAAGTCTCCATGTTCAAACGTCCAGCTTCACAGCAGAAATAAACATGTTTACAGCCTGGTAAAACAGTTTTGTCTCTATAGCTCTGTACTGAGGATGAATTTAGAAACCCTTTATTCTACGTGAAAACGTGAATAAAACATTCTGATTCTAATCAGAAAAAATAAAAAGATAAGATAAAAGATAAAAGATGTCTTATGTAAACGTTCTTTCCTGCGAGGCTGCAACCACATTGTTAATTAAACCCATGTATCTGTTGTTAATTTAGACTGTTAAACTAGATGCACACATTTGCTACTTACAAAATCCAAATCACAGCTTTTTAAAAGAATCAGAATGAGTCAGACTGTCAGAAATTCAGAACAGGGATTTACACTTAAGCAGTAATGCAACAAATGTATATTTCAGGCAGCATTATCCATTTGGCCTTTTGTTTTTCATGTTTTCTTTAATATCCATGTTTTCTTATTCCACACAAAGCCTCCTGAGGGAAAATAAAACCCTTTAATTCCCTCTGCTGCTTTCCCTTTCTTCACCTTTTTTTTCTTGCTCTCGTGTGAAGCGAGTCAGAGATTAAAAATGAGCCCTGCTTTATTCAACAGAGCAGGCAGAGAGTAACAAGGCAGCGTCAGATTTGAACTTAGGAAACGACACCTTTCCATGAGGAACTTTCAAACCTGCTGCAGAACAAAGGTGCCAGAGAAACTTACAAAATCCCTCTGACTTCAGAAACACAGAGTGAACACGAGGAGTTGAGGGCTGTTAGCGGAAATGCTGAGCCGCTGATAGAACACGCTGCAGCCATGAGACTGTTACATCCTGTCTGTTATAAACCTGTGAGGGGAATTTAACAACCAAACACCACAGGCACTTTGCTAACTTTGTCATACACACACACCTTTCAGCACATGAACACATGTTTTCTCTCAGTCTGAGGACTGCATCAGATTTGGTGTTCAGCAGAAGAGAGACTGACGGGTAATTAACAGGAACTGTCAACAACTTTAATGTACATCAGTCTTCACTCTTAGCTGATTATTAATCCCCCTTACAGTCATCTGGATGTGTTAGGTTTTCTTGTATTTGGAGTGTTTAATTGGAGTGATTTTAAACTGTACATGTGTCAGAAGCACTGGTTATCATAATTAAATCTAATGTGATCACTGCCAGGTTTAAAAAAAAGTAGCAAACTAGTTGTTTATCAATCATTATTTTGTTGTGCACATCATCAGGAGGCAGCTGCGGTGTGCTCATTAATCTGTGTTAATTCAGCTTTGGATAAAAAGGGAGGTTTCATTAAGATATTTTTCTCCTTCCTTTTTTTTTAAATTACTAAGAAGACCTATACTGGGAGTAATTTACATTGTGCCCTCAAGATTTCCCACAGTCAGTGGTGTAGTGCAGGGGATATGTAGTATTCTAACGCATATCATTCAGTAGTGTGCTGCAAACCAATTTTAGTAAAGGCCTGATCCGCACTGCTCTGCCCCTATTGACTGGTACTCATTACCTTCATTGGTTAGTTTTTTTTTGGGGCCTTTTTCAACTTTTTCAAGTTTTATTTTGATAGAAACAGCTGAAGAGTGACAGGAATGTGAGGATAGAGAATGACAGGGAATGACATGCAGGAAAGAGCCACAGGTCGGACTCGAATCTGCAGCAAGGACTGAGCCTTTGTACATGGGGCGGCTGCTCTACCAACTGAGCTAAACATGCCCCAGCATTGGTTAGGTTTAGGCATGAGAGTAGGTCAGGTTATGCTTCATCTTCATCTTTGTTTCACTTTGCATCATCAGTGGCAAAGCAGCTCTTTACCACAGAAACTATTGACCTTCAGACCAATTTCAACTTGCTTTAAAAAAGATCTAGGGAATCAGAGCACCCACTTCTCCTAGGTACCACTACAGCCCTGTCAGATTGTAAAAGGAAAAACAACTCTCATCTCACAGTTTGAACTCTTCTGCCTCATCTGTGTTGATGTTTTGCTGATGCGATGCTTGCTTAAGGGAACAGGGGAAGATGTGTAGTATCTGTGTATCTGTGTGTCTGTGTGTGTGCTGGCCACAGTCAGTGAGCTGCTCCGTCACAACCACTAAGAGTGCTGTAGTTATATGTACAGTAAATGTTGTTTGTATCTGCACATGCATACCTTCAGTGCGATCGATGTTCATTTCACCCTGATCGACGTTTGAAGGTTATAACACTGGAAGGATCAGAATCAGGCAGGAAAAGCACGTTGACCCCCGTCTAAAACCAAACCTACGCACTTGGCTCCATCACTCCCTGCACAGACCGTCAGTGTACTTTGCTGTGCATTGAGCCCTGTGCCTTGATTTACAAGTGAGCACACTGTTACAATAACAAATACAAACGACGGCCAACAGCGCAACTATAAAACACAAGTTGTAATAACCTGGAATTATGATTGATTTTGTTAGAACTTCGTCTTTATGTCCCCCTCGTCTTTCACACATCCATTCTCCAGAGACAACACAGTGACTTCACTCTTATTCCTCTCAATTGTATTTGGCTCCTCTCTTCACTGCTGTCCTCTGCTTCAACTCTATTTAGTTTAGAGTTTTTATTTTAATTGTTTTCTCCACATGCACAATGTGTTTTATGACCCAGGGACCAAGAACAGTGTTTACTGCAAAAATTGTAGAAATGCAAACATGAGGCGTCATTACAGCGTGTGGAAATAACAAAAAAATCATTATTGATGGAGACCTCAGCGTAGGCACAGATGTTGGAGCTTAATTTGTTTGGATAAAGTAGCTTAGTTGTAATTACTGTTCCCTACCATCTTTAAAAAGAATCAGTGTAATGTAAAGTCTAAATGATGGTGCAGTTTTGCATGCAGGGGAATTCAACAACAACATTAAATAACATTTCAGTTTGATGCAGTTTATGTCGCAGCCTGGGTATGTGAGGCAATATGCCAAGTGAGTGATATATCATTCTTGTGATCACTTTAACCCTCCTGGGTATGCTAGGTAATTTTTTATTCTAGATTAAAGATCAGATATCAAACACCACGTAGGATGTAGGTCAACCCCTGGCACGTCAAAGCAGCTGGACTGACTCCAAAATTGGATATAATCCTTGACTCTGAACCAAGCGAGTTATGAGCTGGCCTGTTTATCAAAGAAAATAAATAAATACACTCATATTTCTTGGCCTGGATTTTTAAACATCTGCCAGCAGTTATTATCATTTCCCTCTGCATATTCCACACCTGCATGTCAATAAAAATGTTTTCATGTTGGAGAAGATGTGCACATACAAATTGAGGTTCTCTTAATTCTTTTTTATTAACATCAATAAACTCAATTGAAACCCATTGTTTTTGAATCATTTTAAATATTTTGCTGTGACACCAACTTGTAATCAGATCATTTACAGTTTCCTGATGGACAGTAAAGTAAACTGCCATTCTGTTGCTGCTGTTAGCTAATGTTAGCTCAGTTTGTTAGCCAGTCTGCCTGGACTGTGAGCTCAGTGCACCAGTGGTATGTTAGTGGCATTTTGGAACACTGGGAAAAGGTTTAGGCCCGGGGCCACTGCTTGTTATAGTTGCTTGAACAATGGCAAGAATGGACACAACCAAACAAATAACCTTAACCAAAAACCATTCTCCTCGCATTATACACAAACACACAACTTTTGTCCGCCACAATATGAAAGATTACCCTTAAGACTCTGGATTTGGTTTCTCTAGGTGGTTTTTTGAAACTGTCTACCCAGTTTTAAAGGTGAAAGCTGGGAGATTGTCCTCAATCTCTATTGGGTGAGAGACATTTAAAGAATCACGTGTGAGACTACATAGGAAACAACTTACTTACTGTGACTTTATCTTATAGAGATCAGCCTCACTGTTGTCTGTTCAATCTCCTGGTTTAAGTTACCAAACGCTGCTGCAGAACACACAGTGGCTCCTATTGTGAAGCTGTCACAGGAAACATACATGTATTTATTTCATACAGATTTTAGCACAGAAATAATGAAAGTTAACCAACAAACCAGCCATAATTTTCATCAGTCTTCCTCATTGTGGGGTGTTGAAAGAGTGAGGAGCAGATGAAGAGTTTCAGAAAACATGTTGCAATTCCAGATTATCAGCAAGGCAAACGACTGTGTCCTGTGCACAGCATGAAAGCAGATGATGGTTGTAAATGATAAATAAACTGACTTCTTTATAGAAACACAAGTTTGTTTGGCTGCACAGACTGGTGTGTCTGTTTATAGACTCGTCTGTTGGGTTTCACACAGTGTGTGCAGAAGTGTTTGCTGTAATACTAAAGTGTACTTTCTGTTACCAGCAGTAGTCATGTGTGCTGCCAAACCAACCAGGACTGAAATCTAACAACAGTAACCACCACTTCTGACTTTCGGACATGATCATACGATAAAACAGTTTTATGTCGCTGTAACTGTCTCGACTCTTCATCCATCATTAAAGCAATTTGAAAAGAAGTGATGGGAAACAAAACCCACAGTCCTTGTTCTGTGTTTTGTGTGGAGGTTCAGCTGAGGCTCATAGTAAGCATGAATTTGACAAATAAAGTGTGTAAAAAATGACAGCCATTGTAGGACAAAATCTGTACTTGTCAGGGTCTGTCATTGTGACTGTCAGTTTCCTGTTTTACTTTGATGGTCTTGTCTCTGTATCATGTGTCAGTTTCCTGTTTCGATAGTCTCTGTGTTCACTTCCTGTTCTGCCGCGTGATTACTTGTCCCCGCCCTTATGTGTTTCACCTGCGTCTTGTTATGCCTTCCCTCCTGTGTGTTTATAACCAGTGTGTGTCAGTGCCAGATTGTCTTGTCTCCTAGAGCAGCTTTCCAGCGTTTCATGTAAGAGAGTTTCCCCGTGTTTGATTGTTTCGTTCCTGGTTTCCAAGTCTCTGTCTCCTGATTTTGTACCTCCCCCTTTCTGGATTTTGACCCTTGGACTGAATTAAAGACCCTGAGGACTGATTATCGTCTGCCAGTCTCTGTGTTCTTGATAGTACTCTGCACTGCTTCACACTCAGCACAGAAACAGTTTTAGTAAAGATAACTTGAAGTGTCTACCTTCAGCTGGCCTTTAGAACACATTTTCTGCACAGAAGGACTATGGATTTTGTCAGGGCTTTTTTATCTCTTATCTATTGTTGGAAAAAGATCTTGTTCTGCTTTATCTTTTTTAACCACCACAGATGGTGCAAAGCCAGGTATGACATACTGCCTCTGGTGATCACCCAGATGTACTTTTGTTTGGGGTTGTCATTTGAGATGGAGCGCAACTGACTAGTTTTGTTACAGTTGTGCTGGAGTGAAACAGAAGCCGTTAGACCCAGAGTGTAGACTACTTTATTGATTCGAGCTGAGACGGTGGTAATGAGGTGGGGGTTTGCATTGTAAATTGGCAAAAATAGTACATAAAGTGACTTTTTAAAGCATTTTATTGCATTAATTATTAAAATACAACAGAACAGAATTTAGAATTAGATTAAATCACACACTCATGGTTTTTTATACATCCTGCCTGCTCTGATTATTATTTTTTCACTTGTTTTATATATCCTTTAGAATATAGACATGTAAATCTGGATTTAAATATAAATGCAAATCATGGATGTGTTGTGGATTTTTTTTATTTCTCAGAATAATGGGTAGCCCACTGTGGGCAGCACATATGGTGCTAATAGAATGCGATAAAAGAGAGTGACAGGAATGAGTGACACCTTACAGTTGCATTGCACCCAGCAACCATGAATAAGCCTATGAATAAGTAATCTTTATAAATAAGTGGTGTGCTATACACACTGAGAGCAACGGAAAGTGGAGTTAAACAATCAAACTGATCTTTAAAAATATGCACTAAGTGCAGACACAACCATCATATGTAAAACAGTGTGAGAAGGTACATTTATTTATAAATCTACATTTATTTATAAATGCACATTTCTGTGACACAAACTGCCTTGTCTTTGTATCCAGTTTCTGGTCCAACATACTGTAATGCTGGTAATGCTAATGTTTGTTTCCAACTGGGAAACCTGGGAGCAATGGAAGCCGACTCACTTCTGAAGCCAGACTCAAGTGGATGTTTGATGAACTGCTGTTTTTGGCACTTCCACATAGGCTTAATTTCCCAGCCACAAAGAATGTCACTTGGTTTTATGTTTTTTTTTAGATGATATCTTGATATCTTTTACTGTGTCTGTGAGCTGAATTACATTTCCAACATGACTATTACATTCCGTTCTCAAGAATGTAACAAGTATCCATTTTTCATGGACATCACATCAGCCCCGGTTCTAGGCAGGCAGATATGAGGGGGCAGTCAGAAATGTTAAGGGGGCATCATGTGTACAGACCATACTCCAGCACTTTTTGTGCTTATAGTAATGGCGTTTTCTTTATTGAATCTCTCCAAACTGAACATGCCTAGGCCAGTCAATCAAACACTTTGCTAATTATGCAATTAATTATGAAATTTCAGGTTGCTATCACAGATTTTCCTAAGGGGCCTATTCTCCCATCTGCGCGCAATTCTTTTTATGCACAATTACGCGCTTTTACGCGTATTCTGCACTGTGGTCTTCCAACACGCCCCAACGCTTAACTTCAGAATTAAGGCGGACTCTCAAAAGAGGTGCCATTTATTCAAAACACAGGGAAATTTTGATCACAGTGATGGACAGTGATGTCTGTGCTTGTAACGGTTGCATCAGCCGGACGGCCGGGGGTGTGTTCTATGAAGAAGAGTGCGTTGCTTCAAGCTTTTTGCTCTGTGGCTTTTAGCAAAGTCGATGCTTTTAGTCACAGAAAGCGCAAAAACAGGGAGGGCACAGAAGAGGCGAGGCGAAAAAAACACTCTTGAGAAACAAAGGAAACTTTTACAAAGAGTGCAGAAGAATCCAACACCTATCTCCCTGTGCACTGGCCTTCCCCGGTGCCATAGAAATGTCCTCTAACCTTTTTGACGAGTGCTGCTCATTATAGCTGTCATTCTGCACGGTAGACTAAAGCAAAAGCCACCATTAACCTCAACTGTGTTTTAGAACCGATTACACAGTGCAACGAAAACCACTTGAACAACGTTCTAATCCAATTAAAACTAATTATAAGTAATTGGATTAGAGTGTTGTTCAAGTGCTGCTTTTTAAACCATTTTATTATCGTGAAAAATTAGTGGCCGGCAAATATATATTTTGGCCTGTAGGTATTCACACCTTTACTGTCAATGGCACTAGTGGTGACTTGAAGATGAACAATATGAACATACGTGATGGTGAACTACACATGAAGAGTTTAGATGCAAAACCAGCTAAATCCACCTGACCACTTTACTTGTAAAAGGCCATTTTAGAAGTGGCGTTTCATGGATTTTGCCTGCAAATCGATATTTCATTTCATCTCATTTTTGACGGAGGTGGTTTTATTAGGTCTTGCAACTGAACTCTTCACATACAGTAGCTTACTGAATGTTTCCAGTTAGCAACATCATAGCACAACCCATGCACAAGCCTTGAAACAACCAGTGTGCTTCTTCAACCATGAATCCGTGTGAATGATGCGTCCGTGTTGCTTTTCCAGAAGACGTGTTTGCACACCTGCACACTGAAACCTAAACTCTGTGTGACCACAGTAAAATGCGACCCAGCAGAAATACACTGTTAACATTTCAGCTATACACATGACCAATAACAAAGTAAATTCAAGCACACCTACAGAATTAAGTTGTAAATTAAGACCAATCAAGACTACAACCCTTTTTCCATATTCTAGATAGCTAAATGGGTTTGCGTGCGCGGTCAAAAGTGCGCCTGGTGCTAGCTGTCAGACAGTGAGCCCATGATGCTACGAATTTGATGCTAGTAGAAGTCACAATAACTAGACTGTACTCCTATGTGAAATGAGTTCAAAATACTATTTATTGATACTGTCGTGTTAACTAGTGCCACGGCGGGCCTATGTTAAAGAAAACCCGCTGTCCTACCTTAAGTTGGTGCAGCTTTGATGCATTTGTGTTCCTGCTAGTCCATACTGACGTGACATCTTATTATTTCATGATTGCAATTGCACTTTAATTGCTTTAACCTTTTTCTTTTCTTTTCTGCCATCAGGAAGGGCAAGCATGTTGGTATATTCTGGATCCGAGCAGTCCTCGCTATTTGTGTAACCTGGCCTCGGGACTTATCCAGTCTTGCATTTTTACTAGTTGCCTGCCATGGAATTCTTGACTGATGTATCATTTTTTTTCGTGAGAGTGGGGGAGGGGTAGCCACCGAAAGCATACTGTCTAAGTGTTTGTAAAAACTTGGTGCTTTTACAAGTCAATTGTAATTGGCCGGAGCATTGGTGTCAACAACACAGAACAGTGGTCCTAGCAGTTAGGTGAAAGACTTGATGCTGCTTACTCCAGTTCCCTCTGAAGAACTGACAGGTCCGTACTGCCCACGTCTGCCCAGCTATTTCTTTGACCATAACATTCGTCGTTACCTCTTCTTATGGGCTGTGCACAGAATGGCACAAATAGTCAAGGCAGCGTGTCTGTCTTTCGCCAGCTCCGTCAATACTCATGCTGAAACCTGACAGTACACAGTCAGGCTACGTCTTGCCTCATTTGCATACTGCAACAGTGATTGGGTGTTTAATGGGCGCTGAGAGGAGGGGTGTGTGTGCTGCGCAGCCTGTGAATATCACGTACAGTGGAGTGAGAGAGAAAAGCTAATACTGTACCGTGTGTCTCTTTTTCTGCGTTTTTTCCGCTACTACAAATAATTTTGTCAACTCGTAGCAGCCAGCGTATAAATTATGTGAGCATATGAAAATTTGCTTTCTCAACTTCTAAATTTTGATTTGAGGGGGCAAGACATTTATTTAAGGGGGCACTGCCCCCTCTTGCCCCTGCCTAGAACCGGCCCCGCATCACATGAAGTGAATTTTGTAGACGTCTATGTTCATGGTTGATATTTTTTTTCCTTTTGTGTAAAATTTTCATTCTGTTCTTTTATTTCAGATTTGTTGAATAAACATCTATGAAGACGCCCCTTTGTTACAGTCCTGCTGGTCTCTCTGACCTGAGAGAATATATTTAATCAATACTGATACCCCACACCACAGTGCTGTGTGCTTACCATGTATGGAGCCAGCTCTGGCACCTCCATCGTGACTTTCCATCTTCTGGCAACATTTCCACTTTATTTGAAGCAGTTCTACTCTCCAGTTTACCTTCACCTGTCTTTCTCTCACTGTCCATCTTTACAGGGTTCCTGGAAAGACTGGATGTAGCTGTGAGGCCCTGATGATCAAATGCTGTTCTTTGAGCAGTGGAATAAATCCGGTCCATGGTGACCAAACTCAAACTGGGTTCCCTGGTGTGTCCATATATTCTGGTCGACAATGTCCATCTGTCGATTTAATTTCTTGATGAATACAGAACATGTAAAACACAGGCCAACATCAATCAAACTATGTCTTTGGAATGTCACGCCCAATTCTATTTTACTAGCAGAAACTAAAAATATTCTTTTAAAGGCAGAGAGCTGAAGTCTGCTTCAACTTCTAATGGCATTCTGTTCTCACTGCAGCATTTATCCAACTCACTGTTCGCTGCAGTTGAATATTTCAAGCTGTCATTGCTCTGCCCTGTCTTCTGCTGCGCCTGAATGCTATGCTGTAACTGATGCAATCATCTGCTAATACTGCTGCAGCGGCTTCTGCTGCTTTTTACATGTGCATTCTAAAGGCCTACCTCCATCCCAGCATCCACCTGCGGGCTCTGGATATGTGTTCTCCAAAGTGAGGATGTTATCATCGTCACTCTCTTGTGTTAAGCATGGTGCTTCCATTCCGTGTGCAGAATGACAAAGAGGTGAGACGACAAACCTCACATGTTTACTGACAGTATGCTACATTTACACAACTTTACAAGGGGGTCAAGCCCCCTCAATGTACAAAAGGGGGAAATTTGACAGCCCTAATAACTGTCAGACTCATAAGTTTAAACTCAGTTTAGTTTAAAGTGTAACATGAAGCTACTTATTACTTGTCTCTGAGGTTTACACATTACAAGACACCATCACAAGAACCATGAATGTATTAAACAGTGAGGTGTCCTGCAGGAAAAATCGGTCAAAGAAAATTAAAGTGATGTTCAACAAAGTGAAATGTAATGTAATAGGATCACATAACATTAGAAACCTTAGAAAAACTAGAAGTAGGTTATAAATAATATTAAATGTAAGACTCATACAAAGTTATCCTCAACCACGGTTTGTCTTGAATATAAAAGTGAGAAGTTTGTTATATCCTCTGATGATGAACAAACTATTCTGAGACACACACATCAATATACCTGTTGGTCCTTATTGTCACATGACTGTAAACTCTTTTGTCCTGTAGGACTGATGACTGTCTAGATTGATTGGTCAGTGATCTGATTGGTCACTGGTCGGTGTATTGACATGTTTTGATGTACAGCCTGTGTGTACGTTTGAGTCAGAACAGGCCCTGCCTCACTGTTTCTGCCTGGTTTTGAAGCGCTAGTTAAAATCCATAAGGTAAAATGTATTGACTGTAAAAATGCAAAGTGGTAGAGAACTAAAGTCCCAGTTAGTTCATGTCATGACGCCTCGGTCAGTTCCATTTGAAAAATGAAGTGGAGATAAAAAGTTTTCATGAAACAATTGTCAGACTTTTGTCAAAAATGTTGAATATTTCCTTTATCAGAAATCATTTGCAATGCAGATCAGATTAAATGTTGCATCATTAATACCCATGTCTTCTTCTTCACTGCCTTTGTTTGCACATTGCTGCATTTCATGGTGCAATTATTACAGCCTGCACATCAGTTGAATAGTAGTCAGTATTCATTCTAACATTCAGGCTCCCCTCCATGTTCCTGCATACCCTAACCTGATCGTTACAAGTCCAAACCAACTAACTGGTAACCTTTCTTTTGCAGTGAGACTAGAAGTTTTGTACTCTCTCTGTAACCTCAGAAGGTTTTGTAACATCCAGTCATCTGCATAGTTATGATAACATAATACTGGGTCCACCACTTGGGAGTTGGGGTATAGTCGGTGCATTTCCATGAGGTCATTTATCAATAATCCCAAAATATCTCCACACCAAACATGAGCCAACGCTTACATCTCTAAAGAGACTTTGTTTGGGTATCATCTTTACCTTACAGCATTTCTCGGCACTGAGGAGAACTCTATATTTAATACTTACCTCCCCCTGCTTTATGCAGAGCTTCCAGTGTGTGAGGCTTTCTGGTTTAAAGAAAGTGGCAGGAACAGAAAACAAAAAAACGGAACCGAACAAAAAGTGTAAAAGAGTGCAGAAGCTTCTGCGAAAGTGTCCAACTCACCGTCAACTCGAATAAGAGCTCGTCAGGTATTTGTGGTTATTAATGTGGGATTGTGGAACGATCAAAATTGTGTTTTCCAGCTTTACTCATTTGCTGATACTCACAAAAAGGAAGTGGGAACAGTGGAACAAACCCCACTTGAGTGTCTTTTTTGTTCTCTTCCGTAGATAGCAGGCAGCTAACATCAAGCGAGTCCACCACAAAAGCCGTTTCAGAATAAATAGCAGAATTCTGTGCTTTAAGGCTATGTAGGCAATAGCCCAGTGTATGTGCATTCAAGTACTGCCAGTCCAAGTCCAGAGGAAAGCTTTTATCAAGCTTCTCCTCACACACAAATCTTTCCCTCTTTTCTTTTTTCTTCCTGCAGTACCTTTTTCTCTTCTTTCATTCTGTCTCTCCTTCCCTTTGTGTCCATGTCCCGGCACTCGAGCGCACTCGGAGCTCTCTGGTTGAGAGCACTCTGGTGCAAAACAAAACATACAGCAGCCTTTCATGAGCCTCCACCTCAACCAGCCATTTTTTCCATGGGAACAATTTGTATTTTATTTGCCACTGAATTGAAATGGCCCACAAACTTAAGTGTGTGTGTGTGTGTGTTTGGGGGGGGGGGGGGGGGATTGCTCTCCACAGAGAAAATGTAGATCAGATTGAGATACAAAAAGTTGTGAGAACAATAATGCTCTGAACATTTATATTATGATGTACAGTGGTCCCTCGTTTATCGCGGGGGATACATTTTAAAAATAAACAGCAATAAACGAAATCCGAGAAGTGAGTTTTACAATTATTGACAGGTGAGAGGCATTACAGGTGGCTTGTTTGATAAACCAGGCTTCATTTAAACCACGCTCCACGTCTTTTACCATTTTTGGAGTAATAGGGACTTTTAGTGGACTTTTGGTTTCACACAGGACACAAACTATGATAGTGAAAGTCCCGTCTTTGTCTTACTGACCCCATTCAGCCAAAACTCCCATATGCAGACATTCTTACTTTTTACACGTCACCTGACTTCAGTGACTTCAGTAAAAACAGCATACTTGCTGATTAAGTCAAACACTGAGATGGAGCTGCAATGAAACGTTGAAAGTCATGAAAAATAAGCAGGAGGCCACTGTGGAGCGTGGAAAGTCATCTGAAAAACAACAGGCTGTTGCTTCTGCTGCTGTCTTGTGTGGTGCAGAGAGCTTTTGAATTTCATTCTCCCTCCACCCTTACTGCTCAGACTTGGTCTTGGTCTCATTCCCTCCATGTCTGTGCCGAGGATTTCACACCTGCTTTTCCCATAAGTTAAGTTTCAGACAGAGTTTTCCTGCTGCAGTCAGTCAGTCAGTTCCATTTTACCTGCACAAAACCTCAGTATGGTCCATCAGGAAATAAGGTCAACATTTCAACATTACCTTACTGCAAACCTAACTGTAAAGAAGAATGATAGAAAGGAGTGCAGAGCAGTACAGCACAGAGCATCAAGAGTAGCATGATGAATGTCCTGTTTCTTTATTGCCCTCAATTCTGCACTGCATGGTGACAAAGTCAGCAAAATTACTCTTCAACCAAACTATGGCTCCATTCATTGTACGGCTCCAGCAGTGATCCCCACAACTCATTCAGGAGTCAGTAAACCATTACTGTAGTTAACTAATATGATCTGATTACTTACCTGTGAGCAAACTGAATGTTCCTGTATTTCAGATGATGATCTAAAGTACTACAATGTGAGTCCAGGAATGGAGGCCATTTATGAACCGTTATCAGTGGGTTCAGTCAGGACAGGTCAAGTTTAAGTCCATCAAAAACTTTCATCAACTGGCTACATTGTCATTGTCCGTTGCCCTCAGAGTTTAAATCATCATTTGACGAAAGCCATTGGGTTCAGAGATTGGCCAATGATAGGATTGTTTCTGGAGTCACCTCCCTTCTCCTGAGTTTTTGGTGGTTTTGTTCCCCTGTCCACTTTTTTATAAAGATTTGAGTTGACAAACCACTGTAACTTTCCTGTCAGGTGGCACAGCCAGCAATTCAAACAGCTGGTTGTAAGACTGCCAATTGAACAAGCACATCAATCATCATTCCAACAGTTATTTAGTTTTCTGACCCAGTCTTCCATATTCTTTCACTTTGAGCTCAATCTGCACAGCTGTGCCATTCTCCCCCTCCAAATGATATCACTGTTAGCAGCACGCTCTGCTCTGTGAGGGAAAGAGGTAGAAAACAACATTCCATCAGGAATCTCTGTCGCACAGACCTTTGGGGGCTAAAATAGGCACAGCTGGTCAGAGCAGTGTTTTCTTTTGAGGTGCTAATGAAACAGTGCCACGACTTACAATTTTAGGACCACATCATTAGTGTGGGTGTGATTTTCCCGTTTGGGTTTCTATTGCTTTACTCATTTTAATGTAGTCTTACCTAATGCAAAGAAACACTGTGCAACTGCATGTATTGAACACCAAATCATTCATCTGACTTTGTATAATATAGACAATTTAAAATAATGATTTGTGTTTTTACATGAAAACAAAATAAAATATACATAACTGAATATCATCATGCTCCATCCATCCATTATCTGTAACTGCTTAAGGGACAGAAGTAGATCAGTCGGCTGGTTCAAGTCTAGTATGGACCAAAATATGGAAGGTAGACTGGTAGCTGGAGAGGTGCCAGTTCACCTCCTGGGCACTGCCCAGGTGCCCATTAGCAAGGTACTGAAGCCCCGACTGTTCCCAGGGCACCGCTCTGTGTGGCTGCCCATCACTTCACCATGTGTGTGGGTGTGTGTGTGGTTGGATTCTGGATAAAAATGCATGTAAAAGAACTTCATCAAGATTCTATTCTGTTCTAATTCTATCATCTGTTAACTTCTCTAAGATGTGACCCCAGAGCAGAGACTCCCACACACACTGGTGAGTGTAAACTGAAAATACTTTAATTACAAGAACCAAAAAAAGTAGACAGGCAGACTGATGAGGCAAGGAACAGGCTGGCAGAAGGATATCTTCTGAAGCCAGAGCGCAGGTGAACAGCATGAAGAGGGAGAGCATGGAATGATCTGACAGCGAGCAGGAGTGAAGGCCAGGCTAAAGAGGTGGAGGAAATGGGCTGAGTGAATACAGGTGCGCCTCTGCTGCCAACAGAAGCCAGTCACACGCCCCCCAAGGAAACAGAAATGGGAACAGAGAGAGCACGGAAAGAAAAAAAACACTACAACCAAGACATACTAAACTGAACCTGTTTATTGAAACTGTCTGGAACTGCATGTCTACATGGCTGTGAGACAACTGCACTCACAAACTGTTGAATGTGTGTTGTGATACTGTTCTGTACTTCTTAAATCTTGCCCCTGACAAACACCTACCATATTATAATAAAATAAATAAAAAGTATGCTAAACTAAAATTATTAAAACTAAACATTTTGAAAAGAATACAATTTGAACTGAGATGAGAAAACACTCTGTGAAAACAGACTGAAACAAAGATAAATGAATAATGGAAAACAAAACCAGAATAACTCTGGCACACACTGTGGTTTATTTGGACTCTCCCACACACAGACGTTGTGCCCCAAATACTTAGTAGAGCACCAAATTAATCTGCCACTAAAAATAGTCCTCAAATATTGCACTGTTTCTCCATGTATAACGTTTGCTAAAAAATACATTGACAGCCGTTTTAGGTGCCTTTTCTAAATGTGAAATCATACTTATGTGCCCTATGTTTAAAGTATTATGTCATGGGAAGTCAGAAAGCATTTAAAAGTGGACTCACACACAAGTGTTCCATATATAAATGTGCTTTGTATTTTATTCATATCAAATTTAATCAGATTTTGTATTTGTATATCTCAAATTCACAAAGTACATTTGCCTCAGAGGGCTTTACAATCTGTACAGGGAGTGACACCCTCTGTCCTTAGACCCTCGGTTCCAGTGAGGAAAAACTTGACCACAAAAAACCTTTAACAGGGAAAAAATGTGGAAGAAACCTCAGGAAGAGCCACAGAGGAGGGATCCCTCTCCCAGGACGGACAGACGTGCAATGGATGTCACGTGTACAGGACAAATCAACACAAACATATTGTACAATTACAATGACTGACAAAATGACAATGAATTACAATGAATGATAAAATGACCACAGTAGCAGATATGGTAGCAATAATGACAGTAATAATATATGTAGTGGACATCATGCAGGATCACAGCAGCAGCCACGATCCATGAGAACCTGCTGGACGAGAGAGCACAGAAACTCCGGGGAAGTTTGGTTAGTAACATGCATTAATGAGACATGTATGTCCACTGATGGTGATATAAAGTATACATTTGTACTGAAATATGCTTCAGTGCCATTTTATATTCATCGTGAGCTCAAGTTCACATTGTCTATATCAGGGACACACTGACAGTCTTTCTTCAGTTTTGCTGTTTTACAGCAGAAAAAAAACAAAGAAAGAGGACACATCTAGCCTTCAGCTGATCGCTTCACCAATGTCGCTGCATTTGCATGAAGTTGAACTAAGCTGAACTTTCTCCAGTCGGTGACATCTCTTCAGCAGTCTTTGCTCCGCTCACTGTCACTCCTCATCTCCCAACAGCCGTCTGAAATGAATGCTCACTTTGTCTTTTTGTCACTGCTTGTGTAAATGCCTTTAAAGCTCCTAGCTAGTGTTCAGACATCTTCCTCCAACTAATATACCTCAGCAGGCCACAAGACACTGACCACTGAGAGTGAAACATGTTCTGCCACATGTTATGAAGTCCTCCTGATGACGGCTGTCAGTAAAAAGCTTGTACCCTCCAAAGAAAGGAGAGACGTGTCAATCATGAGTGCAATTTCTTGATGTTCATGTTGACAGCATCCTTTTTTTTATTCACAGCGTGACAGCTCGTGAATGGCATGAACAGAGAGCAGCAAAACAGAGTTTGGACTATCTTTGTGTAGCACTAGTACTGTTGACAAGATCAGACAGCTGCTTTTTTCCTTCTGTGTTGTACGGCAGGCATATTCAACTGTTTCCTTTTATCACGGCAGCGTTTGGGTCACATGAGGAGAACTGCACTAATCTATGTTGTATCACTCCCATTCACACAGTTTGAAAAGGAATCTGGAATTAAGGACTTGGACTGAGTAAAAAGATAAAAAAGACTTTGAATTAAACAAGATGCATCAGAATTACCATGTTCAACATAAAAAAATAAGAATAACAAACTAAAGAAACAGTGTTTCACATTACTTCACATTTCAAAGACATCAGCACTAACCAGTGGATGCAGCTGTCTCTGACTCTGCCACCCGTTCGTTCAAGGCAATCCAGATTTTTTTCATCTGTTGTTCCCCGTTGGTGGAACGCACTACCAGTTCCTACCAGATCCCTCTCTACCTTTGAAAACCTACTAAAGACCTCCATCTCCCTGAATACCCTCTTTCCACTACCTACAACTGGACATGGGAAAGCTACCTCTTTAAGTGTCATAACAGCTGTCATAGCACTTACTACTGCACAAACACTTTCTTATTACACTGTACCTTGATTGTTTCCCTTCTCTGTAAGTGGCTTTGGATAAAAGCCTCAACTAAATGACTAAATGTAAATGTAAATGGTTAAGAGAGAGATTCTGTTTATCAGTCACAGAGGTAGGTCAAGCTCTTGTGGGCTTCTGTGGGGGCGGCTGTGGCTCAGGAGATGAGCAGCGGTTGGATCCCCACCTCCTCCAGTCTGCATGCTGTAGTTACCGAACCCCCAATTGCTCCTGAAGGGTTCCCCATCGGTGTGTGTATGAATGGTTAGCTCCTAAAACTGATGAGCAGTTGGCACCTTGCATGGCAGCTAATGCCATCAGTGTATGAATGGGTGAATGAGATATGTAGTGTAAAAGAGCTTTGAGTGGTTGAAAAACTAGAAAGGAGATATATAATTACAGTCCATTTACCATGTGTGACAGACATCCTGCGATACCAGCCACTATTGGCCACTTCAGGTTCCCAGACCTTTGTGCAGTGGAGAAAGCCTTAATACACCATATACAAACATCACTAGCGTAGCATTGTTAATGTTACAAACACGCTATCACTAACACTGTCTCGTCCTCCAAACTAAATGACAAAATATATCATAGGGTAATCACCAAAGACCCATGGGATCAGCAGGGAACTCAAACCCAGAACCTGTACCTCTCTGTGCCCATTTAGACGCTGAGTCCACTTCACTCTACATTTGTCTTTATTCTGACAAACAACTTCAAATGTTCATGGCAGCTGGAGGTACTTTTGGAGTGAATGTTAAAGAGGTCATCAGGCCTCAAAACAAACGACAGATGTGCTATTTGTCCTTGGACGAAACAGGGTCACTCTGTAGATACATCTGTATCTGTTGTTGTGAATATGCAAATGTTAAGACAGAGAGAAAGACATATTGTTGTATATATATAGTGGGTCAGTGGGTGGTATATAAATCAATGGTACACTGTTGACATGAGAAAGATGGTCGTATATGGACCAGAGACATGTTTCAAGGGCTTCACTGCTAAAAAATAATGAGTTTCAATTTGGATATGATATTTTAGTTTTTGTGAAATCTGTGTCAGGCTCTCCCAGAGGTCGGCTCACTGCTTCACAACACAGAAGGTCCACTGGTGATTTGGAGGGTTCTGAGTCTTACTTCTCAGACAGGTCAAACAGAATATTAATTCAAGCTGGGTCAAGGAGAGAAGTCGGTCCCAATGTTGACTCACTCTGCGATAGTTTTTGGACACAAATCAGGTGGTCTTACAGCCTTCTTTACGCTTGTCGATAGTCTCTGTATTTCTCTGGATAGTACTATCCATGTCTTCAGATCCAAACCCTTGATGATGCCAACACAGGCAGAGAGGCAGCAAGAAAAAATAGGTTGACCCTGAAGACATTTAATCACCCTCTTCAGCAGATAAAATACAAACTTAATCAGAAAATCAGAATTAAAGAAAACAAAATTTGTGTAGTGTCTCCTTTAAAGGAGAAGACATTTAATGATGTCTGATATTGGAGAAGTTCAAATGGACAGAAGGTACTGTGGATGTCAGCATGTCTTGTATCTGTGGTTTTGAGTCAAAACAGAGGAAATGTTTCTTATTTCCCTGAAGGAAAACTTCTTTCCTTTTTATTGACATATGTCCATTGTCCATATCCATTCAAAGACATGTCAGTCTGTGTGTGTGTGTGTGTGTGTCTTTGTGTGCGTCCACAGTGAGGGAAATGCTACTGACATGTGTAAGGAGCCATTGTCCAGTGGACTGCAGTAAAGCCTTTGAAGAAGTGTCCCCGTGGCCTCGACGGAGGCCTCCATTCCTCACACACAGTAACACATTCTGTGAATGTTGCATCAGAGTGCAACGGAGTATTGCAATAAAGAAATTCAGGCTAAGGTGAACATAAAGATGAGGAACACGCAGGTGGTGTCTGGTGTCAGGGAGGGTTTTTTTCACAGGGGCGGGTGTTTACACTTAACATAGTTGGATGAGTTGACAACTTTTCATACGTTGCTGTCACAGGAGACCAAAGTTTGGACGGGGAAGTCTTAACATCTGGAAAATAAATACAATTTTAAAAGTACACAACACCACAAGTCCTGGCCGGGGTCTTTTAAACTGATATTACGAGAAGTCTGCAACTCTGAAACTTTTGGCCACTAAGAAGCTTTAATTGCAACGAAAGTCTTTGTAGCTGAAGTTGGTGAGCTCAGCAGAGACAGAATGGCCTTTTATTGATCAGGTAAAAGGCACCGTAACAAAATAAGTTGAACTAGGTGAGAATCAGGAGAGTTATACTCTCCTTAGACTTTAATATAATGCAGCAAAGCACTCTGTTATTAATGCAACCGCTCACAGAGTGAATCTCTCCACCAAGACTGCCCCAGCACAGTCTCTGAGAGATTATATTTCTATACGACTGATTTCAACAAGATATGTTTGAGGGAAAAGTAATGCAGACATATGACATTTTCTATGGACATGAGGAAATGTTCATTCATGTACTTGGGAAGTCCTAAACATCTTGCTACTAAATACAGAAATAAAATGTTTGCAGACATTTGTTTTCCACCAAAAGACACTCTTGCAATACACTATCCACTCGTAAGGATTACCCTAATCCTCGCCACAGTGCTCTTATTGTGTATGCAATTGTTATTAGACTCGTTTTTATTTATTTATTTATTTATAATGCCATTTTAGAATTGTATGACCATGAATTTTATTCATGTATTATCTTTGCTAAATATTTTATTATTTTATCTTTACTATTCATTGTTGTCTGTATCTGTTGTAACATAAAAACTTCTAGCAAACAGGGTCCAATATCCTCACATTTTATAGTTTTCGGATGATTAGTCAGTTCATCAAAATTACAAAAATACATAAAAATACTCTTTTGACTGTAGCTCTAAAGCAGCGTCTTTCATAGTCCATATCTCTTGCGTTTGTGAACTTTTGTGAAGTGATGAATTTTATCAACACTGCAATATTGTGTTTGGTGTGGTTCTTCTTTTCTTTCTTTCTTTCTTTCTTTCTTTCTTTCTTTCTTTCTTTCTTTCTTTCTTTCTTTCTTTCTTTCTTTCTTTCTTTCTGTAAGTCTTTCCTACAACTAAATCTGTTTTCATCCATTCACATGATGTTCTCTTCAAAACAGATGTGGGCGATCACGATAACACTGAGAAGTTAATATGAAGTGAAGCTGAATGATTGCTTCTGTTTGAAGTGGAGAGGAAATGCTACCTCATTATCACCACATCGAGCAGTGAACATGAAAGCAGACTCAGACATGCATGTCAGGGAGGTCACCACAGAGCTGCCCGGGGTTTCCCTTTCACCTCTGACAGATGTATGGCCTTGAGGCAAAGCACATGCTGGGCCCCCCAGTGCTGACAATGCATGCACTGCTTCCTTCCTCCAGCAGCATCAAACTCCACCTACATTTCCATTCCCTTTTCTTCCTATAGTAGAGTTTGATTGACAGATCACATTCTACCAGGAATCAAATGCCAACCTGCCAAACATCTCAATGCTGCAGTTATGTCCAGTGGACTCTATTTTGTGTGTTCGTGTGTGTGTGTGTGTGTGTGTGTGTGTGTGTGTGTGTGTGTGTGTCTGCTTTTTATTCTTCATGCCTATGAATAGATTTGATTCATTGTGTTCGTACTTCTTTGGATGTGGGTTCATTTTTTTCAGGGATTGGACTTCTTTGTACAACAAGTTTCTCGTCTTTCTTTTTAATTAACAGACATCAGCAACATTACCTGCAGGTATTCCTACCTCTACCACTCATGCACAAAACGTTAACAGCCCTGGGGAAGTAGTAGTCCATGTGTCAAAACTGGTGTGACTGATGGACTGATGCGAAGTTGAGATTCTGAGTTTGACATGTCTGTGATGTGATGCGTCCTGCTGAGAAAGAATGTAACACTAACAAGTTGCTAATAATAGCTTTCCGCAACAGCTCATTGAAAATGTACTGCTAACACGCAGCCAGGCATGCTACCTCTGGATGTATCCATAATAAAGAGTAGACTAATCTAATAAAAATTAATCTTCATCCATCCGGTCTCTACACCTGCTTCTCTTGCTTATGGTTGTAGGTGGCTGGAGCTCAGCTTCTAATGACTGCCAGTCAAACAGAAACAGACAAGAGTTTCCAGTTCACCAAAACCTACATGTGTTTGGACATTTGGCATCGTCACACAGAAAGGCTGCAGCTGACCATGTCGGGTTCAAAACCAGTTCTCTCACTATAAACATTTAATAAATATTTCATAAACATGGCTAAACTTAATAATAATAATAATAATACATTTTATTTGAAAGCGCTTTTCAGGATACTCAAAGACACTTTACAGAGAAGAACATTAAATCATCATAACACATAACGACAGTGCACTTAAAACATATTAGACATTTAAACATTAAAAGCAGTTTTAAAAAGGTGTGTTTTTGTCAGAGATTTGAAGGTGGGCAGGTCAGTACAGTCACGGATGTGTTTGGGGAGAGAGTTCCAGAGGGAGGGGGCAGCTGCAGAGAAGGCTCTGTCGCCCCAGGTTCGGTGCTTGGTCCTAGATGGAGGAGTCAGGAGGTTAGCATCAGATGAACGGAGGCTGCGGGATGGGTTGTGGCGATGGAGCAAGTCAGAGAGGTAGGAAGGGGCCTGGTTATGGAGGGCTTTGTGTGTGAGGAGGAGGATTTTGAACTGAATACGCTGTGGAACTGGGAGCCAGTGGAGTTTCTGGAGGACTGGAGTGATGTGATCACGGGTGCGGGTGTGGGTGAGCAGACGAGCAGCAGAGTTTTGGATGTACTGTAGTTTTTTTAAAGTTTTGGATGGTGTGCCATCTTTACCACTTTAATGACCATGATATTCAGTACTCATCTTTGTGTCTCTGCATACTCTATGCCTGCAGAACAGCTCCGCTCCGGAATGAAAGTGTACTCCACCGTCCACCAACTTACAGATAATCCATTTGTGATGCACACTGGTGCATGCACAAGATCTCACGAATTTGCACGATGTTGCTGGCTGTAGTCTCTTTGACTCCTGCAATGGCATTCCATGCCGCATTTTTTTTCTGGTGTCCTTATAAAAAGGATGTGAGGTGTCATAAATGATCGGTTGATTTTTGACCTCCACAATCAACTTCTCCTCATCCATGGGGTCGATGGGGTGAAAAGACGCCTGAAAACCTCTGACCTTTTGACTTCAGGTCGGCCCCACCCATTGTGTTCTTGTAATGAAACTCGATCTGTGGTGAACATGGAGTATTTTATTTTAAAAATCAGCCAGGGTTTTATTTTATATTTTGTAGCCGATTTCCTTCCTTGCACAATTTGCTCTGTGCTGAATTTATGCGCCGTGCTCCAGCGTCCGTGAAAAATAGAAGCTCTGCGTATGTGTTGCAGAGGGCTGCCGAATGCCGCAGTCGTTCCGGAGCCGTGTCGCAGTGGGACCGGAGACTGTGTGAGCTGACACATTGACTAACGTTGAAACGTACCGGCTCCATTGACATGGTGGAGTCGTTCCACATGCATGAGTTGATGATACATCTGTGATCTTCACTATCAGCAACCCCTTTTAAAATTAGTTATCTGATCCATTGTAATGTAAAATAATTGATTTATTAATTATCTTGAAAAAACCTGAGGAATTATAATTTACAAATTTAAAATGACAACTTAAATGAAAAAACAAACATTTTTTTACCATATTATGGTCTGCCCTCACATCAAGCAACTGTCTTGATTTTCTGGCTTGAATTATGGGTGAAGGTGATTAGCATTAGGGTCTCCAAGCCATTTCGCAGCCAAGACTACAGTCGCTACATTTCTTTCATTACAGCTAAAACCTGTATCCTCGAGATACAGGGTGCTTAACTTCCTCCTCTCCCTTATCCCCTAAATGATCTTGCTGTTGCTCTGCCTGTAAACTGCCTCTCCTCACTATTTTGTTTGTGTTAAGGGCTTCTTCCTAATTAAAGCTTTTGCTTTGTTGATGATGAAGCAGTTTCCTAGGGACAAAGGAATGTTTTGACTCATTCTGCTGTCTCGTTTCATACGGGCCCTGCACTCATTATTGGATGTTAAGAAGGATGGTAACATTACTGGTTGCTGCACCGTTGCACCACTTTTAAAAAGAGCCCTATTAAGAAAATGTTGTTTTCTTGACATACAGTCCATACGTATGTCGTACTAAACATTTTCTTTCAGTCTCATTAGACTGGATGTTTGGCAGAGGGGTGAGGACATGAATCTTATTTTCTTCACTAATGCAGAGCCAATGCATTTGAATTGTTATATTTTTAGAGTGTGTTACAGAGGAAACAGTAGTTATAGGAAAAAAGGGGCTTTTGTTAGAACATGTTTTGGTTCTTTGTGTATTAAAATGTTGACACCAACTCTCGTGTCCAGAATTTCTGCCTGTAAGAACACTTTTTGTGATGCTGATCACATTGAATATCACTGTCATCAAATCAATATAAATAAATAACAATAAACTTATTCAGAGAGACATAATAAGAATATAGAACACACATCATTGATCACACATTAAAGCAGTTCTAAAACGGTGACTTGTGAGTCATGGTTGGATGTAGTCAGGTTGGAGCAGTCTCTGATTTCTTTGGGAGAGAGGGAGGGGGCAGCTATGGAGTTCTGTTGCCCTGTTCCTTGGAAGTGGAGACAGGAGGCTGGCGTCAGAGGAGCGGAGGCTGTAGGACTGATTGTGGTGGAGGAGCAGGTAGCAGGGGGTGATAGTTATGGAGGGCTTTCAATTGGATCTTTTGTGGGACGGAGCCACAGGAGCTCCGGGAGGACAGAGGTGATGTGGGCACACGAGTCTGACTGAGTGAGCAGACAGGCAGCAGAGTTCAGGATGTGTTGTGGTATATTTTGCTCTTTGGATAATGTGCCATATAAAATTATGTTGCAGTTCTCTATTCTGGATGTGATGAAGGCAGGCATGGATCAAAGTTCCAGAAGCAGAGAAAAAAAATGATGGGTATAGACGAGCTCTGGATTTTAGATGGAAAGCGGCAGTTGTGGTGATTTGGTTGACGTGGTGTTCAAAGAGAGGTTGCTGATGAAAGAGATTGCAGCTGTGCGTGTGTGTGGTGGGGGAGATATGGAGTTGAATTGGTGGTGAGGGAGACGTTGTGATTGGTTCTAGTGAGAAATCTTAATTATAAAAAGACGATCAGGAGTGAAGGCCTCGATGCAAGTCAGTTTCCAAAGCAAACAACATGATTCACACCTTCTATATATAGCGATAGCTTACAAGTATATGAGTCACCTTTCTTGTGATCAAGTGCAACACCATAAATGCTTTTTAAAAGAAATGGTTAATTGCATTTGTATGATTCATCATAGCAAGGCCACAAACACAAGCCTAGCAACAAGACTTGGTATTCAGACAGGCTATCAAAACTTCTCTTTAAACTTGGTTGGACGTCTTGTCTGATGCCGTATTGGTTAGTTTAAAGCCCTTTAAGTCATGGCTGGGTAATGAAGGAAGAAAGGAGGAGCCTGGTTAGGGAGGAAGTGGGCGTGTCTGCCTTCATTCCAGTGATTTTGCACAATGACTGAACGGCGCTGCCCTGCTGCTCCTTTATCTCTACACAGCACAGCTCCCGCATTCTTAGCTTAACCGCAGCACACAACGGACAGGGATCAGATATGTAAAACACAAACCAAAGAATCAGACCAGTGAGTGTGTTGGAAAAAAATGTTTAAACAAATTCATCCTACAAAAGCTTCTAATAGTACAGAATTATAAAGGGCAAGAAAAGGTTTAAATGAGGCGTTTAGAAAGGAGTGCAATGAAAAGGTAATACAGAGTCCATCACAGGGGGCAAGTGCAAGTCTGTATAATGCATTTTTAAAGAAGAAATAAACACAACAATGTAAAGCTGCAGATCCTTTTAAAGGAGACTGCCATTTCTACCTTTTCCATAGATCTTGTTGACATTCAGAAACTCATTCGACATGAATTCAGAATGTGTGCAATAAAAAGCTGCAAGATAAACTCAATGTAATGTTCTCCTAAAATGTTATGGCATTTCAGAATGAAAGCAAATACAGAATTTACAAAGAGTTGACAAAGAAACAGACGGAGTATTGCAATAAAGAAATTCAGGCTAAGGTGAACATAAAGATGAGGAACACGCAGGTGGTGTCTGGTGTCAGGGAGGGTTTTTTTCACAGGGGCGGGTGTGAACATAAAGCATTTGAGCTGCCAAATCAGCACTCTGGGATGTGATTTCAGTTGTGGTCGGCTCGTTGTCAGCTGACACATGCTGTTAGGAGTTTTTTTAATCAAAGCAGAAAATGGCCCACTGTTGGTTTCCTTGCTGTTCTGTTTAAGGTGCACGCATGCTTATCTATAAATGAACAAAGTGTTGTGAACATAAGTCATGTTGACTGACAGGAAACAGTTTTAGCGACTACACGGACCCGCAGGGGGAACCAAACCAGTTCACTGTTTGTTCGACAGCAAATCATGTTGTACCTAACTCGGATTCTTGTTTTTTTTCCAGGACATTGAGGAATTAATCACGGATGTGATCGGTGTGACTACCGTACAAGCGATATCTTGTAGGAGTTTGGAGGGGATGGGGTCTAGCGGGCAGGTGGTGGGTCGGTTATCAATGATCAGTTTAGAAACCTCGGAGGGTTGAGCAGCGATTTGAAGACGGAGAAGAGTTTCCGTGAGTCGGAAACTCCTGTATACTGTGGCATGAGAAAAAATGATTATCCCTTGATGACATGAAACGGCAGCTGTCCATATCTGTTGATTACATTACTTATGATCGAAAATGAACAAGTGGATACAGCCAAACAACACAAAAGTACAACAACACAAGACCTGGGAGTCGGTTTATATCATTTACTAGTCCAGTACTCATGTAGCATTAGCAGCATGCGAGTGTTGGAGGGGTGTCCCATTTCGTAGGGATTGCTTTTCAGCCCTACCCCTTGCCCCTCCCATTGACGGGGCAAGGGGAAGAAAATAGAAATGGGATTAAGCCTTGGTGACAGTGGCGAGGAAAAACTTCCTTTTCACTTCCATGTACCACTTGAGTCAGAGTCTGAGTCTGAGTCAAGTACAACTACTAGTGGCAACATTCAGCAATACAAGTCTGGTTTGGTCTTTGGGTCAATATCAAATAGGTTTGAACGTTTGTACATCAGTGTCTGCACCAGGATGAGAGTCAACATTTACACCCGCATCTGTTCAACAGACGTCAAAACATTGTTACTTGCCTCATTAATGAGTGAACAGTGTATCATTGTTGTTTCTCTTGAATTTTTTTTAGATTTTACTACACAACAGTTGTCCCTGGCAGCTGAGGTGTGTTTGGCAGATCTCTCTAGAACAGTAGCATGATAAGCCATTGTTATCAATGTTATTAATAGTTATTAGTTGTGAGGCAGACTTTGTGTTAAATTAATTAGTATTAGTATTGTTTTCTTTTTGTTCGTCTATGCTCTCTCTTGCGCACGCACACACACACACACACACACACACACACACACACACACACACACACACACACACACACACACACACACACACACACACACACCATCTTTGTCTCTTGTTCTCTGACACAACTTTTGTTCATTGTTCTGTTTTCTTCTAGACAATCTTCTATTTTTCATCTTGCAATAATGATGTGAAAGTTTGTTCCCTTGACTCCAGATCGTGGCCCATAATGTGGATGAGATGCAGCAGTGTGGGCTGCAGGGATTTCCTGACCTTGTGTTACACTGCTACCATTAATGTTTTCCTGTTTGCTGTTTTGAACTTTTGGTCCCTTGTTTAGCTCTTAGCTGACATTCAACATGTGTTGAAAAGTGTTAAAAGGAGAAAAGAGGGTGATGCCCCCAATGTGTCAACCACAAGTCAGTCCTTGGTTCTTCATGCAAGAGTAGTTTTATCTGCGCTAGCAAAAGTTCAATATATGACCCTCCAGTCACCTCATGTCACATAAACATAGATCTTCTTTTGTGACCTTGCACCTGCTTCATGATGTTTTGTAGTGGTGAGTTCGTCCTTTTCTTCCTTCATTTCTTCATTTTTATGAACACCAGCTGAACACCAAATGTCTGAGTTCTGGAAAATATCTATCCATCACAGCAGTTTCTGTCAAAACAGAAGGAAAACATAATTCATGTCAGTGGTTATGTATCTATGTAATTATATGTGCAGTTTTGGGTAGTGGCGCAAAATTGTCTTCTGGGAAACAGGTTGTGGCCACTGCAGTTGCTAGGTGACTATAAATACCTGCTCAGAGATACGTTATTTGGCTTCTATGTTTCTCAATTTTGTCACTTAGTCTAACATCTAAACATGTTGGTAGACAAACCTTTATTGAACATTTAAAAATGGAAAAAGATACACCTCTTTGACACAAACATTTTCATTCTCATTTTCTCCTCTTACCATCCTCTTGAGTCTCATCTCCTTTGCCATTATGTCCATAGAAGCTGCTCTGGTTCAGGCATGACACCATCTCCACCTCCCCATCAGCATTCCCCCTTTGCCCTGGGCCTGAAAACCCCCTTTCCCCTGACCAGTCTTGATCCAAGAAGGTTTAAGATAAGATAAGATAGACTTTATGACTCCCACACTGGGGAAATTTACTTGTTACAGTCACAATCTACAAGTTAAATAAGATCAAGATAAGATAAACAGCCTCCCAAACAAACAAACAAACAAACAAATAAATAAATGTCCTGGTGGTGAGCCACATACAAAGGAGACCTTCCTGCAGCGACCCGGTGAAGAGGAGGTGTTCCTCTAGTTTAAAGCCAAACAGAAGCTGCCATGGTGCCATTTTTGTTTTCAAAGATATTCAAACAGCAACGAGGGGCAGATCAGATTAGTAAAATCACCGTCAATGTCATCATCAGCGTCACCCCTTTGCTTTACAGACTTCCAGGCACCAGACCAACTGGCACTATAAGGCCAGTAATCTCAGGAGAGATGGTGCGTAATGTATGGACACCCACAGTCAATATACTGAAATCCATTAGACAGTACGTACAGATAGTATATCCATCCTAAAGGTACCAATTACACATGGAGGTCAGCTTATGTGTCGTGGTCAGCTTTGAATAATATAGTATTCAGCAGGCAGCATTTGTTATGAAGCTGAAAGCTGGCCCTGGTATACAAACAGCATCGGACAAGACCACAAGGCCCTACAAGGAGAGCTTTGTTCAGCTGAATCCTCCATGAGTGAGCTTGTCCCCTCAGATCACTAGGATCCTAAATGAGGACTGCCATTTATCTCTAGAATGTACAGTCGGAGCTCACAGAAGTAACTTACTATTGTTCTTTTATAGGTGACAAATACATTTGATTTAATTAAATCAAAGCAAAGACCTCAGGAAGTCACATAACTCTACCTAAAACCACAACCTACTTATTACCTTATTACACTTACTGCTGGTATGAACTTAGTTTTTGTACAGAACCAAGAATGAAGAATGTTACTGTAAATGGCTTTGGAGATGACAGACTGGAGGTGAGTGCATTTTGTGTTCAGGACTACCTGATGATCCAACATGTTAATCTAAAATATATATTTATGACAAGCAGCAGAGGGACAATGGAACACTAAACAGACTGTGAGGTCATCATTTTCTGGGGGTGGTTGTTACCAGCTCTCATACTCCTCGGAGAAATGAAAGCGATTAACAATATGAAAATATTCAGTGAACTATAAGTGCTTTTCCGTGCTGTTTCTTTCTTTTGTTAAATTAATGTTAAACCTGCTTTGACAACAAAAAACACATTTTTATTCTATAACATAATTCTCTTAATTTCATCAGTTTGCTGCGTGCTTAGATTAAAACGCAGATGGTTTTAAAGTAGCATTTTGTGTATCAGTGGAGAAATTGTTAAAGCCACATTTAATCACGGCCACCTGAGACATTATGTATCCACTCTACAAACGTGTTTGCATAGCTCATTTGCATGGAAATCCTCGAAAAACAGATAAATAACATTTTCTGTCTCTCACTTAAGGCTTTTCACTAAGCCCAAAGTATGCTAATCATTCCAACCAGACGTTGTGTAATAAAGTAAAACATTAATTGATGAAACTTTTAGAATTTCTGTTAAATTATTAATTATCAAATAGTGTGCTGTTGGTGTAATTTGAACATATAGCGTGGGAGGAATTTTAATCATATACGTCGATGAATTTATGAATAAAGTTTCAACTAAATAATTTCAAAAAGTAAGCAGAGCACATCGTGTAATTTGCACATAAATCTACATGGACTGTTTGATCAACACATACCTAAAGAATTCAGATTATTATTATGTTTTATTTATTTATGACTATAATAAATATAATGACCGATGACAACTTTGTACAACTTTGAGTTAGAAACCCAGAAATGAGAGGCAGATCTACATGGACAAGTCTGACACATAGATAAAAACAGCCATTCACACTCACATTCATACCTACAGACAATTTAGAGTCACCAATTAATCTGAGTCAGTCTCCATAAGCCCCCATGTTCAAGTGTCCAACTCTCACCTTTGTGGGGTGCGTTAGCATCTTTCAGCTCACTATTTTGCCTCGAGTACCTTGTCTGGTTCAGTCTCACGGCTAAAATGAGATGAAATTTAAATGGATGAGGACATTATTATTATATCAAGTTCACTTTCTTTGTCATATATATCATTCAGAAAGAATTATAGTGAAACTGCTAGTTACTGACCCCTGATCACCCTTATCACTGACTGAAATGCTGACTTTGTCCTTTTCCTCTGAAAGCCACTTGACTCTTCTCTCTGCTGATTGGGAAGCAGCACAGAGCTTTAATATCTTTACAAACAACAAATGTCATCCTTGTATGTTCCTGGCTAAAAACATGCTTCTTAAATCTAAATCTATTCCTGTCTGTGTTTCAGCAGGTACCTCACATGTCACCGCATCAACACCGTAATCAGTGAAGACCTCAAAGCAATAGCGCTGTATCACTGGAAATGTTTAATTCAAGTGTTTTGGAAACCAATTTTAACATCAGAGTGATTGTCGCCATTCAGGCGATGTGGAATATATTCATAGTCATGCACACGTACACACACACACACACACACACACACACACACACACACACACACACACACACACTCTTGTCACACACACACAAACACACTCAAGCCGGGGCTTGTTCCCAGTCTCGGACAGCCAGTCCCAATTAGGCAAAAGCTTTTTAATATGGAGTTGGGATTATTTTTGTGCCATGTTGCGTCAAGTATTTGTTTGTGTGTCTTCTCTTAATGAAGGTTTTTTTATTACTTTTGTTGCTTTTTAGATGTTGACTGTGTCGAGTTCTGTCAACACGTCCTTTTCTTTCAGAGATTTACGGCCCTTTCAGATACAATGTGTGTTGCAGTGTGCAGTGTTTATTTAAATGACCTGAAACATGGTGCTCTTACTTTTATCCAAAAAGTGGAACAACAACTTCTCTGTATGTGTTGCACCTGTTGCAGTACTTATGCCATGACCAACACCCTTCAATGCATATATATCTGTGTGTAACTTCACATAACCATAACTAGAGCTTTAGTTAACCCTACAAGTGTTTTGTTAGTCCAGTTTAACATGCAGGAGTATGTCATGGCTGGTGTAATGTGTTTTGCCGCCAACACAGAGGAAACAGATTCATGAGGTGTGAAAGGTTTCCTAATACCTTCCCTGCAGAAACAGACCATGGACAGAATCATTTGTCAAACAGCCAAAAATTATGGCTGTCACAGACGAAGATGAGCTCAAGAAGACAGAAAAAGAAAAAAACGTCTGAAAAATGTTGCCAGAGAAAATAATCTTGACCCTGTCAAAATAAAACTGACAGGAGAGTTTGAGAATGTGACTGATAAAAGACTTCAGGTTCGAGGAGTGTCTGGAAAACCTCTCGGAAAGTGTGTTTTATCTTCAAAAACAAGTGTCTGAAATCTCATTGCCTTACACTCGGACCAATACAGTATTTATGCCGCACATCTGCATTTATCGCAGGCTGAGGCATGCATAATGAAGTGAGACTGGCAACAGGAGTGAAGAGGAGTTTGTGTGATTCTGGACAGGTCTTACACAAGTGCACTGAGTGTGCCTTTGACCTGGTTCAAGCTGTCCACTTTCCTCCCACAACAGAAAAGAAGTGAGTCACCAAAACATCAAACAGGCTCAGGCGAGAGCGTCTCAGGAAAATACAGCTCTGCAGATGGCAGGTGGACTGCACTGCACTGTGACACAACATGACTGTGTGGAGGTTTAACATGAGACACCAAACCCCAACCATCAATCAACCAATCAAACAATCAATCAGACTGTGCGCACACACATACACACACACACACACACACACACACACACACACACACACACACACACACACACACACACACACACACACACACACACACGCACACACACACACTAAGGAAATGCTGTAATTTTTCAGTGAGGAAACACCAGAGCAAGGAATTAATAAATAAAAACATTTATTGTCAAAACACAATAAAAGGAAAACACATTAAATGTGAAGATGGACAAACAAATATATAAATAATAACAGATCAAAGATAAATAAGTTTTATTATTTGTTGTGTTGATTAGCTCAGTTGGTAGAGCATCCGCCCCATGTATGAAGGGTTCGAGTCTGACCCGCGGCCCTTTGCTGCATGTCATTGCCCTTCTCTTCAGCTGTCTCTTTAAACGGTCTCTTTTACTTTGGACGTTATTGTTGTTATTATATATATATATATATATATATATATATATATATATATATATATATATATATATATATATATATATATATATATATATATATATATATATTACTTTTCCACATACTGTATTCATTCTTTTTCCTTCATGTAACTGTCTCTGTTTACAACACTTTGAGTAACATTTAAGATGGAGCTGTTTGCTGACTGAAGAGGTAAAATGCTCATTTGAGTTTAACATTAAAGAGCTCTACTGAAGTCTCGAGGGTCAGTAATTAAGCAGGTTTAATGTTTGCTATGATCACCTGACTTTGGGGTGTTATCATGCTAACTTTTGTAAATTGTCTCTCAACACAGAGTACAGCTGAGGCTGATCTGCACATATATTTCTCTTCAAACTAAAAACATCCATCTGCTAATGGCACCAGAGAGGACGAGCTGATTCAAGAATTCCCTTTCCACAGGAGTAAAAGGCCTTAAATGTCCTACAAACACGCACTATGATGTATGACTGGAGTTAGTAACAGCTGAGGCTGAGGTACACCTTCAGAGCAGCTATTAAAAATATACAACAAGCTGTGCCCACAAATGACATGAGCGCACTGCGCGACACATAGACTAACTAAAGCCAGTGGGAGGTGAGGCTTCTCCAGCTCTGCTCCATTATGGCTGTGTCATCTCTTTGGAGCACTCTGAAGTGACACATGCACAGTAACAAGGCTGGAGAATCTCACCAGACAACGACAATATAATGCATCGCTACAATTAAAACCCATCCGTGTAACGCAGTGGTCATGAGCAGCATTATCAGGACCACTTAGAGCACTGAAACACACTCGCTCACGCTCACACACTCTGTTACAGACACAGAATAGAATAGAATGAATACTTTATTGATTGCTCAAGTTTTTACATGCATTTCACCCAAAATACACACACACACACACACACACACACACACACACACACACACACACACACACACACACACACACACACACACAGCTCATAGAGATGCAAATGTGGAGAGAGATGGTGCAGCCACAAAGAGCAGCACCCTGGGAGCAGTTCAGTGCCTTGCTCAAGGGCACCTCGTCAGAGGCACCTCGTGCAGCCTCCATGCACACTGGACTGAGCTACTTTCTATTACACGATTCACTTGAAATTACCTCTGCTATATTAATGAGAAATAAGTACTCAGAAGTGTTTTACTGCAATAACAAAAAGCCCAGATACTTGTGGTGCACACACACACACACACACACACACACACACACACACACAGTGATTAATGGGTTTACTTGTGTACTCCGTTGTGACTCTGTCTTGGCGCTATTTCTACGCAAGCAGCAGTCGACTAATGGCTTGAGGCAGCGAATGAACACCGGCTGCAGCACATCCGTGTTTAATGTGACAACTACTGTCGGGGTTCATGACTGTGCCACAGACACACACACACACACACACACACACACACACACACACACACACACACACACACACACACACACACACACACACACACACACAGTCATATGCAGAAATGCACACAACACACACGACATGAAACACACAAACATGCACGCAGAAACACACTCACCTGCAAGTGCACAAACACGTATAAACACAACAACAAACATGCAGAGTACACTTTGACTCGCACCGTGCTCTGTGTCGTGTTCACACATGTCATGAACTGTACGTGCTGTACTGAGAGTTTGAATGTCTCATTGTTTTGTGTCTTTGCTCAAACTGTGAGTTGACTCTTAGTGCTTAGACTGACTTTTAGTTTAACATTTTATTCATAGAGACCATCACAGCCATTTATGAAGTGAATGATGTTTGACAAGTAGCTCAGTTTGAATTTTCCCTGAAATTTTTCTTACCTTTACTTCAGATTCAGACACCTTCTATTTCCCAGACTATTTAATGCCATCTACAAGAATATTACATCTTGACTGGCCTTGTCTGACACTGAAATCAAACAAACTGTGTCTGAATCTATCGTGGTTACAGTTGGATCATGTGCTACATGAGATTTTAAAAGTTCCTTTTGAGTCATTTCTAGACTCACCTTGCTTTGACACACATCACTTCTCTTAGAAGAATCAACTGTGATCTGTACACAAGCTTTGAAGCTTTTTTTCAGCCGTTCAATCAAAGTTCTCTAGAAGAAAACCTTTGCTGGTCCAATAATTCACGCCATGGTGATATATTCGTCCATGGTGTAGTTGGAAGCTTTAGGTGGCATGGTTTGGACATCAAGATTCAGCAGAGTCTTGATGGGACATCAAGACTCTGCTTGATGCCCCAGAAACATATTATTTTACTGTAGACTGATTATTGTTGGACAGAAAAAACATCCGTGTGTTTAGAGAAACACAGCTGCAGCCATCTAGGACTGTTCTTAAAAAAAAAAAAAGCAGGAAATTTAGTAGCACTGAACCAGTTACACTGGCAGCAGTCTTTTGTGTTCCTCATCCCTGATAATTATTAATAAGTTAACTGTTCATACTGGTGTTTTTAATCCATTCGCAGTTATTGGGAAAAAAGCCAGGTGGGACATTTTCTCTTCTGCCTGAAGAGGTGATGCAGACTTCTATGAGAGACCCAGAACAGATTGTCTGCAGATTAAGAAGTCAGGAATTGTTCGGCTATCTGCGGTGATGAGCCCATTGATGAGGACAGGCAACAGCAGAGAGGTCTCACACACCTCACTTAAGGATCCAGCATGCAACAGCCATTGTTCATGCAACATTTTGGGTGCAGACTCTTATTTTGATGTTTCATCCAGACTCTTATTTTGAAGTTGTTTTCTGAAGTAAGAGTAAGTAAGTAAGTAAGTAAGATCGTTAAAAACAGCAGGCTGGTGTTTAGTGCAGTTCATTACACCAGAAAAAATGGATCTCACCTGTTGATTGATCAGCAGAGGCATTGCTTGCATGTATTACATTTTTGTTCTAGATAAGTTAACTCATGTATGTTAATTTCATGTTGCAAAAACAAGTATTATGTCATGAGCTGTCGAGTAATTTGCACAGTAATAATTTAGAACATTTCTAATTTATATAATGTTTATGAAACTAGGTAATTGCAGTATTTTCAGTTTTTCCCTAGTTTCACCCTCTTTTATCTCATCTCTTGTATGGATTCAGTACAATGTGAAGAGTCAAAATAAATCTACAAACAAAACTACGCCATTCTTCACGGTCATGAATAAAAAGAGTTTAACTCACTGTCTCGTTGTTATCACCACATAACTATGTGTCATGCCTTCACCATCTTTCACAGCACTGTGAATGGATGATGTATATCAGAGGAGATTTTGCAGTTGGTACCTGATAATATGCCCTCTACCCTGCATTGCATTTGACCTCTTCTTCCTTTTGTTGGAGCATTAGCGTCAACATTTGACTGAGTACTCACAGTACACATTGTATTTTGATATGACAGTGTGAGTGCACTTATGTATTCAACATACAGGTGTAAGTCTGGAAGTCTGTGATCTCTGTGTTTTTGATCTTTTTTTGTTTTTGTTTTCTTTGAACCTTTGACCTCCACCCGCCTCACCACTCCGTCAGTCTTCTTCAGTAAGCTCTGCTCCCTGTAGTCTATATTTGGGTTCAACCTTGACCAAACATAACAACTCCCGACACTGAACACATCACGTACATTCAGAACATGATTCATGACTTTTCATGTGACTTTGTTCTGACGTACAATGCTTGAAATGAAAGTAAAAGCAAATTGAATTACTTTTCTTTTAAGAAACGCTCAAAAGTACAAGTGCACAAACTGACTACTGAAACAGTCAGGAGAATAAATATTATGCATTGTTTGTAGACGTTGAGAGCGTTCATTATTCTGAGCATTTCTGCAACATAAAATTTAAAAAGGTTGAGCTTGATGTTCTGGATACAGCAGGTCCAATGAAGGAAAACAGAAAAGCACAGGAGGTAGTCAGAGATTTGCAGTTCTTAGTACTGTCTGCAGGTTTTTGTCTCAGTTTGCACACAGAGCAACCAACAACATTGTACTGTCATTACTGTATGAGCATAATCATACTCCGTGTAGACAGATTTTAGTGAGGAAAACAAAATGTAAAAGTGCAAGGCCTCCCCTCGTAGGTTCTCAGAGGTTCTCATTGGATCGTGTAGATGATTAGGTTCTAATAGGTTAAACATGAGATTCATCAAGCTGGCCTCTATCACTGCAGAAAATGCCCATGCAGTCTTAACATCATTTCCTGTGTTCAGTGCATTTTTATTTTAATTTAAAAAAAAGTTTAATCAAAACAATTTCACTTGTTTCCAAAAATGTCTCGAGACAGGATGCTTCGCTTTGATTACACGACCTTCGTGCTTCTTGATATATAATAAGAGAAGACTTTATTTATTTTGCTCGAGCAGCTCTCTAAACTCACCGGTGACTCACACTGCCAGACCACATCTCACCAGCTCAGGTTTCAGCTCAAGCTTCAAGTCTGGGAAATATCCCGATAACTGATTTAGTCCAGCATGTCTGTTTGGGAGAGCTGTGAACAGTGTTTCTATGTTGTGACTTACCGCCTCTCAAAAATCCTCCACCGTTTCGGAAAAGTGTTTGTCTTCATTTTGATTTCAGAAAGTGATTCTGGGAATTTTCCACCAATTCTCAAGAATTTTGACAGTTTGAGACGCTAAAACTGGACGTGGAGACCAATGAGAGTGCAGAGAGGTGTGCGTTTGACCAATCGACCAGAGTTAAGAGTTTTTATTATCTGAGCAGAGACCTAAAAAATCATCCCAAATACATCAGTGGGATTGAAGCTGTGAGTCTAAAGACACAATAAGATTTGGGCTGCACTCACACTTTACTAGACGAAGCAAAAAGATGTTGTGGAGCTTTGCATGCGGTTGCCATTGCTGTGTCTGAGTCACTGATAGATATTCAGGCTGAAATCTGCAACAAGCTCACCAGGAAGTCCATATCTGCCTTCAAACCTTCAAACCTGCTGTCTGAAGCTGTGGGCACTGAACTCTGAGAACTTAGTTCTCTCCGTGGATATGAATAAAAGAGGGTAAGAAAGACAGGAGTTTAAAGGATAAAGAAAGGAAGAATGTGTCACATAAAAAGCCTCAGCAGTGGATCTGCATGCTGTAGAAGGTTCATTCAAATCAACAAAAATAAATAATTATTTTTGCTATATGTGATGTGTGGGTGAAATGCTAACATGCTCACAATGATACTAACATGATGCTAACAGACAGACAGACAGACAGAATAGACAGAGTGACATCACCCTCTTTCTGAAGCATTGTTTTGAAGCTGGCTCTGGATGCCACCATGTTGGATGTACTGCTAGTTCTGCCTGTCAGCAAATCTAAATATCGGCAAAGACGTGGCTCATTAGCAGACCTGAGGCGGACTGAATGACACCTAGGTGCTCTAATAAGCCATCTGTAATGGCACTTACCTGTCAAAGTTTTATATAAATTCACCCTCAGTACAGTTGTCATGAACGGGGAAATTAGCTACAGAGACCAAAACATTTTTTTTGTACCAGGCTGTAAACATGT